>CAWUFW010010313.1:0-430102 GCA_963921515.1 Calotriton arnoldi | reverse complement strand
CGGCTTGTCTACAGTCTTTACCCAATAAATGGTTATTTGCCAGCTGTTGCCCGAGTGCGTTTTTGCCTACACAGGGTAACTTGGAGCATTAATTTTCACACGGCGCACTGCCGTGAAAGGACAGCACCACCCCGCAATAATTGGGGGCCACGTGGTTTAGGAATATGACCAAGCCACGATTGTGGGACAACAAAAGGGATCTAGGACTACACAGGCATCATGAGGCCCATTGTAGGGCTTTGAATTTTTGATCCAAAGCATGATTGCTGCATCCATTTGGAGCTTTGATGTCAGACACACACTACAATGCCCAGAAATGTACGCGAGTCCAACAGAGGGCGGGGAATTGACTATAAAGATGAGGTGTGTCTAAGCGTGCAGTTGATTTGATTTGAAGGTCGAGCCTCTGAAGAAAGCGCCATGAGCGCTGAAACGTGTCAGGCAAAGAATCAATATCAAGCTAGAACAAGCATTGGCAATGCTAATCGGTCTCGCCATTAGGATCTTATATGTATTTAGCTATGCATCACATTACCGTGGGTGCTGAATCACTTTCGCACTAGAAGTCAGGGTAAGTGAGTATCAATAAGGAAGGCGCTTTTGGAGAATAACAGATTTTTTTGGGGGTGGTTTCTTGCGTACTCCTCGGACTGTGCCCACGCCTGTCAGTTTACTTTAAAACAAGCATTTGCAATGCAATACAGCTTGCATTTACGCGAGACGTATTGCATTAAAAATTTGAGTGCGGGCGTGAAAGAAGGCAGAAACGGGAGTGGGAGTGGGGGGTGAGGGGTTGGCGAAAAATCACGGAATGCGTAAGGGGGCGGGGGGGACTCAGGGAAAAAAATAATGTTGAGTAAAGGGGCCAATAGCTGAATTTTCTTTTGTGAGTAAGTCAGCTCTCACAGACTAACAGGTAGCATCATACCCTTTTTTTTACATATTGGACTTAAACATTGAACAGGTACAACTGTGTTCGTGATGTCTAGGTCTATTCTTCCATCTCCACCTTTAGGAGTTTTCAGTGTAGTCTGAGTCAAGACAGAAGTCCCTTCTTCATGCTCTTCTGATATTTCAGAGATGGATTCCTAGTGCATCAAATCTTCCTGCTTGCCATGCAGTCTAATTAGCTGTATTTTCCTCAAGACATCTGCAGACAATGTTAGCATTCACTTAGATGTGAATCTGGCTGACATACAATGTAGATTATGAAGACTGTTTTATGCGTTTTTACAGCTACATGTGGGGCATTTCACAAAAGGCATAAGCATTGTGGAAAACAGAAAAATATTTTCTGTTGGGAAATGAAGAAAAACACTTCCAGTCACTATAGATGTTGAGTGAATCACAAAACCAAATGGTTTTAGGTGAAACAAATGTGAGGACAATGTTCAGGAAAGTTTTTAAGGAAACCAGAATAATGAACTGAGGCAGCTATCACTGATACTGCTCATGGGATGCTAATGTTGTGTATTTTCATAAAGGAGCTGTGTCGGTTTTCCACTCCAGAGGCTGTAGCCTATATACTAACATAGATTCTGTGTTTTTCCTGTTTACCTTTTAGAAAGAGTTTTTCTTGTGATTTATTTAATGCGAGCTAGGTCTGGGTTATCACTGAAAAGCCTATTTTTTTATGTGCTTATAACTTTGGCACCATCTCACAAATGCGCATGCAAGTTTCTATTAAAAGGTGAAACTGGTTAGCTTTTGTTATGTCATATTTTGCATAGATCTGTATTGAAGATGAGAAAATTGATATAAAAAAATAGCATTTACCATTTGAACACCCACAAGACAATTGCTCTTCACTATAGCAACAAAATAAAAAACGTTGGATGGGATTTCAGCAAACTTGACACAAAATTTTAACTTTACTCACACGAAAGCCTTTGCTTGGTTTGTTGAAAGTCTGTTAGTAGGTTTTGAGAAATTAGTGTTATACAACATTCAGGAGGGCTCAATTACAGTGATATCTTGACCAACAGGTTGTGGACAGTTCACTGACAGAAATTAAGGAATAAATAAACTAGTCTAATTGGATCAGGGAGTTCTTCCCTCCCTTCTTCATTTTCCGGATAATGGACCCATATGACTGTTCATGTACCCAAATGCACGAACTAGCTGGCTGATACCAAAAGATTTCTTTTGCACATGCCATTACACGACTTTGGGCATGATCCCTGCATTCTGGAAAACAAAATAAAAGGGCTCATAAGGGCGTAAAGTCAGCAGACCCTAACCTGTTTTTTTTTATACGCCGTGGCCGGCCCTCGCCGATCTCTCCCGCTGCCCCCTTCTTCCCATAACAGCTCTTAGGAGCTCCCCACGCTGAGTTTCACACAGGACACAGGAAGAAGAAAGTGGCTCCCTTGAACCCGGAACTGCTACCCGTGTAAATAGCAAAGACGGACACTTGAGCACTGTAAACTCTAATCTGGTAAAAGTGTAGCCATTTTGAAATAATTGTAATTCAGACGTGGTAAAAGGCTTAGAAAAATTAGATCACTTAACAGAGGCTTACAAAGAAACGAAAATAAACGCAAAGATTCACAAAATGATGCGATCCTTCAATTACAGATAGAATGCAAGGTAGCGAAGGCCATGTATTGAGATGTTATATATATATATTATTTCTGGAGAGTGACCGGCTTTTTGGTGCTGGAAACCAGGGTTCGAGCCTCAGGGTCGCGTCCACATCCTGTGATGGGCAAATCACATAATCTCCCCGTGCCTGAATGTGCCCTTGTGTAACGTAACCGGAGCTCATGTAAAGCGCTCCAATACCTTCAGGTAGAGCTCGCGCTATAGAAATCTGCATTAAAAAAAAAACACCGTGCCAGCCTGCCTCAAGTGCTCCTCCCAAGCAGCCCTGCCTGCCGCGTCACCTGACCTCAGGGAGGGGCGCTGCTGCGTGTCTGCTGCTGCGGACGAGGATCACGTGCAGACAACCTCCCTATGGGGGGGGCATCGGCACTCATAAACATCAGGGCAGCTGAAAAAATATGTGTGTCTGTGCCTGGGAGGCTCACGATCGCCAGAAGTTTGCACTCGATCAACATCACACGCTTGGCTTAAACAAGTCACATTAAATAAAAAAAGTCCAACAAATACAGCATACGAAAACAACGCCCCTAATACTAGTAAAGGGGCCAATAGCCATAGGCGTGGCCAAGAGTAAAAAAGGAGGGACTTAAATCACTATTAACCAATACCAAGTACAGAAGGTTTGAAAGGCACACTGGAGAACAAATGAAAACAACTATTTAAAAAGAGGCGGTCAGCCACTTACTAAAGTATATACTTCATGTCTCAACGAGACAGCGCAAGCGCTGCCTAGGCGAGACCTAAAAAGGAATCATCCTGCCTGTCTACAGTCTTTACCCAATAAATGGTTATTTGCCAGCTGTTTCCCGAGTGCGTCCTTGCCTACACAGGGTAACTTGGAGCGTTACTTTTCACACGGCGCCCTGCCGTGAAAGGACAGCACCACCCCGCAATAATTGGGGGCCACATGGTTTGGGAATAGGACCAAGCCATGTTTGTGGGAAAACAAAAGGGATCTAGGACTGCACAGGCATCATGAGGCCCATTGTAGAGCTTTGAATTTTGATCCACAGCGTGATTGCTGCATCCATTTGGAGCTTTAATGTCAGACACACACTACAATGCCCAGAAATCTACGCGAGTCCAACAGAGGGCGGGTAATTTACTATAAAGATGAGGTGTGTCTAAGCGAGCAGTTGATTTGATTTGATGGTCGAGCCTCTGAAGAAAGCGCCATGAGCGCTGAAACGCGTCAGGCAAAGAATCAATATCAAGCTGGAAAAAGGAATCATCCTGCCTGACTACAGTCTTTACCCAATAAATGGTTATTTGCCAGCTGTTGCCCGAGTGCGTCCTTGCCTACACTGGGTAACTTGGAGCATTAATTTTCACCCTGCGCCCTGACGTGAAAGGACAGCACCACCACGCAATAATTGGGGGCCACGTGGTTTGGGAATACGACCAAGCCACAATTGTGGGACAACAAAAGGGATCTAGGACTGCACAGGCATCATGAGGCCCATTGTAGGGCTATGAATTTTGATCCACAGCGTGATTGCTGCATCCATTTGGAACTTTAATGTCAGACACACACTACAATGCCCAGAAATCTACGCGAGTCCAACAGAGGGCGGGCAATTGACTATAAAGATGAGGTGTGTCTAAGCGAGCAGTTGATTTGATTTGATGGTCGAGCCTCTGAAGAAATCGCCATGAGCGCTGAAACGCGTCAGGCAAAGAATCGATATCAAGCTGGAAAAAGGAATCATCCTGCCTGTCTACAGTCTTTACCCAATAAATGGTTATTTGCCAGCTGTTGCCCGAATGCGTCCTTGCCTACACAAGGTAACTTGGAGCGTTAATTTTCAAACGGCACCCTGCCTTAAAAGAACAGCACCACCCCGCAATAATTGGGGGCCACGTGGTTTGGGAATACGACCAAGCAACGATTTTGGGAAAACAAAAGGGATCTAGGACTGCACAGGCATCATGAGGACCATTGTAGGGCTTTGAATTTTGATCCACAGCGTGATTGCTGCATCCATTTGGAGCTTTAATGTCAGACACACACTACAATGCTCAGAAATCTACATGAGTCCAACAGAGGGCGGGCAATTGACTATAAAGATGAGGTGTGTCTAAGCGAGCAGTTGATTTGATTTGATGGTCGAGCCTCTGAAGAAAGCTCCATGAGCGCTGAAACGCTTCAGGCAAAGAATCGACATCAAGCTGGAAAAAGGAATCATCCTGCCTGTCTACAGTCTTTACCCAATAAATGGTTATTGGCCAGCTGTTGCCCGAGTGCGTCCTTGCCTACACAGGGTAACTTGGAGCATTAATTTTCACACGGCGCCATGCCGTGAAAGGACAGCACCACCCGCAATAATTGGGGGCCACGTGGTTTGGGAATACGACCAAGCCACGATTGTGGGACAACAAAAGGGATCTAGGACTGCACAGGCATCATGAGGCCCATTGTAGGGTTTTGAATTTTTATCCACAGTGTGATTGCTGCATCCATTTGGAGCTTTAATGTCAGACACACACTACAATGCACAGAAATCTACGCGAGTCCAACAGAGGGCGGGCAATTGATTATAAAGATGAGGTGTGTCTAAGCGAGCAGTTGATTTGAGTTGATGGTTGAGCCGCTGAAGAAAACGCCATGAGCGCTGAAACGCATCAGGCAAACAATCGATATCAAGCTGGAAAAAGGAATCATCCTGCCTGTCTACAGTCTTTTCCCAATAAATGGTTATTTGCCAGCTGTTGCCCGAGTGCATCCTTGCCTACACAGGGTAACTTGGAGCGTTAATTTTCACACGGCGCTCTGCCGTGAAAGGACAGCACCACCCGCAATAATTGGGGGCCACGTCGTTTGGGAATATGACCAAGCCACGATTGTGGGACAACAAAAGGGATCTAGGACTGCACAGGCATCATGTGGCCCATTGTAGGGCTTTGAATTTTGATCCACAGCATTATTACTGCATCCATTTGGAGCTTTAATGTCAGACACACACTACAATGCCCAGAAATCTACGCAAGTCCAACAGATGGTGGGCAATTGACTATAAAGATGAGGTGTGTCTAAGCGAGCAGTTGATTTGATTTGATGGTCGAGCCTCTGAAGAAAGCGCCATGAGTGCTGAAACGCGTCAGGCAAAGAATCGATATCAAGCTGGAAAAAGGAATTATCCTGCCTGTCTACAGTCTTTACCCAATAAATGGTTATTTTCCAGCTGTTGCCCAAGTGCGTCCTTGCCTACACAAGATAACTTGGAGCGTTAATTTTCACACTGCGCCCTGCCGTGAAAGGACAGCACCACCCGGAATAATTGGGGGCCACGCGGTTTGGGAATACGACCAAGCAACGATTGTGGAAAAACAAAAGGGATCTAGGACTGCACAGGCATCATGAGGCCCATTGTAGGGCTTTGAATTTTGATCCACAGCGTGATTGCTGCATCCATTTGGAGCTTTAATGTCAGACACACACTACAATGCCCAGAAATCTACGCGAGTCCAACAGAGGGCGGGCAATTGACTATAAAAATGAGGTGTGTCTAAGCGAGCAGTTGATTTGATTTGATGGTCGAGCCTCTGAAGAAAGCGCCATGAGCGCTGAAACGCGTCAGGCAAAGCATCGATATCAAGATGGAAAAAGGAATCATCCTGCCTGTGTACAGTCTTTACCCAATAAATCGTTATTGGCCAGCTGTTCCCCGAGTGCGTCCTTGCCTACACAGAGTAACTTGGAGCATTAATTTTCACACGGCGCCCTGCCATGAAAGGACAGCACCACCCCGCAATAATTGAGGGCCAAGTGGTTTGGGAATACGACCAAGCCACGATTGTGGGACAACAAAAGGGATCTAGGACTGCACAGGCATCATGAGGCCCATTGTAGGGCTTTGGATTTTGATCCACAGCGTGATTGCTGCATCCATTGGGAGCTTTAATGTCAGACACACACTACAATGCCCAGAAATCTACGCGAGTCCCACAGAGGGCGGGCAATTGATTATAAAGTTGAGGTGCGTCTAAGCGAGCAGTTGATTTGATTTGATGGTCGAGCCTCTGAAGAAAGCGCCATGAGCACTCAAACGCATCAGGCAAAGAATCGATATCAAGCTGGAAAAAGGAATCATCCTGCCTGTCTACAGTCTTTACCCAATAAATGGTTATTTGCCAGCTGTTGCCCGAGTGCGTCCTTGCCTACACAGGGTAACTTGGAGCGTTAATTTTCACACGGCGCCCTGCTGTGAAAGGACAGCACCACCCCGCAATAATTGGGGGCCACGTGGTTTGGGAATATGACCAAGCCACGATTGTGGGACAACAAAAGGGATCTAGGACTGCACAGGCATCATGAGGCCCATTGTAGGGCTTTGAATTTTGATCCACAGCGAGATTGCTGCATCCATTTGGAGCTTTAATGTCAGACACACACTACAATGCCCAGAAATCTACGCGAGTCCAACAGAGGGCGGGCAATTGACTATAAAGATGAGGTGTGTCTAAGCGAGCAGTTGATTTGATTTGATGGTCGAGCATCTGAAGAAAGCGCCATGAGCGCTGAAACGCTTCAGGCAAAGAATCGATATCAAGATGGAAAAAGGAATCATCCTGCCTGTCTACAGTCTTTACCCAATAAATGGTTATTGGCCAGCTGTTCCCCGAGTGCGTCCTTGCCTACACAGAATAACTTGGAGCGTTAATTTTCACACGGCGCCCTGCCGTGAAAGGACAGCACCACCCCGCAATAAATGGGGGCCAAGTGGTTTGGGAATGCGACCAAGCCACGATTGTGGGACAACAAGAGGGATCTAGGACTGCACAGGCATCATGAAGCCCATTGTAGGGCTTTGGATTTTGATCCACAGCGTAATTGCTGCATCCATTTGGAGCTTTAATGTCAGACACACACTACAATGCCCAGAAATCTACGCGAGTCCAACAGAGGGCGGGCAATTGATTATAAAGATGAGGTGCGTCTAAGCGAGCAGTTGATTTGATTTGATGGTCGAGCCTCTGAAGAAAGCGCCATGAGCGCTCAAACGCATCAGGCAAAGAATCGATATCAAGCTGGAAAAAGGAATCATCCTGCCTGTCTACAGTCTTTACCCAATAAATGGTTATTTGCCAGCTGTTGCCCGAGTGCGTCCTTGCCTACACAGGGTAACTTGGAGCGTTAATTTTCACACGGCACCCTGCCGTGAAAGGACAGCACCACCCCGCAATAATTGGGGGCCATGTGGTTTGGCAATACGACCAAGCCACGATTGTGGGACAACAAAAGGGATCTAGGACTGCACAGGCATCATGAGGCCCATTGTAGGGCTTTGAATTGTGATCCACAGCGTGATTGCTTCATCCATTTGGAGCTTTGATGGCAGACACACACTACAATGCCCAGAAATCTTCTCGAGTCCAACAGATGGCGGGCAATTGACTATAAAGATGAGGTGTGTCTAAGTGAGCAGTTGATTTGATTTGATGGTCGAGCCTCTGAAGAAAGCGACATGAGCGCTGAAACGCGTCAGGCAAAGAATAGATATCAAGCTCAAAAAAGGAATCATTCTGCCTGTCTACAGTCTTTACCCAGTAAATGGTTATTAGCCAGCTGTTGCCCGAGTGGGTCCTTGCCTACACTGGGTAACTTGGAGCGTTAATTTTCACACAGCGCCCTGCCATGAAAGGACAGCACCACCCCGCAATAATTGGGGGCCACGTGGTTTAGGAATACGAACAAGCCACGATTGTGGGACAACAAAAGGGATCTAGGACTGCACAGGCATCATGAGGCCCATTGTATGGCTTTGAATTTTGATCCACAGCGTGATTGCTGCATCCATTATGGAGCTTTAATGTCAGACACACACTACAATGCCCAGAAATCTACGTGAGTCCAACAGAGGGCGGGCAATTGACTATAAAGATGAGGTGTATGTAAGCGAGCAGTTGATTTGATGGTCGAGCCTCTGAAGAAAGCACCATGAGCGCTGATACGCGTCAGGCAAAGAATCGATATCAAGCTGGAAAAAGGAATCATCCTGCCTGGCTACAGTCTTTACCCAATAAATGGTTATTTGCCAGCTGTTGCCCAAGTGCGTCCTTGCCTACACAAGATAACTTGGAGCGTTAATTTTCACACGGCGCCCTGCCCTGAAAGGACAGCACCACCCCGCAATAATTGGGGGCCACGTGGTTTGGCAATACGACCAAGCCACGATTGTGGGACAACAAATAGGATCTAGGACTGCACAGGCATCATGAGGCCCATTGTAGGGCTTTGGATTTTGATCCACAGCGTGATTGCTGCATCCATTTGGAGCTTTAATGTCAGACACACATTACAATGCCCAGAAATCTACGTGAGTCCAACAGAGGGCGGGCAATTGATTATAAAGATGAGGTGTGTCTAAGCGAGCAGTTGATTTGATTTGATGGTTGAGCCTCTGAAGAAAGCGCCATGAGCGCTCAAACGCATCAGGCAAAGAATCGATATCAAGCTGGAAAAAGGAATCATCCTGCCTGTCTACAGTCTTTACCCAATAAATGGTTATTTGCCAGCTGTTGCCCGAGTGCGTCCTTGCCTACACTGGGTAACTTGGAGCGTTAACTTTCACACTGCACCCTGCCGTGAAAGGACAGCACCACCCCGCTATAATTGGGGGCCACGTGGTTTGGGAATACGACCAAGCCATGATTGTGGGACAACAAAAGGGATCTAGGACTGTACAGGCATCATGAGGCCCATTGTAGGACTTTGAATTTTGATCCACAGCATGATTGCTGCATCCATTTGGAGCTTTAATGTCAGACACACACTACAATGCCCAGAAATCTACGCGAGTCCAAAAGAGGGCGGGCAATTGACTATAAAGATGAGGTGTGTCTAAGCGAGCGGTTGATTTGATTTGAAGGTCGAGCCTCTGAAGAAAGCGCCATGAGCGCTGAAACACGTCAGGTAAAGAATCGATATCAAGCTGGAAAAAGGAATCATCCTGCCTGTCTACAGTCTTTACCCAATTAATGGTTATCTGCCAGCTGTTGCCCGAGTGTGTCTTTGCCTACACAGGGCACCTTGGCGCGTTAATTTTCACACGGCGCCCTGCCGTGAAAGGACAGCACCACCCCGCAATAATTGGGGGCCACGTGGTTTGGGAATACAACCAAGCAACGATTGTGGGACAACAAAAGGGATCTAGGACTGCACAGGCATCTAAGAGGCCCATTGTAGGGCTTTGCTTTTTGATCCACAGCGTGATTGCTGCATCCATTTGGAGCTTTAATGTCAGACACACACTACAATGCCCAGAAATGTACGCGAGTCCAACAGAGGTCGGGCAATTCACTATAAAGATGAGGTGTGTCTAAGCGAGCAGTTGATTTGATTTGATGGTCGAGCCTCTGAAGAAAGCGCCATGAGAGCTGAATTGCATCAGGCAAAGAATCGATATCAAGCTGGAAAAAGGAATCATCCTGCCTGTCTACAGTCCTTACCCAACAAATGGTTATTGGCCAGCTGTTGCTCGAAAGCGTCCTTGCCTACACAGGGTAACTTTGAGCGTTAATTTTCACATGGTGCCCTGCCGTGAAAGGACAGCACCACCCCGCAATAATTGGGGGCCACGTGGTTTGGGAATACGACCAAGCCACGATTGTGGGACAACAAAAGGGATCTAGGACTGCACAGGCATCATGAGGCCCATTGTAGGGCTTTGAATTTTGATCCACAGCGTGATTGCTGCATCCATTTGGAGCTTTAATGTCAGACACACACTACAATGCCCAGAAATCTACGTGAGTCCAACAGAGGGCTGGCATTTGATTATAAAGATGAGGTGTGTCTAAGCGAGCAGTTGATTTGATTTGATGGTCCAGCCTCTGAAGAAAGCACCATGAGCGCTGAAACGCATCAGGCAAAGATTCGATATCAAGCTGGAAAAAGGAATCATCCTGCCTGTCTACAGTCTTTACCCAATAAATGGTTATTTGCCAGCTGTTGCCCAAGTGCTTCCTCGCCTATACAGGGTAACTTGGAGCGTTAATATAAATATCTTTCTGAAACATTTCTTTTGGCTGAACGTTGTCTCGTTGCAATAAATTGCCAATACTACACAGCACGGTTTTATTATGTAATATTATTATTTTTGAACAATATGTATTTGGGTGATTAGATTTGAGAAATTGGCGTCGCAGCGTAATGGCTCAGAATGTTACCATTTAGGCAGATGACATCCATTATTGGGTATTTGTGCACGTTTATATGCCTCTATATGCCTTTGAAGTACAAATGTCGCCACATATAAGCTGGTCTTGCATTGGGCTGTGATATGTACATTCATTTATTTATTTTTGGCATCATGCTTCATATATACTTTATATATTTGTATACTAGGTACATCATTTCTGTGTATGGGCATTTTCAATACTGCAATGTGTTGATATCAGTGTACTATACCAATGGAACAGTACTCTTTCTATGTCTATATATGCTTTTTAATGGGAAGGGCTATAAATACTCACTCATGTTTTGGCGCCAATTAGATTGATAAAGGCTTCTGCGAAGCCGAAACGCGTCTCTCTAATCTCGGCGTCGATGGAGACCCAAGAAAATAAAAAAGCTGTATCCTAACAGCCTCGTGTAAGTACCTTCTTCCTTGGGAGCAGGACTGTTTATTCATATATATGTATATATATATTCACTGAAAAAACCATAGGTTTCAGGCACGTTATAGTTAGAAATTAGCATTTAAAAAACCTTAGAAATTCACTGAAAAAAACATAGGTTTCAGGGGCGTTATAGTTAGTTGGACATTTCACTCGTACAAAACCATAGAAATTCCCCCGTTATAGTTAGTTCAGCTAACTATAACTCGCGCGCCCGCAATGCACTGCTGATGACGTCACATATTACATCACTCATGACATGGTCAGTGACATCACTCATGACATCACTGATGACATCTCAAATGACATCACTGATGACATCACTGATGACATCATCCTTGTGATAGAGTGGCAGACCTCCTCTCACCCTAATATAACCTTTGATACACACACTCAATTCAATTCAATTCAAACCAGCTTTATTCGGTGTAAAATGTACATCCATAAAAGCATACTTGTAAGAACAGTAATAAAATTGATCAAGGGTCCAATTTACAAGTTTAAAAGTTCAAATCATTTACAGTTAATTTTTCATAGAAATTCCAGGGGATCCATAGTCAAAATACATTTAGGGTCAGAAGCAAGGACTAGTACCATACAATAATTTCATATCAATATACATACTACAAAATACATTCTACCAAAACATTATTTAAGTACAGCGATCAATACGTTTTATTCTATGGACTAGTCAGTACGCAGTGCATTAATAAGGGCAAATATGAAAAGTGTATATTTTACGAATTCATTCAATCTAGTTGTACGTTCCCGTTTAAACAGGGATGCAATAAATCCAAGTTAAAATTGTCTTTATGCGACACACAAACATAATGTACATATAAAAATAAATAAAAATAAATAACAATTTAAATATTAAATGTCTGCGCATGTTTTATAACACAACTAGTTAATATAGTCACTTTTCTCATATAATAGCACATCTAAATGTGCTAATTCCTTTCTTCTCCTGACTGCCCTTAATATAAAACGAACAACAGTGCACATAATCTTCATGTTGTCCAAGCTACATAAAAAGTTAAAAGCATTTTTATAATTATACAACCTATTTGTTAAAAAAAGAGGTTTTAAAACAGATTTCCGAATATCGCTGTACAAAGTACAGAACAATATAAAATGTAGTGTGGACTGTGGGGTTTTTCCATTACATGGGCAATTTGGTAGATTATAAGGACCCTTTTCCTTGTCACGAAAAGCAGTTATATAGTGTATTATGCCAAATCTTAACCGTGTTAAATAAAATCTGTGTTGGGTATTTCCTATCATTGTAAGGTATGTCTGTATACCCAGCACAGAAGGGATTTGACAATAGGTGGTAACACTATGTTTATCTTTAACTTCATTGGTTCTAACACAGTCCATGGCCGAGATATATCTTGACTTCAACTCATTTTTACTGATGTCTTGTATGGATGCCGGATCCCTTTTATCAAAGTCTATCCTGCAATCTAACAGTAACTTTTGGATATACTCAAGCCATGGAATTTGTTTCCAGTGATCAAGGGCCAGGCAGTCCTTTATTATATCCGTGGTAAATTTTGTCTCTTCTTTTACCCACAACCCTCGCCAGAATGTAAGACCCGCTGTTCCGATGGTATCATTTATGTATGATACAGCCAATTCTTTATGTACAATGTAATTGGCTGTGGAGTTTGGTACTGCCAGTACTCTTTTTAAAAATTTGTTTTCTTGTATTTGTAGGGATATGGTATTTGCTCTCCCCCATATTGCAGCCCCATAACAAGCACCAGTGACACACTTAGTTCTATATAAAGTAAGTATCTCCCTCACAGGCTTGTTTCCCATTTTGGCTGAGAATCTAAAGATTCCCTCAGCAATTCTTAAAAATTTCAGGTTACATGAATCAATGTGAGGTTTCCAGCTGCCCTTTCTATTAAAAAGTAAGCCCAGGTAAGCAAAGGTTGGCACTCTACCTAAGATTACACCTCCCACATTATGTTGTCTAAGCTTCAATTTAGTCTTTCCACATGTCATAACAAAAGTTTTGGTAAGATTTAACTTTAAATCCTTTTCTGACATGTACTGAGTAAATTTCTCGATTAGACATTGTAATCCATTCGCTGTCCTTGATAAAAGGACAGCGTCATCCGCGTAGAGTAAAACCGGAGTTGTGCGTCTGCCTACTTTTGGGCAATCTACATTTTGCTTTTGCAAAAAGAGATCCACATTATTAATATATAGTGAGAACAGCAAAGGTGCCAATACACAACCTTGGCGTACACCTCTTGTAACCATAAAATCCTGTGTACATTCGCCCCTCATTCCAAAACGAACTCTTGAAGTTAAAAAGGTATAGATTTGGGATAAGTATATAATAATGTCATTTGGTGCTCCTAACTCTTTTAAGGTTTGCCACAATTTGGCATGATTGACAAAATCAAATGCACTGGTGAGGTCTACGAAGCATAGATGTAGAACCCCCTCCTTAGCCAGTGTATATTTTCCTATTAGGAGTTCCAAATTTAAGCATTGTTCTACCGTTCCGATACCTCGTCTGAACCCAAACTGGGCTTCTGAGAGGATGTTTTTCTCATTAACCCATTCTTCTAACCTCCCCAGGAGAATTCTTCCCATTAATTTAGAGGTTGAGTCCAGAAGAGATATGGGACGGTAGCAGTTCGCCATCCCTCTATTACCCTTTTTAAAAATAGGTACGATAATACTTTGTGACCACGATGCAGGTAAAACTCCCCTATTGCTGCATTAAGAACCTTTAATAAAATAGGGGTCCAAAAATCCATATCGCTTTTAAAAACATCGATGGGTACCCCATCAGGTCCTGCGGCTTTCCTGCTAGCGCTCTTTAAGAGGGCAGTTTTAATTTCTACTGGCGTAATTGGCTGTGATTTTACAGGTTCAACTAATATAACATTTCTATTTTGTGTTGTGGTAGCCCTAAGGGCACCTGGATTAAAAATAGACTCAAAGTGTGTGATCCAATCCTGTGGGGGGAACCGCAATTTAAATTTTCAGGGTTGAGATATCTTTAAAGAAGGGGTGATCAATGGTACGCCAGAATAGTGTTGCATTTCTAGTTTCTGCTGCCTGAATTAAACTTGCCCAAGCATCCTCTTGAATTTCGCTTTTCCTTCGTTTTAGTACTATTTTATACTCCTTCCTCAGGGTGCTTATTTTAGCACAGTCTCTTGGTTTTAATTTGAGAGCTGTTTTTAGATCCCTATTTAGCCTAGAGCATTCTTTATTAAACCATCTAGGGTTATTATCATGTTTCATATTCTTTTTTTTGCAAGTTAAATCACTCGCTATTTCAGTGGTGATATTATGGAAAGCGTTTACAATTAGCAAGTCTGTAGAAGAGCTATTCAAACAGATATCAATATCATTTTGATTTTTCCCCTTTAAGTTATCCAAAAAGAAAGTTGGGTCGACGCCTGACCATTTAATGGATACTCCATTATTTCCTTGCAGTTTTATGTCAGTATAAGTATTCTTACCCCTTAGTTGATGTCCCAGGTCAAAAATAAGCCCCAGTATAAGGGGGTGATGGTCGCTAAGCAAATTTTCGCTAATTTTAATTTTTTCCACCAGATCTATACACTTTCCTGATATAATAAAATGATCAATATTGGATGAACCTCTCCCACCTACATAGGTGGAGATCGCGGTTTCACCCTCTGAATTTTCTGGTTCCAGAATTACTAGATTATATTTAAAAATAATTTTATTTATTGCTTCACCGTATGTATCGTGTGGAAAATGTGAAATTCGGTCCCCAAAACTATCTCTAAGTCCACATTGTTCTCCCACTGGAATACCACAAACTTCGCAGTTAAAATCACCCCCCACATAACTATATACTCCCCTCCCAGTTCCCTTACAAAGTTCTCTAGATCAACCTCTAAATCTTTAATTACCCTTGATTTAGTGCTATCAAAAATATTATTGTAAAAATTAATCAAAATAATTGTTTGTTTCCCTTCCGTATACAACTGTATCAATTGATAAAATTGTGAGTTAATATTGACATCTTTCACTATCAGGGGCGCAGTAACCGCTATTAATGTTGCTAAACCTCCTTTTGGTCTTCCTCTTCTAGAGGGAATTGCGTTAGTGCAAATTACTTTAAAACCATTTATAAAGAAGGGCTCTGTGTTCCATGTTTCCTGAATCATAATTATAAAATACCTCTCTATCAAATTACACCATGCATCATTATTTATCTTGTTCTTGATTCCTGAGATATTCCAAGACATGAAAGTCAAGGGCCTATAGGCTTGAGTAGTTGAACAGTATACAGCCACAGCTTCCATATCACTGATGGGAATACCACTAGTGTTATCTAGGTGTTTATGTTGGTGCTCAATTGATGTTTGTGTGCATAAAATACCATCTAGCTTGTTAGCAATATAGTTTGAAGCATTATCTGTATCAGGGTCTACCATATCATAACGATCCTCAGTAAATTTTTGCGCACTCAGGCAGTCCTTCAACTTATTTACATTTCCATTAACTACAAGCTCATATACAGGTGGAATATCATCTTGTATTCTGTCCGAGACAATTTCTATATTTTCCCTATGTCAATCAATCTCACTGCATGATCTGAGTAATTCATACCTATTATATGTAGGAATATTTAAAATCGATCTACGAAAAGTGGGGCCATTTACCTTCGGGTATACCTCATTTGGCCTATAAAAGTAGCCCAATGGGACAGCAGTTATATATTCAATCGTATCTGAATTCATTTCCATGGTTTTATTTATAAATATCCCCATCAGTTCTTGTACCAGTTCTTTACTACGGAAGTTCACCACCACACAATCTCCTGCACTATGTTTTCTGGAGCTGCCCACCCAGCTCACTCTCCTTAACATTATGATATTTCGTTGTAATACGTTAGTGTCGACATTCGTGTTTACATTCAACCAATGTGTCACTTGATTTTTTAATTTCTCATATGGTTCATAGGACTTATTTTTTAACCGGGGCACATTTTTAAGAACGATAACATAAGGTGTCGCCTGAGGTGGAAGGTGTAGAGGCTCATCTATAGTGTTGCCAGATAACATGGACTTATTTGATTTCTCCAACTTATTAGTTTCTATCAATACGCTAGGTAGTGTTTTTTGTTCTATATCCGGCCTTCGGCTTTGTATAGATGGGATACTATCCACTAATTCAGGCTTGGTACAGTCCTTTCCTTGTTTGATTTCAGATATGATTCTAATGCTGTCGCCCTCCTTTGGCCTAATTAATAAATTTTCAGCTACGGTGGAAATACTAGAAGTTTTGGAAGAAAAAAGTCCCGACACCAACTCAATTAAAAAAGTTACATCTTTTTGGACCAATTTTATCTCGGACATAACACGACGTTCAATACAGTCCAATTTTGAGTGTACCTTTTTAAATAATGTCTCAAAGTTATGCAACCCTTGTTGACTATCAGTCACGGAAGTTTCTCCTTTCGTCATTCCGACAGGTTTGCCCCCTTTCTTTAACTTCTGCTTTATCCTCGGCTTTGTCGCAGTAGCTTCTTCGGTACTATTCTTCATTTTTAACAGTTGTTTAACTTTTTCGCTGGTGGGGAGACTGACGTTGAATTATCAGATAGTTCTGAGATCTCCAGTGGCGATGTTGAGATAGATGGATTATCCTTTCTGTTTGTCATGAACCTTTTACTTATACTTATATTGTTTCCAGATGGTACTGTCTCTGTCTCAGATACCTTCTCAATTGCTTCAAGTAACAGTAACTCTTGTCTGGCCTCTAGTTCCGGTACCATTAAGGCAGCATCTAGCGCAGTTTTAGTTGCAGCCAACTGTTCCGTTACAAGGACAATTTCACTATCTATCATTCCCACTGCTGACTTTAAATATTTAGTTATGGGCGTATTGGCAGACTGTGACTTCACCAGGGATTGTGGTTGTTTCCTCTTACCCATCTTCCTCAGGGAAAGACACAATTATGGCAATGCTGTCAAAGATAGTCCTTACCAGTTTTTTATTGAGATTCCTTTGGACCAGTCAAGAGGGGTGGCCCAGCCCAGCCTCCTCCGGTCGCCGACGGGCGCAGACAGGCCCGCCCTTTGCCCGGGCTTCGCCCGCGCGCGTCCCGCGCTGCGTGAGCCCTGCCCGGGATTTGAAGCGCCTCCGGCGCTGGCGGTGACGCACCTCCTGTGCGCCTCACGTTGCAGCCTGGGGGTTGTGGTCTCGCTCCCCCAAGCTGTTCCTCCGGTGATTTTCTGGCTCAGGGCAAACGGCACAGGACAAGCGGCAAGTGGCAAACAAAGAGTACAGGGCTCCCGCGCTGCGTGAGCCCTGCCTGGGATTTGAAGGGTGACGCACCTCCTGTGCACCTCACGTTGCAGCCTGGGGGTTGTGGTCTCGCTCCCCCAAGCTGTTCCTCCGGTGATTTTCTGGCTCAGGGCAAACGGCACAGGACAAGCGGCAAGTGGCAAACAAAGAGTACAGATACACACACTCAAAAATACAAACTAACATTTTCAAAACAATGGACATACCAATACCAGTTACAACACACCTATTCAGTAATTCCAAGATCTACACACACATCCACTCATTCACCAACAGTCCCTATACAGTCACTCATACATGTACTCACTCATCATATGTACTCATACACCTATACATCCTGTTACACACCACCACTCATCCATAGAGTTACTCACACACATAGTCACACATGCAAACAAAGTATCAAACATCCATTTACTTGCATATACAGTTATACACACACTACCACACTTACTTCTACAGAAACTTACACATACTTACTCTCTTAAACAATCACTTATAGAAACACCTACTTATTTGTACAGGAACTCTTCCAATCTCTCACTCTCACATATACTCACTTATATACACCAATACTCACATATACTAGTTTAAAACATATGTAGTTACTCATAAAGACACTATTGAGACAGTCATTCACTCACTAACACACCCATTCACATACTCATCTACCTATACAGTCCTGCACACATGCTGTCTTCAACACATACAAACAGTGAGTCACTCATTCATGCATCTATGCACTAAGTAATACCCCCACCGAACCATACAGACACTCAGACACTCATACTCATACTCAAAAAACCAACTAATAGCCCATATAGACACTCATGTAGCTACTCACCAACCCATGCAGCCACTTATACACAAAGTGAGAGACTGATACAGATATTTTCATATTTAAACATTACTCACTAACCCATGTATTCACTAAGATACACTTAGTCAGTTATACAATCAATTTTACAAAAATATATCATCAATTTAGGCACTTATATACCCATTTATTCTTCCATCGAACTTGAGATATACATATATAAAACTATTTAATTTTCAGAAAAACACACATTCACTGGATGATGTCATCAGTGATGGCATTTGAGATGTCATCAGTGATGTCATGAGTGATGTCACTGACCATGTCATGAGTGATGTAATATGTGACGTCATCAGCAGTATATTGTGGGCAAGCACGAGTTATAGTTAGCTGAACTAACTATAACGGGGGAATTTCTATGGTTTTGTACGAGTGAAATGTCCACTAACTATAACGCCCCTGAAACCTATGGTTTTTTCAGTGAATTTCTAAGGTTTTTTAAATGCTCATTTCTAACTATAACGTGCCTGAAACCTATGGTTTTTTCAGTGAATTTCTAAGGTTTTTTAAATGCTAATTTCTAACTAAAACGTGCCTGAAACCTATGGTTTTTTCAGTGAATATATATATATTTATTATACTATGTATACATGTGAAAATGTCTCGGTCCCCTGTTTGCCTCGGTGGCACGGAAAAAATGGGTGGAACTGACGTCAGCACGCCGACAAGGTCCTCTTATGGCTCCGATGACGTCATACGGTGTCGCGAGCGGAGCCGTGTTATTATGACGTCCTCGTTGACGTGGAAGACCTAGGAAAGAATTTCCGTGGAATGCTGGTGCAGGGGATATTCACCTAAGTGTTCAGGCTAGTCCTTTGGGAGCAACTGTTTATGTTGCCACTCCAGAAACCGAAACCAGTGATCCGAGGGCAGAGGCCCTGCAGATGGCACATGAGGTGGGGTGCCCAGTCGTGTGCACCGGCGGGGCAGCGAAGTGACAAGCACCACAACCCACAAAAAAGGTAACGAGGGCACTGAATAACACAGGATCTTCTCTTTGTATCTGGCAGGAACAACGAAGTTAAAATGCCCTAGTACCAAAATGTAGAATTAGTGCTACAACGGGTCTTCAAGAGGACCTGCGATGCCGCTTCTGCCTCCCGTACCCTGGAGGCGGCACATGGGTCACGCGGTACGGTCATACTGCGGTGGGACGCACACTCGTTGACCTCTCATGGCACTGCTCCACACTTCAGGGAGGACGCTTTCCATTAGCTATGTTTTCTGATGACATGTCGCGCCGGCCCCGTCCAACAACAGAACTCCTTTAGATCCAAACAGACTCTTCCACTCTCTCACCGGAAGTGAAATCATGCCACGCGGACACTTTCACAATACAACAGCCGGGAATGCACTTTTCGGTAAAAAAACCACATTCCTTCCTCCTAATTAATCAAATAAACATCTCACTGAAGAACAGGGGCCAGCTTCGATTGGTAAACAGCCGTTCCAACGACTTTTTTACTTTGCGATACCATTACAACGCATGCATTACCACGCATGCGTTGTACATCACGAAGTCCTTACTACACATTTTTATAGAACGCATGGTCATTTACCACGCATGCCTTTACAATGAATTTTGTTGTAAAGGTATGTATGGTAAATGACCATGCGTTCTAAAAAACATGTAGACGATCCATGTCGTTGTAAGGAAACAGAGGCAGTTCTGTTTCCTCACAACAACGTGCACCGCCCCTCAGAGACGACGTGAAGCAGGAACCACAAGGAGAGAGGAACCACGAGAAGTGAGAGGTAAGGGGGATTGGGCATGGGGTGGGGGTTTCTTTTCTAGGGTTTAGGGTAGTGCAGTGGTGTTTGCGTGGTGTAGGGAGTCGTGCTGGGGGTAGTGTTTTAGGGTTTAGGGTATTGCAGTGGTGTTTGTGTAGTGTAGGGGTTGTGCTGGGGGTAGTGTTTTAGGGTTTATGTTAGTGCACTGGTGTTTGGGTAGTGTAGGGGGTAGTGCTGGGGTAGTGTTTTAGGGTTTAGGGTAGTGCAGTGGTGTTTGTGTCGTGTAGGGGGTAGTGCTGGGGGTAGTGTTTTAGGGTACTGCAGTGGTGTTTGGGTAGTGTAGGTGTTCATGCTGGGGGTAGTGTTTTAGGGTTTAGGGTATGGCAGTGGTGTTTGGGTAGTGTAGGGAGTCATGCTGGGGGTAGATTTAGGGTTTAGGGTAGTGCAGTGGTGTTTGTGTTGTGAGGGGGTCATGCTGGGGGTAGTGTTTTAGGGTTTAGAGTAATGCAGTGGTGTTTGTATAGTGTAGGGGGAAGTGTTTTAGGGTTTAGGGTAGTGCAGTGGTGTTTGTGTAGTGTAGGGGGTCATGTTGGGGGTAGTGTTTTAGGGTTTAGGGTAGTGCAGTGGTGTTTGTATAGTGTAGGGGGTAGTGTTTTAGGGTTTAGGGTAGTGCAGTGGTGTTTGTGTAGTGTAGGGGGTCATGCTGTGGGTAGTGCTTTAGGGTTTAGGGTAGTGCAGTCGTGTTTGTGTAGTGTAGGGGGTCGTGTTTTAGGGTATAGGGTAGTGCAGTGGTGTTTGGGTAGTGTAGGGGGTCATCCTGGGGTTAGTGTTTTAGGGTTTAGGGTAGTGCAGTGGTGTTTGGGTAGTGTAGGGGGTCGTGCTGGGGGTAGTGTTTTAGGGTTTAGGGTAGTGCAGTGGTGTTTGTGTAGTGTAGGGGGTCATGCTGGGGGTAGTGTTTTAGGGTTTAGGGTACTGCAGTGGTGTTTGGGTAGTGTAGGGGTCGTGCTGGGGGTAGTGTTTTAGGGTTTAGGGTACTGCAGTGGTGTTTGTGTAGTGTAGGGTGTCATGCTGGGGGTAGTGTTTTAGGGTTTAGGGTAGTGCAGTGGTGTTTGTGTAGTGTAGGGGGTCATGCTGGGGGTAGTGTTTTAGGGTTTAGGGTAGTGCAGTGGTGTTTGGGTAGTGTAGGGGGACAAAGGGGATCCTGACTCTTTGGAACGCTCCGTCAATTGAATAATTTGGGTCAAGGGCCCTACCACGTCCAAGACCTATCAATTCCTTTCTTGGGATCCCTCATATACTTGGAGAAAAAGGTACATAGTTTCTCATCAATTTCCGGCGTGTGTGCCACCTTCCCCTTCAGTGAGGGCCTGGGGCATTCTCCCCTCATCCTATTCCTGACCTCCCTTTCAAGGGGTTGATGGATTTTCCCCACCACATACTCTGCCACTTTGGCGTCAGGTGTCCACTCCGCCAACCTAGGATGGTAAATTTGGGTAGGCTCGAACATGTCCGAGTGGACCCCGTCCCCAACCGGGGACTGAGAGGAGTGGGACTCTGGACGCCAGGGACGCCCCGAGTCCTTATCCTCATCGGAGGAGAAATCGTCCTCCGATACACCCTCTCCCTCTAAGGGAAACCCGCCGTCGGGGTCTACAGTAGTGGTGACAGTGTCGCAATTTTCTCCGGGCCCCTCCTCCTCCCGGCAGGGTGCATGTTTTAGCGTTCGCGCACTCTTGAGGAAGTTCTCCGTAAGTTTATCAAATCCTTCCAAGTGCCCCGCGTTATGCTTAACGGCCCTTTTATTCCCCATCTGGGAGCTACTGCAACCCGCCACCACCAGATCTGGGTCACTGAACACCCCAGGGATGCTTTTCGCCAGCATATCAACCTGATCCCTAAGAGGAGCCAACGCCCTAGAAATAGCCAGAGAGAGGGCTTGGTCCACTGCTGGAGGGAGAAGTTGGGGGGCCATTCCTCCTCCACTTCCTGGTAGGAGGAGTAAAAATGGTCTTCTGGAGAAGACATGATAGCAGAGGGTTTGAGCACAGAACAAATGCCCTTAAAATCCTTAAGGCAGCCCCCTCACCGGTGCTCCAACAGCTGGGCTTTCCCCGAAGCTGTTATAAGAATAGACTGAGGCGCAATACCAATTACCACCACCAGGTGGCGCTGGTCACTAACGTGGCAGTGTGGGGAAATCACTGCGTAGCGGTGTCAAAATTAGGCGAGGGTTGGTCGGGAATCAAGCGGACACTAAAGGAGTGACCGGATTCCCAAACGCGCGTAAAGACCAGCGGGGGCGCTCGACGGAGCTGCCTCGCTCGGACCAGACGCGCCTGACAGGATCTCACCGCGCGCAGAGCACACAGCGGGAGAAACTGCGAGGGGGAGAACGTGCTCGGGCAAGAGCCTGCTGCGCAGGGAATATGAAACAATACCAAGGCAATAATGCTAATAACGTGCACAAGAAACCGCTATACAAACAGCAACAACGTCAGATTAAGCCAAGAATGTAAGGAATGCACTTAACTGACGAGCAGTGAAGAAAGAGGAAGCGGAAGGGACGTCACGATATTATATACGATGGACTGTGATATGATTGAACTATAGTTGCCTTGGAGACTACCCCCTAATGGTTCATGGGTTGTGTAGTCTTTTGTTTAATGATTGTTGTGTTACGTTTTCTTTGAACTGCTATGCAAATAAAGTGAGGAAAGATATGCCTAATCCTCGCCTCCGTCCTGCCATAGAATTCATTAAACTTTATTTGATCTGATTTAGAAACATAGATCATAAAAGTGTACATAAAAACAGTAAATCCTCTTTCCTAATACAATACAGTGAGAATTAATTAAAACCAGTAGGTAAAAACGGGTGTTACAAAGCCCGGTTCAGAGCAACTTCAGGTTAACAGAATCGTAAAGTTCAATGTTTCGCAAGATCAATATCATGTACTTCGTGCAAAATACGCAATAAGGGGTCCAAGTAAGATGTAACGCTCCAATACCTGACCAGTTTGCACTATATAAAACTGCAGAAAAACTAAAAATAAAAAGTGTTTTGCACACTTCTGTCATTGGGCTATATGTGGGCTACATCTGGGTGATATTTGTGCTACATTTGGGCTCTTTTTTCTCTGGTGGCCATCTTGGGAGACTTATTTGTTATGAAGTTTCTTTCGTCATTTACTGCAGTCTCCTCAGTAGGAAATGCTTTCAGTTTTTTACTTTGATTCCATCAAGAAGGCATTCAGATGTGTCACACATTTGCCATAAATTCAGAATGTTAGCACTCTAGTTGTTCATTAGATCACTGTAGTAAAGCTACTGCTCACCAGGGAGTTAACTGGAAGTCTACTGCTGGTATTGAAAGTGATTGTTTCAGTCTGCATGTCAGAATTTTCTAATGAAATAGAAGAGGATTTGAGATCTCACTTAAAACATGCCCTAAATTTTCTTTCTGCAGCACTAACCATAATTTCTATGGCAAAATGAACCCCTCATTTTGTTCCTTTTTAAATTAAATGTTTTAAGTGTTACCAGTTTATTCCAATTAAGATGGCTTCAGGTGTGCCATACTTTTGTCATAAGTAAGACTGTTAGCGCTCTAGTTGTTCTTTAGAACACTCTGGGAAGCTGCAGTAGAACACAAAGGCATCAACTGACAGGCTGCTCCTGTTGAAATATAACAGGAAGATATTTGAGATCTCACTTAAAACATGTCCTAATTTTTCTTTCTACAGCACTAACCATAATTTCTATGACAAAATGAACCCCTCATTTTGTTCCTTTTTAAATTAAACGTTTTAAGAGTTACCAGTTTATTCCAATCAAGATGGCTTCAGGTGTGCCATAATTTTGTCATAAGTAAGACTGTTAGCGCTCTAGTTGTTCTTTAGAACACTCTGGGAAGCTGCAGTAGAACACAAAGGCATCAACTGACAGGCTGCTCCTGTTGAAATATAACAGGAAGATATTTGAGATCTCACTTGAAACATGTCCTAATTTTTCTTTCTACAGCACTAACCATAATTTCTATGACAAAATGAACCCCATTATTTTGTTCCTTTTTAAATTAAATGTTTTAAGTGTTACCAGTTTATTCTAATCAAGATGGCTTCAGGTGTGCCATACTTTTGTCATAAGTAAGGCTGTTAGCGCTCTAGTTGTTCTTTAGAACACTCTGGGAAGCTGCAGTAGAACACAAAGGCATCAACTGACAGGCTGCTCCTGTTGAAATATAACAGGAAGATATTTGAGATCTCACTTAAAACATGTCCTAATTTTTCTTTCTACAGCACTAACCATAATTTCTATGACAAAATGAACCCCCTCATTTTGTTCCTTTTTAAATTAAATGTTTTAAGAGTTACCAGTTTATTCCAATCAAGATGGCTTCAGGTGTGCCATACTTTTGTCATAAGTAAGACTGTTAGCGCTCTAGTTGTTCTTTAGAACACTCTGGGAAGCTGCAGTAGAACACAAAGGCATCAACTGACAGGCTGCTCCTGTTCAAATATAACAGGAAGATATTTGAGATCACACTTGAAACATGTCCTAATTTTTCTTTCTACAGCACTAACCATAATTTCTATGACAAAATGAACCCCATCATTTTGTTCCTTTTTAAATTAAATGTTTTAAGTGTTACCAGTTTATTTCAATCAAGATGGCTTCAGATGTGCCATACTTTTGTCATACGTAAGGCTGTTAGCACTCTAGTTGTTCTTTAGAACACTCTGGGAAGCTGCAGTAGAACACAAAGGAATCAACTGACAGTCTCTGCCCTTGTTGGATGTACATGTTTTACTGAGAATGTCAGACTTCATTCTCACATGACTGAGAAAGATAATGTGAATTTACAGAAAATATGCTCTCATTTTAGCTTCTGGAGCACCTTCCAAAACTGTATGGGACAAGCATGTGAAAATAGTTTTCTCTCAAACATGATTCATAATATCCCAGCAGAAGGTTTTTCACAGGGTAAAATCACCTTAGAAGACACCACAATTCCTGAAATTAGTATGGTACCATCAACAAATGAATTCTAATGTAACTAAAGTCTGTTATCACCCTTTATAGTTCTCCTTTTGGTAACCCTCAAAATCTTCGATTCACTACAATGCATTTCAATGGGGTGCTATCATTTATATTGGTCCCAAGATGGCTGCGAGCAATTCCAGGATGAAGTGCTGACAGCCAATCAGATCTCACGATGACATGTGTGGTTAGGCTCCGCCCAGATATCGATATGTTTTCTTTTTCAAATGTCTCAGGAACTACTGAACGGATTTACACCATTTAACAAAAAGGGTTCTTTCTGAACCAAGAACTACCTCTTTGCCAAATTTGGTGTAATTCCGTTCAGCAGTTCGGGCTGTAGCCGTGTCTAAAGTTTCCTATGGAAAATTGCATAGGAAAACACGTTTTGGGACCCCCTTTTTCTCGGCCCCCGCTTGCCGAATCACCCCGAAACTTTCAGGATAGGAGCAGACCGGAGCGCCCCACGAGTTTTGAAACTTTTGCGAAGATTCATCAACTGGCGCCAAAGTTATTGGAAATAGAATGTTGTGAATTTCCTATGGAAAATAGGTCCTAACTATAACTACCTACTGGCGACCGCCAGTAGGTAATATAGATAGATAGATAATATTACCATGCATTTCCCTCCAGAATTCCAAGGAAAAAACAAGAGCGGCACACCTGGAGACTGCACAATAATTTTATTGTGCACCAAGACGACGCGTTTCGGCGTGGGCCTTTATCAAGTGATTAAGTGCGTACAAATTCCCTTTGAAATACAAACAGAAGTTCATGGAAAGAGAAAACATACTTTTGTTTATTCATCTTAGTTTCTGTGGCTGTAGCAAATTCGACTGCTATTTGAATGACATATTAATCAATCATTAGTTCAAATACATTCAACAATTTCAATGGGAATTATATTCATAACATTGAACATTATCAGTGCTGTCTCACAGAAAATTCAGCCTTACTTGTCATTGTTATCGCTGCAGTCATGAATCAATAAAGTTATTTCAATCGCGAGTAACAGTCATCAATTTCCCGCTGCGCTACCTGTTTGCGTTGGTACACAGTAATAAAGTTCATTCAAACCATGCATTTTGGCTAACGACATTTTTAGCCATACTGGCAGATAGTAATAAAATTAGGAATTTGCAGAGACGCGCAGCCTACTTGTGATGGTAAACAGCAATAACATTAATTCATTTCTATTTTGAATAATTGCATAGATCATTACAATTGTGAGCAGGATTCTTAAAATCATGCGATACCACAGGTGTCCGTCCCACATCACCTTAAAATAGTGAGTACTGTACTCCATATGTTGCTTCTTGGGTCATACAATTAACCCCAATAATCGGGAATATTAGCACGATAGTGCACTGTGTCCCCAGAGGGTCACCAGTGTGTGATCTTACTTGTGAGTGAAATAATATATTAAAAGTGTGTAACAGAACACCAAAATCAATGTATGTGAAGAGGTAATAGACTCGCGGAAGTGACCACTTCACCCTATAATACAAGAATTACATTGCTACATTATTTACTGATACCATAATGCCCTTGATTCATGGATTATAGCAGGGTAAGTGGTAAAATTGCTTTACAAATCTCAAGCAATTCAGTCCCGTAAAGTTTGATTTTGATGGGCAAATCCTGAAATTACCTCACATAAAAAATACGTGACATTAATTAAAATCTTTCTGAAAGGAAGCCATAGCTGCTATGTGATGGTTATTTTAACGCCCTATGTGGGATGCAAGTTCCTCTCCACTGTTCAGCCCATTTCGGCCGAATAAAATTATTGTGCAGTCTCCAGGTGTGCCGCTCTTGTTTTTTCCTTGGAATTCTGGAGGGAAATGCATGGTAATAATTAATGTGACGGCAGCTGCCGCTGTAGCAGGCACCGACACCGCGGGAAGGAGAACTTCTAAGTGCAGCAATCAACCCTGATATATATATATATATATATTTGGGACAGGACGTTGGGGACCCAAGGATTTCCGGGTCACTCCTTCAACCAGGCTTTACCATCGACACGAAGCCCTACTTTGCCCGGAATAAACAGCGCCCAGTTAGGGAATATTGGGCTCCGCCGCTAGCACTTACCCGGCCGAACTGTATGCTGGGAGCCGTAGTCGATGGACTTGGACTACAGCTGGGGCTTTGAACAACGAGGTTGAGCCAGCTGAACTCCCACCAATGGGAGTGCTACAGGACTTACATAGCAGGGCGGGGGCGTAACCCCGGAGTTAATGGCATCTGAGGAAGGCTTGTTACGCCGAAATGGATTATGCCGAGAGTGATCAATTAAAGGGATTCCATGTATTTCCCCGCTGTGTCCTCTGATTACTTTTACTGAGTGGTCTTTGTTGTGATATTTCACGCGCATACCAGGAGCGCATTAAGAGGACCCGTCCTTCAAGTGTCCGTGGCATTGTTGGCTAAAACTGCGGTTTTCTTTCTCTTTCCAAGGTATTGGAACAGCCACGGACCACCTTGAGTTTGGACCAAGGAAGCGGCCACTGCCAGGAGCAGCCCGTGACTGCATGGGGAAACGAGATCATTGCATCGGAGTTTCATGGCCCGGCTGACACTCATATTTGGGCCAGGACGTTGGGGACCCAAGGAATTCCGGGTCACTCCTTCAACCGGGCTTTACCATTGACACGAAGCCCTACTTTACTCCGAATAAACAGCACCCAGTTAGGGAATATTGGGCTCCGCCACTAGCACTTACCCGGCCGAACTGTATGCTGGGAGCTGTAGTCGATGGACTACTTGGACTACAGCTGGGGCTTTGAACAACGAGGTGGAGCCAGCTGATCTCCCACCGATGGGAGTGCTACAGGACTTACATAGCAGGGCGGGGGCGTATCCCCGGAGTTAATGGCATCTGAGGAAGGCTTGTTACGCCAAAATGCATTATGCCGAGAGTGATCAATTAAAGGGATTCCATGTATTTCCCCGCTGTGTCCTCTGATTACTTTTACTGAGTGGTCTTTATTGTGATATATGTATATATATATATATATATATATATATATATATATATATATATATATATATATATATATATATTCACTGAAAAAACCATAGGTTTTAGGGACAGTTATAGTTAGTTGGACATTGCACTCGTACAAAACCCGTGAAATTCCCCCGTTATAGTTAGTTCAGCTAACTATAACTCGCGCCCCGCAATGCACTGCTGATGACGTCACATATTACATCACTCATGACATGGTCAGTGACATCACTGATGACATCACTGATGACATCTCAAATGACATCACTGATGACATCATCCAGTGACGGCTCCCGTCCTGTCATACCAAACAGCAGTGTCCCGGGGGTAGGCACCCGGGACACTGCAGGGGCTGGCCCTGGGGGTGGTGGTCCCCAGGGCCACCACAGGCTCCAGGAGGGGGCCGCGCTGTCCCCCTCCCTACTTCTACATAGCCCCGGGGAGGTGGTTTTCCCCGGGGCTTCGGGGGTCTGAAACGGACCCCCACATGTATTTTCTTAGTGCCCTGGGGAGGTGGCGGTCCCCGGGGCATGTGGGGGGGCAGGAGCCCCCCCACACAGGTCATTCTTTATTAAAAAAAGAAGCCCTGGGGGGGTGGCGGTCCCCGGGGCTGCGGGAGGGTGGAGAGCCCTCCCGCACCATTTTTTTTTAAAGTCCCGGGGGTGGCGGTCCCCGGGGCTTGGGGGGCCTTAGAGGCCCCGCACATAAAATAAAAACCAACCCCCGCATGCCCCCGGGACTTGGCCCACCCGGGGGCAAAATAGCATCGAGGCGTGGGAGACCGCGCTTCGATTTTTTTTTTATCAGCAGGATCCGCGCACCCAGCGCATTTTTTGCTGAAACGCGTAAGGAGCAGGAAGCTTCTTTGTGCTGCTGTGTTACGAATAAATGCATCTTTCCAGCAATGGGCCTCTACTGTGGTGTTTCATGTTTTGGATTTGGTGGGCTGCTCCGTACCCACTGTTGAAAGAGGCCGCCCTGAAGGGTTGGGGGCTCCGGTACACGGAGGATGTTGTTGTGTTGTTCTACGAGGAGCATGACCCACTTGTACTCTCCAGACCTACGAAAGGTTAAGCTATCTAGCAAACTCAGAGAGCGCATGGAAGGGATTCGAAAATGAGGTCTTTCCTTTTTGATCGTGCTGGAGATGAGCATTTTTCGACGCACGTTTGGAACAATTGAGCACTTTGCAAAAAATAAGAATTACAAACAACAGGACCAGTTGTACTGTTATTTTTCCACTGTTACATCGTGCAGGTATATTATGAAAGAGAATTTTCCCATTTGTATTTACGAGAAAAACTTACCTGCATTATGGGATTTGTAGTTTACAATGAACTGGTCATGTGACTTATTGTTTTAAAGCACGCACGTCTGCACTATGCATAATCAATGGCTTCCACCTGTGAGCAAGGCGGCAGTGGTCGCTGAAACGCGTAAGGAGCAGGAAGCTTCTTTGTGCTGCTGTGTTACGAATAAATGCATCTGTCCAGCAACGGGCCTCTACTGTGGTGTTTCTACATATATATGTATGTATGTTTCCTTAGGTGACCCACTCGTGAGCACCACATGCAGCGGCACACAGTCGAAAGACTACAATGCTTATCCAGGTAAAATCTTCAGTTCTTTATTTTCATTTTCTTTATTTTCAAGTTCTCCATATACAAGACATTACACAATTTTTTGCTCTACACCAGAAAGGACCGACGCATTTCGGCGGATTGCCTTCTACTGGGTCTATATATATATAACAATAAATAACATAATTAAACACTAGATCATGAAACAACACATATGCACAAAACATGATAGTCTACCTTCACCAATGTCATTTGTAATGTCCATGTTAAGGTGATATGTAATTTCACCAGTGATGCATGGTCATCATTTAGGGGTCGCCATGGATCGCAGCTGTGACCCCTGGTTTGCCCCTGGCAACCCCCGGCACTGCATTTGTGACCCCTGGCATCGCAGGTGGAAAATTCAGTGCAAGGAACACAGTGGCAGCTTGTCCTTATAAATGTGATTTAGGGCTGCACTCTCTTTGTAAGATGTCAATTTTTGATTTCACATATAGTGAATAATATATATTATGGGCCCGATTCACAAAGGTAAACTGAGACGAAATTCTAACTTTACGACTTTTGGTATTCATAAAGGGAATTTAAGAGTTGTAAAGTTAAACTTTTGTCTCGGTTAAACTTAAGTTTTGGTCTTAAGTGTAACTGAGACCAGAAGTTTTGCTCTCAGTTACACTTAAGACCAAAACTTAAGTTTAACTGAGACAAAAGTCTAACTTTACAACTCGTAAATGCCTTTTGTGCATACCAGAAAGTCGTAAAGTTAGACTTTCGTCTCAGTTTACCTTTGTGAATTGGGCCCTATATTTTTCACTATTAGTGTAATAAAAAATGGAGTTCAATTAGCTGGAATATGACCTTCTCTGGCCACTGAGGTAAGTAAAAAAGGCTCTTCAATATTTGTTGTGTGCGTGCTTGCGGGTGAGAGTATGTGAGAGTGTGTGTAAGTGTGAATGTGTGTGTATGTGTAAGCATGTGTGTGTATGAGTGAAAGTGAAAGTCAAAGGGCATGTGATGTCACTTCTGCAACCCCTGGCATTTTGGTGAATCGACATGCAAGTAGTGATGCCATCCATGTAATGCGCGATTTCATTTTTCACATCATGAGGTCATGAGCCTTGCATCGTGTTTTGCTGAAACACCAATTGTGTGGAGGTTGGTATTTGACGAGAGCACTGTTTGCGCCTGATTCTGAAATGTACACGTCAAAATGGACAACACTCTAACAGAGCATATTTTCCACATACAAAAATATGGCAACAGGTGTGCCAATTTTCCGGGATGTTCATAGCTAGGTGTGACCCCGTGAAAAATGTGCAGGCCAAATCCCATGAGTGTGCATTTTGCACTCAGCTTAAAAATCTGTGGTAACCGCCCAACATAAGATGGCTTCACACATTGTGATCAAGGCGTTAGAGATTTAAAATACTTCGCTTACAATCTATATTTCATTTCTTGTTGGAGATATGTGTTTCTAACCCAAAAAGCAACAAAGAAAATAGTTTCTGAAATTTTCTTTAATAATGGCTCTATTTAAAATGACACGTTGATCGTAATAAATAAACAAGCATCTGCAATGCAATAGGTCTCACATTTACGCAAGTTTGAGCTATTGGTATTGTAAATGACAATGCCTTTTATTTATGTTTTGGTTTTTAAAACAAAAATAAAAGGCATTGCCATTTACAATTCCAATAGCTTAAACTCTTGCAAATGCGAGACCTATTGCATTCCAAATGCTTGAAGGAATCGCTGAGTTGCCCCCTTCTGTCTGCTATGGCCCCTGAAGAGCTCCCCATTTGCTACGAGTTAAATAAACAAGCCAGTGGTCACAACTGCACACAAGAGACCCTCCCGCAGTAAGTGAAACTCATTAAAGAAAACAGTGCCTACAGACTAAAGAAGACCTACTGTGTAACAACCGAAGTAAAAGGGCCAGTCCTCATGGGAGGTTACAAATGAAGACAAGGCGGTACTAACGAGGGAGTAACAAGCCTAATAACGAATCAGAAGCCAACATCTACGAAGGACAATGACACAAGCCAATGACAAATATGGGCGGAGAGTGGGTGGGGCTTCAAGTACATACTCAAATACAGCCTGGCTCGCAGTGCAGGCGCTGCTCAGGCTCGACCTAAAAAGTCATATTGAAACTAATATCTGTTATTACATATCTTAGAGAAAATGCTTTTAGGCGTCTTTACAAGGTTTTAGCTTACTCTCAATATTTAAAATTTTATACATGATAATTGTGAGAAAATATGACTTTTTTAGAGGGTGGTAGGCTAAATTATTTGCGTAAAAGTGTGGTTGGAGGGTTCTTGGCATGAAAAACTTCAAAGATCACTGAAGTAGTTGATAAAGAGTAGCAATGACACAGCTGCAACCCATGGCTTGCTCTTTGCTACCCCTGGCACTGCCTTTGAGACTCCTGGTCTCAGAGGTGGCAAAATCAGTGCCAGGAAACAGTAGCAGCTATATTTTATTTTATATATTTTATAGGTAGTTATAGTTAGAACCTAGTTTCCATAGGAAAAGCATTTTTTGATTTGCCAATAACTTTGGCGCCGTTTGACGAATCTTCACGAAATTTTCAAAACTAATTGTTCACGCAGGTCAGCTCCTGTCTTGAAAGTTTCGGGGTGATTCGTCAAGGGGGGCCGAGAAAAAAGGGGGGTCCCAAAACATGTTTTCTCCATGTTAATTTCCATAGGAAACTTTAGACACGGCTACAGCCTGAAGTGCTGAACGGAATTACACCAAATTCGGCAGAGAGATAGCTCTTGGTCCAGAAAGCACGCTTTTTTTTTTTAAATGGTGTAATTCCGTTCAGTAGTTTTTGAGATATTTAAAGATTTACAGATATCGATATTTGAGAATTGTGAGATCTGATTGGCTGAGCCCTCCCGAGCACGAGCTTGCCTCTGATTGGCTGCCAACACTTCAAACCAGGAAGTGTTGGCAGCAATCTTGTGCTTCAGACTGAGGGAGAGGGAAAAAGGTGACAGAAACATTAAAAAACAAAAAAGGGGTCAGGGTAGGAACACCCAGACCCCCCAGGCCTGCTCAGGGAAAAGCATTTTTTTTAATATTTTCGGCCGGGTCGCGGTGGGTGTGCGAACCCCGTCAAAAATGAAAAAAAAATGAAGCGCGGTCTCCCGCGCTTTGTTTTTTAAAGCCCCCGGGTGGGCCAGGTCCCGGGGGAAATCCTGAATTCTGTAGCGGGGGCACACGGGGGCCCCCGCAGGCCCGGGGACCACCACCTCCCTGGGGCTTTATAATTTATGCACAGGGGCACGTGGCCCCCCAAGCCCCGGGGACCCCCACCTCCCCGGGGCTTCATTATAATACGATTGGGGGGCCTCGCGGGCCCCCCAAGCCCCTTGGACCCCCACCTCCCCGGGTCTAAAATAAATAATAATTAATGTGTGTGGGGGGGCTCGAGCCCCCCCACACTGCCCCGGGGTCCACCACCTCCCCGTGGCTTCAAACACTTGGGAGGGGGGGGCCGCGCGGCCCTCCTCCTGGATCCCTTGATGGCCCTGGGGACCACCACCCCCCCAGGGCCGGCTCCTGCAATGTCCCGGGGTGCCCACCCCCGGGACATTGCTGTTTGCTATGACAGGGCGGGCCTGTGATCAAGGCCTGCGAAGGCCGAAACGCGTCATGGCGGAAAGCTGCAAATAAAACTTTATGCCCGAGTAAAAGTGGTGTCCGCTCCTGTTTTGTTCCGGTTTGCAAGGGAACACACAAACTCAGGAGTCAAGTGATATATATATATATATATATATTACCTACTGGCGGTCGCCAGTAGGTAGTTATAGTTAGGACCATAGGAAAATTCACAACATTCTATTTCCAATAACTTTGGCGCCGGTTGATGAATCTTCGTGAAAAATTCAAAACTTGTGGGGCGCTCCGGTCTGCTCCTATCCTGAAAGCTTCGGGGTGATTCGGCAAGCGGGGGCCGAGAAAAAAGGGGGGTCCCAAAACGTGTTTTCCCCATGCAATTTTCCATAGGAAACTTTAGACATGGCTACAGCCCGAACTGCTGAGCAGAATTACACCAAATTTGGCAAAGAGGTAGTTCTTGGTTCAGAAAGAACCCTTTTTGTTAAATGGTGTAAATCCGTTCAGTAGTTCCTGAGAAATTTGAAAAAGAAAACATATCGATATCTGGGCGGAGCCTAACCACACATGTCATCGTGAGATCTGATTGGCTGTCAGCACTTCATCCTGGAATTTCTGGCAGCCATCTTGGGACCAATATAAATGATAGTACCCCATTGAAATGCATTGTAGTGAATCGAAGATTTGGAGGGTTACCAAAAGGAGAACTATAAAGGGTGATAACAGACTTTAGTTACATTAGAATTCATTTGTTGATGGTACCATACTAATTTCAGGAATTGTGGTGTGTTCTAAGGTGATTTTACCCTGTGAAAAACCTTCTGCTGGGATATCATGAATCATGTTTGAGAGAAAACTATTTTCACATGCTTGTCCCATACAGTTTTGGAAGGTGCTCCAGAAGCTGAAATGAGAGCATATTTTCTGTAAATTCACATTATCTTTCTCAGTCATGTGAGAATGAAGTCTGACATTCTCAGTAAAACATGTACATCCAACAAGGGCAGAGACTGTCAGTTGATTCCTTTGGGTTCTACTGCAGCTTCCCAGAGTGTTCTAAAGAACAACTAGAGTGCTAACATCCTTACTTATGACAAAAGTATGGCACACCTGAAGCCATCTTGATTGGAATAAACTGGTAACACTTAAAACATTTAATTTAAAAAGGAACAAAATAATGGGGTTCATTTTGTCATAGAAATTATGCTTAGTGCTGTAGAAAGAAAAATTAGGACATGTTTCAAGTGTGATCTCAAATATCTTCCTGTTATATTTCAACAGGAGCAGCCTGTCAGTTGATGCCTTTGTGTTCTACTGCAGCTTCCCAGAGTGTTCTAAAGAACAACTAGAGCGCTAACAGTCTTACTTATGACAAAATTATGGCACACCTGAAGCCATCTTGATTGGAATAAACTGGTAACTCTTAAAACATTTAATTTAAAAAGGAACAAAATGAGGGGGTTTGTTTTGTCATAGAAATTATGGTTAGTGCTGTAGAAAGAAAATTAGGACATGTTTTAAGTGAGATCTCAAATATTTTCCTGTTATATTTCAACAGGAGCAGCCTGTCAGTTGTTGCCTTTGTGTTCTACTGCAGCTTCCCAGAGTGTTCTAAAGAACAACTAGAGCGCTAACATTCTTACTTATGACAAAAGTATGGCACACCTGAAGCCATCTTGATTGGAATAAACTGGTAACACTTAAAACATTTAATTTAAAAAGGAACAAAATGAGGGGGTTCATTTTGCCATAGAAATTATGGTTAGTGCTGGAGAAAGAAAATTTAGGGCATGTTTTAAGTGAGATCTCAAATCCTCTTCTATTTCATTAGAAAATTCTGACATGCAGACTGAAACAATCACTTTCAATACCAGCAGTAGACTTCCAGTTAACTCCCTGGTGAGCAGTAGCTTTACTACAGTGATCTAATGAACAACTAGAGTGCTAACATTCTGAATTTATGGCAAATGTGTGACACATCTGAATGCCTTCTTGATGGAATCAAAGTAAAAAACTGAAAGCATTTCCTACTGAGGAGACTGCAGTAAATGATGAAATTAGGAAACTTCATAACAAATAAGTCTCCCAAGATGGCCACCAGAGAAAAAAGAGCCCAAATGTAGCACAAATATCACCCAGATGTAGCCCACATATAGCCCAATGACAGAAGTGTGCAAAACACTTTTTATTTTTAGTTTTTCTGCAGTTTTATATAGTGCAAACTGGTCAGGTATTGGAGCGTTACATCTTACTTGGACCCCTTATTGCGTATTTTGCACAAAGTACATGAGATTGATCTAGCGAAACATTGAACTTTACGATTCTGTTAACCTGAAGTTGCTCTGAACCGGGCTTTGTAACACCCGTTTTTACCTACTGGTTTTAATTAATTCTCACTGTATTGTATTAGGAAAGAGGATTTACTGTTTTTATGTACACTTTTATGATCTATGTTTCTAAATCAGATCAAATAAAGTTTAATGAATTCTATGGCAGGACGGAGGCGAGGATTATGCATATCTTTCCTCACTTTATTTGCATAGCAGTTCAAAGAAAACGTAACACAACAATCATTAAACAAAAGACTACACAACCCATGAACAATTAGGGGTAGTCTCCAAGGCAACTATAGTCCAATCATATCACAGTCCATCGTATATAATATCGTGACGTCCCTTCCGCTTCCTCTTTCTTCACTGCTCGTCAGTTAAGTGCATTTCTTACATTCTTGGCTTAATCTGACGTTGTTGCTGTTTGTATAGCGGTTTCTTGTGCACGTTATTAGCATTATTGCCTTGGTATTGTTTCATATTCCCTGTGCAGCAGGCTCTTGCCCGAGCGCGTTCTCCCCCTCGCAGTTTCTCCCGCTGTGTGCTCTGCGCGCGGTGAGATCCTGTCAGGCGCGTCTGGTCCGAACGAGGCAGCTCCGTCGAGTGCTCCCGCTGGTCTTTACGCGCGTTTGGGAATCCGGTCACTCCTTTAGTGTCCGCTTGATTACCGACCAACCCTCGCCTAATTTTGACACCGCTACGCGGTGATTTCCCAACATGGCCATGTTAGTGACCAGCGCCACCTGGTGGTGGTAATTGGTATTGCGCCTCAGTCTATTCTTATAACAGCTTCGGGGAAAGCCCAGCTGTTGGAGCACCGGCGAGGGGGCTGCCTTAAGGATTTTAAGGGCATTTGTTCTGTGCTCACACCCTCTGCTATCATGTCTTCTCCAGAAGACCATTTTTACTCCTCCTACCAGGAAGTGGAGGAGGAATGGCCCCCCAACTTCTCCCTCCAGCAGTGGACCAAGCCCTCTCTCTGGCTATTTCTAGGGCACTGGCTCCTCTTAGGGATCAGGTTGATAAGCTGGCAAAAAGCATCCCTGGGGTGTTCAGTGACACAGATCTGGTGGTGGCGGGTCCCAGTAGCTCCCAGATAGGGAATAAAAGGGCCGTTAAGCATAACGCGGGGCACTTGGAAGGATTTGATAAACTTACGGAGACCTTCCTCAAGAGTGCGCAAACGCTAAAACATGCACCCTGCCGGGAGGAGGAGGGGCCCGGAGAAAATTGCGACACTGTCACCACTATTGTAGACCCCGACGGCGGGTTTCCCTTAGAGGGAGAGGGTGTATCGGAGGACGATTTCTCCTCCGATGAGGATAAGGACTCGGGCGTCCCTGGCGTCCAGAGTCCCACTCCTCTCAGTCCCCGGTTGGGGACGGGGTCCACTCGGACATGTTCGAGCCTACCCAAATTTACCATCCTAGGTCGGCGGAGTGAACACCTGATGCCAAAGTGGCAGAGTATGTGGTGGGGAAAATCCATCAACCCCTTGAAAAGGAGGTCAGGAATAGGATGAGGGGAGAATGCCCCAGGCCCTCACTGAAGGGGAAGGTAGCACACACGCCTGAAATTGATGAGAAACTATGTACCTTTTTCTCCAAATATATGAGGGATCCCAAGAAAGGAATTGATAGGTCTTGGACGTGGTAGGGCCCTTGACCCAAATTATTCAATTGACGGAGCGTTCCAAAGAGTCAGGATCCCCTTTGTCCACGGATATTGTGGCTGGTTGGGTGCACTACCCTAAACCCTAAAACACTACCCCCTCCACTACCCAAACACCACTGCACTACCCTAAACCCTAAAACACTACCCCCAGCACGACACCCTACACTACCCAAACATAACTGCACTACCCTAAACCCTAAAACACTATCACCAGCACAACTCCCTACACTACCCAAACACCACTGCACTACCCTAAACCCTAAAACACTACCCCCAGCACGACCCCTTCACTACACAAACACCACTGCACTGCCTTAAACCCTAACACACTACCCCCAGAACGACCCCCTACACTACACAAACACCACTGCACTACCCTAAACCCTAAATCTACCCCAGCATGACCCCCTACACTACACAAACACCACTGCACTACCCTAAACCCTAAAACACTACCCCCAGCACGACCCCCTTCACTACCTAAACACAACTGCACTACCCTAAACCCTAAAATACTACCACCAGCACGACCCCCTTCACTACCCAAACACAACTGCACTACCCTAAACCCAAAAACACTACCCCCAGCACGACCCCCTACACTACCCAAACACCACTGCACGACCCTAAACCCTAAAACACGACCCCCTACACTACACAAACACCACTGCACTACCCTAAACCCTAAAACACTAGAACCCAGCACGACCCCCTACAGTACACAAACACCACTGCACTACCCTAAACCCTAAAACACTACCCCCTACACTACACAAACACCACTGCCCTACCCTAAACCCTAAAACATTACCCCCAGCAAGACCCCCTACACTACCCAAACACCACTGCACTACCCTAAACCCTAAAACACTACCCCCAGCATGACCCCCTACACTACACAAACACCAATGCACTACCCTAAACCCTAAAACACTACCCCCAGCACGACCCCCTACACTACCCAAACACCACTGCACTACCCTAAACCCTAAAACACTACCCCCAGCATGACTCCCTACACTACACAAACACCACTGGACTACCCTAAACCCTAAAACACTACCCCCAGCATGACTCCCTACACTACCCAAACACCACTGCACTACACTAAACCCTAAATCTACCCCCAGCATGACCTCCCACACTACACAAACACCACTGCACTACCATAAACCCTAAAACACTAACCCCAGCACGACCCCCTATACTACCCAAACACCACTGCACTACCCTCAACCCTAAAACACTAACCCCAGCATGACCCCCTACACTACACAAACACAACTGCACTACCCTAAACCCTAAAACACTACCCACAGCATGACCCCCTACACTACACAAACACCACTGCACTACCCTAAACCCTAAAACACTACCCCCTACACTACACAAACACCACTGCACTACCCTAAAACACTACCCCCAGCATGACCCCCTACACTACACAAACACCACTGCACTACCCTAAACCCCCTACACTATACAAACACCACTGCATTACTCTAAACCGTAAAACACTACCCCCAGCACGACCCCCTCACAACACAAACACCACTGCACTACCCTAAACCCTAAATCTACCCCCAGCACGACCCCCTACACTACCCAAACACCACTGCCATACCCTAAACCCTAAAACACTACCCAGCATGAACCCCTACACTACCCAAACACCACTGCACTACCCTAAACCCTAAAACACTACCCCCAGCACAACCCCCTACACTACACAAACACCACTGCACTACCCTAAACCCTAAAACACTACCCCCAGCACAACTCCCTACACTACCCAAACACCACTGCACTACCCTAAACCCTAAATTTACCCCCAGCACTACCCCCTACACTACCCAAACACCACTGCACTACCCTAAACCATAAAACACTACCACCAGCATGACCCCCTACACTACTCAAACACCACTGCACTACCCTAAACCCTAAAACACTACCCCAGAACGACCCCTACACTACCCATACACCACTGCACTACCCTAAACCCTAAAATACTACCCCCAGCACAACCCCCTACACTACTGCACTACCCTAAACCCTAAAACACTACCCCCAGCACGACCCCCTACACTACCCAAACACCACTGCACTACCCTAAACCCTAGAAAAGAAACCCCCACCCCATGCCCAATCCCCCTTACCTCTCACTCCTCGTGGTTCCTCTCTCCTCATGGTTCCTGCTTCACGTCGTCTCTGAGGGGCGGTGCACGTCGTTGTGAGGAAACGGAACAGCCCCTGTTTCCTTACGACGACATGGATCGTCTACATGTTTTTTAGAACGCATGTTCATTTACCATACATACCTTTAGAACAAAATTCGTTGTAAAGGCATGCATGGTAAATGACCATGCGTTCTAAAAAAATGCGTAGTAATGTCTTCGTGATGTACAACGCATGCGAGGTAATGCATGCGTTGTAATGGTATCGCAAAGTAAAAAAGTCGTTGTAACGGCTGTTTACCGTTTGAAGCTGGCCCCTGTTCTTCAGTAAGACGTTTATTTGATTAATTAGCAGGAAGGAATGTGGTTTTTTTACCGAAAAGTGCATTCCCGGCTGTTGTATTGTGAAAGTGTCCGCGTGGCCTGGTTTCACTTCCGGTGAGAGAGTGGAAGAGTCTGTTTGGATCTAAAGGAGTTCTGTTGTTGGACGGGGCCGGCGCGACATGTCATCAGAAAACATAGCTAATGGAAAGCGTCCTCCCTGAAGTGTGGAGCAGTGCCATGAGAGGTCAACAGGTGTGCGTCCCACCGCAGTATGACCGTACCGCATGACCCATGTGCCGCCTCCAGGGTACGGGAGGCAGAAGCGGCATCGCAGGTCCTCTTGAAGACCGTTGTAGCACTAATTCTACATTTTGGTACTAGGGCATTTTAACTTCGTTGTTCCTGCCAGATACAAAGAGAAGATCCTGTGTTATTCAGTGCCCTCGTTACCTTTTTTGTGGGTTGTGGTGCTTGTCACTTCGCTGCCCCGCCGGTGCACACAACTGGGCACCCCACCTCGTGTGCCATCTGCAGGGCCTCTGCCCTCGGATCACTGGTTTCGGTTTCTGGAGTGGCAACATAAACAGTTGCTCCCAAAGGACTAGCCTGAACACTTAGGTGAATATCCCCTGCACCAGCATTCCACAGAAATTCTTTCCTAGCTCTCCCACGTCAACGAGGACGTCATAATAGCACAGCTCCGCTCGCGACACCGTATGACATCATCGGAGCCATAAGAGGACCTCGTCGGCGTGCTGACGTCAGTTCCACCCATTTTTTCCGTGCCACCGAGGCAAACAGGAGACCGAGACATTTTCACATGTATACATAGTATAATAAATATATATATATTCACTGAAAAAACCATAGGTTTCAGGCACGTTATAGTTAGAAATTGGCATTTAAAAAACCTTAGAAATTCACTGAAAAAACCATAGGTTTCAGGCACGTTATAGTTAGAAATTAGCATTTAAAAAACCTTACAAATTCCCAGAAAAAACCATAGGTTTTAGGGACGTTATAGTTAGTTGGACATTTCACTCGTACAAAACCATAGAAATTCCCCCGTTATAGTTAGTTCAGCTAACTATAACTTGCGCGCCCGCAATGCACTGCTGATGACGTCACATATTACATCACTCATGACATGGTCAGTGACATCATTCATGACATCACTGATGACACCTCAAATGACATCACTGATGACATCATCCAGTGAATGTGTGTTTTTCTGAAAATTAAATATGTTTTATATATGTATATCTCAAGGTCGATGGAAGAATAAATGGGTATATAAGTGTCTAAATGGATGATTTTTTTGTAAAATTGATTGTATAACTGACTAAGTGTATCTTAGTGAATACATGGGTTAGTGAGTAATGTTTAAATATGAAAATATCTGTATCAGTCTCTCACTTTGTGTATAAGTGGCTGCATGGGTTGGTGAGTAGCTACATGAGTGTCTATATGGGTTATTAGTTGGTTTTTTGAGTATCAGTATGAGTATCTGAGTGTCTGTATGGTTCGGTGGGGGTATTACTTAGTGCATAGATGCATGAATGAGTGACTCACTGTTTGTATGTGTTGAAGACAGCATGTGTGCAGGACTGTATAGGTGGATGAGTATGTGTATGGGTGGTATGGTGAGTGAATGACTGTCTCAATAGTGTCTTTATGAGTAACTACATATGTTTTAAACTAGTATATGTGAGTATTGGTGTATATAAGTGAGTATATGTGAGAGTGAGAGATTGAAAGAGTTCCTGTACAAATAAGTAGGTGTTTCTATAAGTGATTGTTTAAGAGAGTAAGTATGTGTAAGTTTCTGTAGAAGTAAGTGTGGTAGTGTGTGTATAACTGTATATGCAAGTAAATGGATGTTTGATATTTTGTTTGCATGTGTGACTATGTGTGTGAGTAACTCTATGGATGAGTGGCGGTGTGTAACAGGATGTATTGGTGTATGAGTACATATGATGAGTGAGTACATGTATGAGTGACTGTATAGGGACTGTTGGTGAATGAGTGGATGTGTGTGTAGATCTTGGAATTACTGAATAGGTGTGTTGTAACTGGTATTGGTATGTCCATTGTTTTGAAAATGTTAGTTTGTATTTTTGAGTGTGTGTATCAAAGGTTATATTAGGGTGAGAGGAGGTCTGCCACTCTATCACAAGGATGATGTCATCAGTGATGTCATCAGTGATGTCATTTGAGATGTCATCAGTGATGTCATGAGTGATGTCACTGACCATGTCATGAGTGATGTAATATGTGACGTCATCAGCAGTGCATTGTTGGCGCGAGAGTTATAGTTAGCTGAACTAACTATAACAGGGGAATTTCTATGGTTTTGTACGAGTGAAATGTCCAACTAACTATAACGCCCCTGAAACCTATGGTTTTTTCAGTGAATATATATATATATGTATATATATATTATCTACTGGCGGTCGCCAGTAGATAGTTATAGTTAAAACCTATTATCCATAGGAAATCCGCGACATTCTATTTGAAATAACGTTGGCGCCGGTTGACGAATCTTCGCGAAAGTTTCCAACTTGTTGGGGCGCTCCGGTCCGCTCCTATCCTGAAAGTCTTGGGGTGATACGTCAAGCGGGGGCCGAGAAAAAGGGGGTCCCAAAACGCATTTTCCCCATTCATTTTTCCATAGGAACCTTTAGTCGCAGCTACAGCCCGAACTGCTGAACGGAATTACACCAAATTTGGCAAAGAGGTAGCCCTTGGTTCAGTGTCATGCCTTTTGCTTAAATGGTGTAAATCCGTTCAGTAGTTCCTGAGAAAATCAAAAGTAAAGTCACATATATATCTGGGCGGAGCCTAACCACACATGTCATCGTGAGATCTGATTGGCTGTCAGCACTTCATCCTGGAATTGCTGGCAGCCATCTTGGGACCAATATAAATGATAGTACCTCATTGAAATGCATTGTAGTGAATAGAAGATTTTGAGGGTCACCAAAAGGAGAACTATAAAGGGTGATAACAGGCTTTAGTTACATTAGAATTTATTTGTTGATGGTACCATACTAATTTTAGGAATTGTGGTGTATTCTAAGGTGATTTTACCATGTGAAAAACCTTCTGCTGGGATATCATGAATCATGTTTGAGAGAACACTATTTTCTCATGCTTGTCCCATGGAGGTTTGGAAGGTGCTCCAGAAGCTAAAATGAGAGCATATTTTCTGTAAATTCACTTTATCTTTCTCACTCATGTGAGAATGAAGTCTGACATTCTCAGTAAAACATGTACATCCAACAAGGGCAGAGACTGTCAGTTGATTCCTTTGTGTTCTACTGCAGCTTCCCAGAGTGTTCTAAAGAACAACTAGAGTGCTAACAGCCTTACTTATGACAAAAGTATGGCACACCTGAAGCCATCTTGATTGGAATAAACTGGTAACACTTAAACAATTTAATTTAAAAAGGAACAAAATGATGGGGTTCATTTTGTCATAGAAATTATGGTTAGTGCTGTAGAAAGAAAAATTAGGACATGTTTCAAGTGTGATCTCAAATATCTTCCTGTTATATTTCAACAGGAGCAGCCTGCCAGTTGATGCCTTTGTGTTCTACTGCAACTTCCCAGAGTGTTCTAAAGAACAACTAGAGTGCTAACAGCCTTACTTATGACAAAAGTATTGCACACCTGAAGCCATCTTGATTGGAATAAACTGGTAACACTTAAAACATTTAATTTAAAAAGGAACAAAATGATGGGGTTCATTTTGTCATAGAAATTATGGTTAGTGCTGTAGAAAGAAAAATTAGGACATATTTCAAGTGTGATCTCAAATATCTTCCTGTTATATTTCAACAGGAGCAGCCTGCCAGTTGATGCCTTTGTGTTCTACTGCAGCTTCCCAGAGTGTTCTAAAGAACAACTAGAGCGCTAACAGCCTTACTTATGACAAAAGTATGGCACACCTGAAGCCATCTTGATTGGAATAAACCGGTAACACTTAAAACATTTAATTTAAAAAGGAACAAAATGAGGGGTTCTTTTTGAAATAGAAATTATGGTTAGTGCTGTAGAAAGAAAAATTAGGGCATGTTTTAAGTGAGATCTCAAATCCTCTTCTATTTCATAAAAAAATTCTGACATGCAGACTGAAACAATCACTTTCAATACCAGCAGCAGACTACCAGTTAACTCCCTGGTGAGCAGTAGCTTTACTCCAGTGATCTAATGAGCAACTAGAGTGCTAACATTCTGAATTTATGGCAGATGTGAGACACATCTGAATGCCTTCTTGATGGAATCAAAGTAAAAAACTCAAAGCATTTCCTACTGAGGAGACTGCAGTAAATGAAGAAATTAGGAAACTTCATAACAAAGAAGTCTTCCAAGATGGCCACCAGTGAAAAAAGAGCCCAAATGTAGCACAAATATTACCCAGATGTAGCCCACATATAGCCCAATGACAAAAGTGTGCAAAACACTTTTTATTTTTAGTTTTTTTGCAGTTTTATGTAGTGCAGACTGGTCAGGTATTGGAGCATTGCATCTTAAAACATGACCCCCTACACTACAAAAACACCACTGCACTACCTTAAACCCTAAAACACTACCCCCAGCATGACCCCCTACACTACACAAGCACCACTGCACTATCCTAAACCCTAAAACACTACCCCCAGCACGACCCCCTACACTACCCAAACACCACTGCACTACCCTAAAACACTGACCCCCTATACTACACAAACACCACTGCACTACCCTAAACCCTAAAACACTACCCCCAGCACGACCCCCTACACTACACAAGCACCACTGCACTACCCTAAACCCTAAAACACTACCCCCAGCACGACCCCCTACACTACACAAACACCACTGCACTACCCTAAACCCTAAAACACTACCCCCAGCACGACCCCCTACACTACCCAAACACCACTGCACTAACCTAAATCCTAAAACACTACCCCCAGCACGACCCCCTACACTACCCAAACACCACTGAACTACCCTAAAACATGACCCCCTACACTACAGAAACACCACTGCACTTTTCCTAAACCCTAAAACACTACCCCCAGCACGACCCCCTACACTACACAAGCACCACTGCACTACCCTAAACCCTAAAACACTACCCCCAGCACGACCCCCTACACTGCCCGAACACCACTGCACTGCCCTAAACCCTGAAACACCAGCCCCTGCATGACCCCCTACACTGCCCAAACACCACTGCACTGCCCTAAACCCTGAAACACCACCCCTAGCACGACCCCCTACACTGCCCGAACACCACTGCACTGCCCTAAACCCTGAAACACCACCCCTTCACGACCCCCTACACTGCCCGAACACCACTGCACTGCCCTAAACCCTGAAACACCACCCCCAGCATGACCCCCTACACTGTCCGAACACCACTGCACTGCCCTAAACCCTGAAACACCACCCCCAGCATGACCCCCTACACTGCCCGAACACCACTGCACTGCCCTAAACCCTGAAACATCACCCCCAGCAAGACCCCCTACACTGCCCGAACACCACTGACCTAAACCCTGAAACACCACCCCCAGCACGACCCCCTACACTGCCCGAACACCACTGCACTGCCCTAAACCCTGAAACACTACCCCCAGCATGACCCCCTACACTGCCCGAACACCACTGCTCTGCCCAAAACCCTGAAACACCAGCCCCAGCACGACCCCCTACACTGCCCGAACACCACTGCACTGCCCTAAACCTTGAAACACCAGCCCCTGCACGACCCCCTACACTGCCCGAACACCACTGCACTACCCTAAACCCTGAAACATCACCCCCAGCATGACCCCCTACACTGCCCGAGCACCACTGCACTGCCCTAAACCCTGAAACACCAGCCCCAGCACGACCCCCTACACTGCCCGAAAACCACTGCACTGCCCTAAACCCTGAAACACCAGCCGCTGCACGACCGCCTACACTGCCCGAACACCACTGCACTGCCCTAAACCCTGAAACACCAGCCCCAGCACGACCCCCTACACTGCCCGAACACCACTGCACTGCCCCAAACCGTGAAACACCAGCCTCAGCACGACCCCCTACACTGCCTGAACACCACTGCACTGCCCTGAACCCTGAAACACCAGCCCCAGCACAACACCCTACACTGCCCGAACACCACTGCACTGCCCTAAACCCTGAAACACCACCCCGTGCATGACCCCCTACACTGCCCGAACACCACTGCACTGCCCTAAACCCTGAAACACCACCCCCAGCGCGACCCCCTACACTGCCCGAACACCACTGCACTGCCCTAAACCCTGAAACACCACCCCCTGCACAACCCCCTACACTGCTCGAACACTACTGCACTGCCCTAAACCCAGAAACACCATCCCCAGCACGACCCCCTATACTGCACGAACACCACTGCACTGCCCTAAACCCTGAAACACTACCCCCAGCAAGACCCCCTACACTGCCCGAACACCACTGCACTGCCCTAAACTCTGAAACATCACCCCCAGCAAGACCTTCTACACTGCCCTAAACCCTGAAACACCATCCCCAGCAAGACCCCCTACACTGCCCGAACACCACTGCACTGCCCTAAACCCTGAAACACCAGCCCCAGCACGACCCCCTACACTGCCCGAACACCACTGCACTGCCCTAAACCCTGAAACACCACCCCCTGCACGACCCCCTACACTGCCCGAACACCACTGTACTGCCCTAAACCCTGAAACCCCACTCCCAGCATGACCCCCTACACTGCCAGAACACCACTGCACTGCCCTAAACCCTGAAACACCACCCCTGCACGACCCCCTACACTGCCCGAACACTACTGCACTGCCCTAAACCCTGAAACACCACCCCCAGCACGACCCCCTACACTGCACGAACACCACTGCACCGCCCTAAACCCTGAAACACTACCCCCAGCAAGACCCCCTACACTGCCCGAACACCACTGCACTGCCCTAAACCCTGAAACATCACCCCCAGCAAGACCCCCTACACTGCCTGAACACCAATGCCCTAAACCCTGAAACACCACCCCCAGCAAGACCCCCTACACTGCCCGAACACCACTGCACTGTCCTAAACCCTGAAACACCACCCCCAGCAAGACCTCCTACACTGCCCGAACACCACTGCACTGCCCTAAACCCTGAAACACCACCCCCAGCATGACCCCCTACACTGCCCAAACACCACTGCTCTGCCCAAAACCCTGAAACACCAGCCCCAGCACGACCCCCTACACTGCACGAACACCACTGCACCACCCTAAACCCTGAAACACTATCCCCAGCAAGACCCCTACACTGCCCGAACACCACTGCACTGCCCTAAACCCTGAAACATCACCCCCAGCAAGACCCCCTACACTGCCTGAACACCAATGCCCTAAACCCTGAAACACCACCCCCAGCAAGACCCCCTACACTGCCCAAACACCACTGCACTGTCCTAAACCCTGAAACACCACCCCCAGCAAGACCTCCTACACTGCCCGAACACCACTGCACTGCCCTAAACCCTGAAACACCACCCCCAGCACGACCCCCTACACTGCCCAAACACCACTGCTCTGCCCAAAACCCTGAAACACCAGCCCCAGCACGACCCCCTACACTGCCCAAACACCACTGCACTGCCCTAAACCCTGAAACACCAGCCCCAGCACGACCCCCTACACTGCCCGAACACCACTGCACTGCCCTAAACCCTGAAACACCACCCCAGCACGACCCCCTACACTGCCCGAACACCACTGCACTGCCCTAAACCCTGAAACACCAGCCCCAGCACAACCCCGTACACTGCCCGCACACCACTGCACTGCCCTAAACCCTGAAACACCAGCCCCAGCACAACCCCGTACACTGCCCGAACACCACTGCACTGCCCTAAACCCTGAAACACCAGCCCCAGCACGACCGCCTACACTGCCCGAAAACTACTGCACTGCCCTAAACCCTGAAACACCACCCCCAGCAAGACTACCTACACTGGCCGAACACCACTGCACTGCCCTAAACCCTGAAACACCACCCCCTGCATGACCCCCTACACTGCCCAAACACTACTGCACTGCCCTAAACCCTGAAACACCAGCCCCAGCACCACCCCCTACAATGCCCGAACACCACTGTACTGCCCTAAACCCTGAAACACCACCCCCTGCACAGCCCCCTACACTGCCCGAACACCACTGCACTGCCCTAAACCCTGAAACACCACCCCCTCCTACACTGCCCAAACACCACTGCACTGCCCTAAACCCTGAAACACCACCCCCTGTACCGCCCCCTACACTGCCCGAACACCACTGCACTGCCCTAAACCCTGAAACACCACCCCCTGCACCGCCCCCTACACTGCCCGAACACCACTGCACTGCCCTAAACCCTTAAACACCACCCCCAGCATGACCCCCTTTACTGCTCGAACACCACTGCACTGCCCCAAACCCTGAAACACCACCCCCAGCATGACCCCCTACACTGCCGAACACCACTGCCCTAAACCCTGAAACACCACCCCTGCACGACTGCCTGAACACCACTGCACTGCCCTAAACGCTGAAACACCACCCCCTGCACGACCCCCTACACTGCCCGAACACCACTGCACTGCCCTAAACCCTGAAACACCACCCCCAGCACGACCCCCTACACTGCCCGAACACCACTGCACTGCCCTAAACCCTAAAACACCACCCCCAGCACGACCCCCTACACTGCCCGAACACCACTGCACTGCCCTAAACCCTAGAACACTACCACCAGCATGACCCCCTACACTACCCGAACACCACTGCACTACCCTAAACCCTAAAATACTCCCCCAGCATGACCCCCTACACTCCCCGAACACGACTGCACTGCCCTAAACCCTAAAACACTCCCCCAGCACGACCCCCTACACTACCCGAACACCACTGCACTGCCCTAAACCCTAAAACACTACCCCCGCATGACCCCCTATACTACCCAAATACCAATGCACTACCCTAATCCCTAAAACACTACCCCCCGCACAACCCCCTACACTACCCAAAGACCACTGCACTACCCTAAACTCTAAAACAATACCCCCGCACGACTCCCTACACTACCCAAAGACCACTGCACTACCCTAAACCCTAAAACACGACCTCCTACACTACACAAACACCACTGCACTACCCTAAACCCTAAAAAATTACCCCCAGCACGAACCCCTACACTACCCAAACACCACTGCACTACCCTAAACTATAAAACACTACCCCCAGCAGTACCCCCTACGCTACCCAAACACCACTGCACTACCCTAAACCCTAAAACACTACCCCCAGCAGTACCCCCTACACTACCCAAACACCATTGCACTACCCTAAACCCTAAAACACTACCCCCAGCAGTATCCCCTACACTACCCAAACACCACTGCACTACCCTAAACCCTAAAACACTAACCCCAGCACGACCCCCTACACTACCCAAACACCACTGTACTACCCTAAACCCTAAAACACTCCCCCAGCACGACTCCCTACACTACCCAAACACCACTGCACTACCCTAAACCCTAAATCTACCCCCAGCATGACCCCCTACACTACACAAACACCACTGCACTACCCTAAACCCTAAAACACTACCCCCAGCATGACCCTCTTCACTACCTAAACACAACTGCACAATTTGTTACAGGCGTTGCAACGCAGGCCTGTGGTGCTTACTGGAAGTACCTGGTGGGCTAGTTGGGCCCCAGGGACTCTCAGGATTCAAGGTGACCTAATCCCCCAACTTAAAACGCGCCACAGGGCGCGTTTGCACAGTGGTGAAGGGAGGGGCGGGGCTTCAGGTGACATGTGCGCAAACACGCCCTGTGGTGCGTTTTAAGTTGGGGAGTTAATTCTCTTTGAATCCTGGGGGCCAACTAGCCCACCAGGTACCTTCAGTAAGCACAACAGAATTGCGTTGCAGAGAGGTGAAAAAGGTGCGTGGCCTCGGAACGCCTCTCTGCAACTCAGCTCTGTGGTCCTAACTGTAGGTACCTGGGGGCTAGTTGGGCCCCAGGGACCCTCAGGATTCAAGGGGACTTAATCCCGCAACTTAAAATGCCCCACGTGGCGCGTTTGCACACATGTCACCTCAGGCCCCCCCTCCCTTCACCACTGTGCAAACGCGCACTGGCTCTGGTTAGTCAGAGTCAGTTACCACCAGTACCCGTCTGAAAAAGTTGTGGGCACAGGATGATTTTGCAACAAGGCCTCTTTCTGCTCCTCTGTTGGTTCTTTCTGCACATCTTTTGCTTCTTTCTGTGCGTTTTTTCTTCTTTCTTCACATGTCCTACCTCTGTTGGCATAGTTAGAAACTAGCATTTAAAAAACCTTTGAAATTCACTTAAAAAATCATAGGTTTCAGGCACGTTATAGTTAGAAATTAGCATTTAAAAAAGCTTTGAAATTCACTGAAAAACCATAGGTTTCAGGCACGTTATAGTTAGAAATTAGCATTTAAAAAACCTTTGAAATTCACTGAAAAAACCATAGGTTTTAGGGACAGTTATAGTTAGTTGGACATTGCACTCGTACAAAACCCGTGAAATTCCCCTGTTATAGTTAGTTCAGCTAACTATAACTCGCGCCCCGCAATGCACTGCTGATGACGTCACATATTACATCACTCATGACATGGTCAGTGACATCACTGATGACATCACTGATGACATCTCAAATGACATCACTGATGACATCATCCATGTGATAATTTCATGCATCTTCTCACACCCTAATATAACTTTTGATACACCCACTCTAAATTACAGACTGCCATTCTCAAAACCATAGACACTCCAACACCAAAAACTACATACCCACTCACTGATTCTTAGGTCTACACACACATCCACTCACTCACCTGTACAGTCACTCATACTTACAGTCACTCAGTACAGGACTATCATATGCACTCATACACCTATATAAACACTCACACACCGCCACTCATCCATAGAGGTACTCACACACCTAGTCAGTCATGCAAAAAATTAATCACACACCCATTTACTCACCTATACAGTTATACACACACCAGCTCACTTACTCATACAAATACTAGCACATTCTTACGCTCTTATACAATAACTGATACAAGCACACACGCATCCATACAGCCACTCTCACAATAACACACTCTCACTTATAGCCATTTAAATACTCTAACACACATATATACTGCCTTTTACATATGTAGTTACTCGCACATGTACCACTGAGATATACATTCACTCACTAACACACCCATACACACACTCACCCACCCAAGCAGTCCATCACAGATGCACTCTTGAAATCATGCACCCAGTGAATCACCCACTCACACATCTACGTATAGAGTCACACACACCCCACCCACACAAACAGTCAGGCAGCCATACAGATTCTCAGAGAACCAATCAATAACCCATATAGACACTCATGTAGCTATTCGCAAATCCATGCATCCACTTACACACCAACAAACAGACGGATACAGACATTCACACAGTTTAGTCACTAACCCATGCATTCAGTAAGATACGTTTAATCACTCACTTGTAGAGTCAGTCACTCACGTACTAAATCATCCATTCAGACACTTATACACCCACTCATTCTTCAATACGCCTTTCCCTATATATATTAAACATATTTAAACTTTACAGAAACACACAGTCACTGGATGATGTCATCAGTGATGTCATCAGTGATGTCATTTGAGATGTCATCAGTGATGTCATCAGTGATGTCACTGACCATGTCATGAGTGATGTAATATGTGACGTCATCAGCAGTGCATTGCGGGGCGCGAGTTATAGTTAGCTGAACTAACTATAACAGGGGAATTTCACGGGTTTTGTACGAGTGCAATGTCCAACTAACTATAACTGTCCCTAAAACCTATGGTTTTTTCAGTGAATATATATATATATATATTAAATGCTCCCAGGTTCACCCAGTGCTGCCGATCTCTGGACGGGTGCTGTCTCCTGCAAACGTGAGGGTGAATCACGTAAATTATTACAGCTCCAAAAAACAGGCTCAAAGCACTCACAGGACTTCTATTTGATTAAGTGCCTTGCAGACATGGCGGCCAAAACATCGGTATTTTCACCAAGAACTGTGCTAGTCCTTTGTCACTGCCTATTCTTTACATCCCACCAATGAAAATACCTGTGATGTAATTTAAACATGTGTGACTTTGATGGCTTTTGAAATGAGCACTGAGGAAGGCAGGGTGCCGAAATGCATTTGCTCAGAATAAAACAAATAGAAGTCCCGTGAGTGCTTTGAGCCTGTTTTTATATATATATATATTCACTGAAAAAACCATAGGTTTTAGGGACAGTTATAGTTAGTTGGACATTGCACTCGTACAAAACCCGTGAAATTCCCCTGTTATAGTTAGTTCAGCTAACTATAACTCGCGCCCCCGCAATGCACTGCTGATGACGTCACATATTACATCACTCATGACATGGTCAGTGACATCACTGATGACATCACTGATGACATCTCAAATGACATCACTGATGACATCATCCAGTGACTGTGTGTTTCTGTAAAGTTTAAATATGTTTAATATATATAGGGAAAGGTGTATTGAAGAATGAGTGGGTGTATAAGTGTCTGAATGGATGATATAGTACGTGAGTGACTGACTCTACAAGTGAGTGATTAAACGTATCTTACTGAATGCATGGGTTAGTGACTAAACTGTGTGAATGTCTGTATCCGTCTGTTTGTTGGTGTGTAAGTGGATGCATGGATTTGCGAATAGCTACATGAGTGTCTATATGGGTTATTGATTGGTTCTCTGAGTATCTGTATGGCTGCCTGAGTGTTTGTGTGGGTGGGGTGTGTGTGACTCTATACATAGATGTGTGAGTGGGTGATTCACTGGGTGCATGATTTCAAGGGTGCATCTGTGATGGACTGCTTGGGTGGGTGAGTGTGTGTATGGGTGTGTTAGTGAGTGAATGTATATCTCAGTGGTACATGTGCGAGTAACTACATATGTAAAAGGCAGTATATATGTGTGTTAGAGTATTTAAATGGCTATAAGTGAGAGTGTGTTATTGTGAGAGTGGCTGTATGGATGCGTGTGTGCTTGTATCAGTTATTGTATAAGAGCGTAAGAATGTGCTAGTATTTGTATGAGTAAGTGAGCTGGTGTGTGTATAACTGTATAGGTGAGTAAATGGGTGTGTGATTAATTTTTGCATGACTGACTAGGTGTGTGAGTACCTCTATGGATGAGTGGCGGTGTGTGAGTGTTTATATAGGTGTATGAGTGCATATGATAGTCCTGTACTGAGTGACTGTAAGTATGAGTGACTGTACAGGTGAGTGAGTGGATGTGTGTGTAGACCTAAGAATCAGTGAGTGGGTATGTAGTTTTTGGTGATGGAGTGTCTATGGTTTTGAGAATGGCAGTCTGTAATTTAGAGTGGGTGTATCAAAAGTTATATTAGGGTGTGAGAAGATGCATGAAATTATCACATGGATGATGTCATCAGTGATGTCATTTGAGATGTCATCAGTGATGTCATCAGTGATGTCACTGACCATGTCATGAGTGATGTAATATGTGACGTCATCAGCAGTGCATTGCGGGGCGCGAGTTATAGTTAGCTGAACTAACTATAACAGGGGAATTTCACGGGTTTTGTACGAGTGCAATGTCCAACTAACTATAACTGTCCCTAAAACCTATGGTTTTTTCAGTGAATTTCAAAGGTTTTTAAATGCTAATTTCTAACTATAACGTGTCTGAAACCTATGGTTTTTTCAGTGAATTTCAAAGGTTTTTTAAATGCTAATTTCTAACTATAACGTGCCTGAAACCTATGGTTTTTTCAGTGAATTTCAAAGGTTTTTTAAATGCTAATTTCTAACTATAACGTGCCTGAAACCTATGGTTTTTTCAGTGAATTTCAAAGGTTTTTAAATGCTAATATCTAACTAAACGTGCCTGAAAACTATGATTTTTAAGTGAATTTCAAAGGTTTTTTAAATGCTAGTTTCTAACTATGCCAACAGAGGTAGGACATGTGAAGAAAGAAGAAAAAACGCACAGAAAGAAGCAAAAGATGTGCAGAAAGAGCCAACAGAGGAGCAGAAAGAGGCCTTGTTGCAAAATCATCCTGTGCCCACAACTTTTTCAGACGGGTACTGGTGGTAACTGACTCTGACTAACCAGAGCCAGTGCGCGTTTGCACAGTGGTGAAGGGAGGGGGGGCCTGAGGTGACATGTGTGCAAACGCGCCCCGTGGCGCGTTTTAAGTTGCGGGATTAAGTCCCCTTGAATCCCGAGGGTCCCTGGGGCCCAACTAGCCCCCCAGGTACCTACAGTTAGGACCACAGAGCTGAGTTGCAGAGAGGCGTTCCGAGGCCACGCACCTTTTTTCACCTCTCTGCAACGCACCTCTGTTGTGCTTACTGAAGGTACCTGGTGGGCTAGTTGGCCCCCAGGATTCAAAGGGAATTAACTCCCCAACTTAAAACGCACCACAGGGCGTGTTTGCGCACTTCACCTGAGGCCCCACCCCCTCCCTTCACCACTGTGCAAACGCACCCTGTGGCGCGGTTTAAGTTGGGGGATTAGGTCACCTTGAATCCTGAGAGTCCCTGGGGCCCAACCAGCCCACCAGGTACTTCCAGTAAGCACCACAGGCCTGCGTTGCAACGCCTGTAACAAATTGTGCAGTTGTGTTTAGGTAGTGAAGAGGGTCGTGCTGGGGGTAGTGTTTTAGGGTTTAGGGTAGTGCAGTGGTGTTTGTGTAGTGTAGGGGGTCATGCTGGGGGTAGATTTAGGGTTTAGGGTAGTGCAGTGGTGTTTGGGTAGTGTAGGGAGTCGTGCTGGGGGAGTGTTTTAGGGTTTAGGGTAGTACAGTGGTGTTTGGGTAGTGTAGGGGGTCGTGCTGGGGTTAGGGTTTTAGGGTTTTAGGGTTTAGGGTAGTGCAGTGGTGTTTGGGTAGTGTAGGGGATACTGCTGGGGGTAGTGGTTTAGGGTTTAGGGTAGTGCAATGGTGTTTGGGTAGTGTAGGGGTACTGCTGGGGGTAGTGTTTTAGGGTTTAGGGTAGTGCAGTGGTGTTTAGGTAGCGTAGGGGGTACTGCTGGGGGTGGTGTTTCAGGGTTTAGGGCAGTGCAGTGGTGTTCGGGCAGTGTAGGGGTCGTGAAGGGGTGGTGTTTCAGGGTTTAGGGCAGTGCAGTGGTGTTCGGGCAGTGTAGGGGTCGTGCAGGGGTGGTGTTTCAGGGTTTAGGGCAGTGGTGTTCGGGCAGTGTAGGGGGTCATGCTGGGGTGGTGATTCAGGGTTTGGGGCAGTGCAGTGGTGTTCGAGCAGTGAAGGGGGTCATGCTGGGGTGGTGTTTCAGGGTTTAGGGCAGTGCAGTGGTGTTCGGGCAGTGTAGGGGGCGTGCAGGGGTGGTGTTTCAGGGTTTAGGGCAGTGCAGTGGTGTTCGGGCAGTGTAGGGGTGGTGCAGGGGGGTTGTTTCAGGGTTTAGGGCAGTGCAGTGGTGTTCGAGCAGTGTAGGGGGTCGTGCAGGGGGTGGTGTTTCAGGGTTTAGGGTAGTGCAGTGGTGTTCGGGCAGTGTAGGGGGCGTGCAGGGGTGGTGTTTCAGGGTTTAGGGCAGTACAGTGGTGTTCGGGCATTGTAGGGGGTGGTGCTGGGGCTGGTGTTTCAGGGTTTAGGGCAGTGCAGTGGTGTTCGGGCAGTGTAGGGGTCTTGCTGGGGCTGGTGTTTCAGAGTCTAGGGCAGTGCAGTGGTGTTCGGGCAGTGTAGGTGGTCTTGCTGGGGCTGGTGTTTCAGGGTTTAGGGCAGTGCAGTGGTGTTCGGGCAGTGTAGGGGGTCGTGCTGGGGGTGGTGTTTCAGGGTTTAGGGCAGTGCAGTGGTGTTCGGGCAGTGTAGGGGGTCATGCTGGGGCTAGTGTTTCAGGGTTTAGGGCAGAGCAATGGTGCTCAGGCAGTGTAGGGGTTGTGCTGGGGGTGATGTTTCAGGGTTTAGGGCAGTGCAGTGGTGTTAGGGCAGTGTAGGGGGTCGTGCTTCAGGGTTTAGGGCAGTGCAGTGGTGTTCCGGCAGTGTAGGGGGTCGTGCAGGGGTGGTGTTTCAGGGTTTAGTGCAGTGGTGTTCGGGCAGTGTAGGGGTCGTGCTGGGGTGGTGTTTCAGGGTTTAGGGCAGTGCAGTGGTGTTCGGGCAGTGTAGGGTGTCGTGCTGAGGGTGGTGTTTCAGGGTTTAGGGTAGTGCAGTGGTGTTCGGGCAGTGTAGGGGGTCGTGCAGGGGTGGTGTTTCAGGGTTTAGGGCAGTGGTGTTCGGGCAGTGTAGGGGGTCATGCTGGGGGTGGTGTTTCAGGGTTTGGGGCAGTGCAGTGGTAGTCGAGCAGTAAGGGGGTCATGCTGGGGGTGGTGTTTCAGGGTTTAGGGCAGTGCAGTGGTGTTCGGGCAGTGTAGGGGGCGGTGCAGGGGGTGGTGTTTCAGGGTTTAGGGCAGTGCAGTGGTGTTCGGGCAGTGTAGGGGGTCGTGCAGGGGTGGTGTTTCAGGGTTTAGGGCAGTGCAGTGGTGTTCGGGCAGTGTAGGGGGCGGTGCAGGGGGTGGTGTTTCAGGGTTTAGGGCAGTACAGTGGTGTTCGGGCATTGTAGGGGGTGGTGCTGGGGCTGGTGTTTCAGGGTTTAGGGCAGTGCAGTGGTGTTCGGGCAGTGTAGGGGGTCGTGCTGGGGCTGGTGTTTCAGGGTTTAGGGCAGTGCAGTGGTGTTCGGGCAGTGTAGGGGGTCGTGCTGGGGCTGGTGTTTCAGGGTTTAGGGCAGTGCAGTGGTGTTTGGGCAGTGTAGGGGGTCATGCTGGGGCTGGTGTTTCAGGGTTTAGGGCAGTGCAGTGGTGTTCGGGCAGTGTAGGTGGTCTTGCTGGGGCTGGTGTTTCAGGGTTTAGGGCAGTGCAGTGGTGTTCGGGCAGTGTAGGGGGTCGTGCTGGGGGTGGTGTTTCAGGGTTTAGGGCAGTGCAGTGGTGTTCGGGCAGTGTAGGGGGTCATGCTGGGGCTAGTGTTTCAGGGTTTAGGGCAGAGCAATGGTGCTCAGGCAGTGTAGGGGGTTGTGCTGGGGGTGATGATCAGGGTTTAGGGCAGTGCAGTGGTGTTAGGGCAGTGTAGGGGGTCGTGCTTCAGGGTTTAGGGCAGTGCAGTGGTGTTCCGGCAGTGTAGGGGGTCGTGCCGGGGGTGGTGTTTCAGGGTTTAGTGCTGTGGTGTTCGGGCAGTGTAGGGGGTCGTGCTGGGGTGGTGTTTCAGGGTTTAGGGCAGTGCAGTGGTGTTCGGGCAGTGTAGGGTGACGTGCTGAGGGGTGGTGTTTCAGGGTTTAGGGCAGTGCAGTAGTGTTTGGGCAGTGTAGGGGGTCGTGCAGGGGTGGTGTTTCAGGGTTTAGGGCAGTGCAGTGGTGTTTCGGCCAGTGTAGGTAGTCTTGCTGGGGGTGGTGTTTCAGGATTTAGGGCAGTGCAGTAGTTTTCGGGCAGTGTAGGCGGTCGTGCTGGGGCTGGTGTTTCAGGGTTTAGGGCAGTGCAGTGGTGTTCGGGCAGTGTACGGGGTTGTGCTGGGGCTGGTGTTTCAGGGTTTAGGGCAGTGCAGTGGTGTGCGGGCAGTGTACGGGGTCGAGCTGGGGCTGGTGTTTCAGGGTTTAGGGCAGTACAGTGGTGTTCGGGCAGTGTAGGGGGTCGTGCTGAGGGTGGTGTTTCAGGGTTTAGGGCAGTGCAGTGGTGATCGGGCAGTGTAGGGGGTCATGCTGGGGCTGGTGTTTCAGGGTTTAGGGCAGTGCAGTGGTGTTCGGGCAGTGTAGGAGGTCGTGCTGGGGCTGGTGTTTCAGGGTTTTGGGCAGAGCAGTGGTGTTCGGGCAGTGTAGGGGGTCGTGCTGGGGGTGGTGTTTCAGGGTTTAGGGCAGTGCAGTGGTGTTCGGGCAGTGTAGGGGGTCTTGCTGGCGGTGGTGTTTCAGGGTTTAGGGCAGTGCAGTGGTGTTCGGGCAGTGTAGGGGGTCTTGCTGGGGGTGGTGTTTCAGGGTTTAGGGCAGTGGTGTTTGGGCAGTGTAGGGGTCTTGCTGGGGGTGATGTTTCAGGGTTTAGGGCAGTGCAGTGGTGTTCGGGCAGTGTAGGGGTCTTGCTGGGGGTAGTGTTTCAGGGTTTAGGGCGGTGCAGTGGTGTTCGTGCAGTGTAGGGGGTCGTGCTGGGGGTGGTGTTTCAGGGTTTAGGGCAGTGCAGTAGTGTTCGGGCAGTGTAGGGGGTCATGCAGGGGGTGGTGTTTCAGGGTTTAGGGCAGTGCAGTGGTGTTCTGGCAGTGTAGGGGGTCATGCTGGGGGTGGGGTTTCAGGGTTTAGGGCAGTACAGTGGTGTTCGGGCAGTGTAGGGGGTCGTGCAGGGGGTGGTGTTTCACGGTTTAGGGCAGTGCAGTGGTGTTCGGGCAGTGTAGGGGGTCGTGCTGGGGCTGGTGTTTCAGGGTTTAGGGCAGTGCAGTGGTGTTCGGGCAGTGTAGGGGGTCTTGCTGGGGGTGGTGTTTCAGGGTTTAGGGCAGTGGTGTTCGGGCAGTGTAGGGGGTCTTGCTGGGGGTAGTGTTTCAGGGTTTAGGGCAGTGCAGTGGTGTTCGTGCAGTATAGGGGGTCGTGCTGGGGATGGTGTTTCTGGGTTTAGGGCAGTGCAGTAGTGTTCGAGCAGTGTAGGGGGTTGTGCAGGGGGTGGTGTTTCAGGGTTTAGTGCAGTGGTGTTCGGGCAGTGTAGGGGGTCGCGCTGGGGGTGGTGTTTCAGGGTTTAGGGCAGTGCAGTGGTGTTCGGGCAGTGTAGGGGGTCGTGCACGGGGTGGTGTTTCAGGGTTTAGGGCAGTGCAGTGGTGTTCGGGCAGTGTAGGGTGTTGTGCTGGGGCTGGTGTTTCAGGGTTCAGGGCAGTGCAGTGGTGTTCAGGCAGTGTAGGGGGTCGTGCTGAGGCTGGTGTTTCACGGTTTAGGGCAGTGCAGTGATGTTCGGGCAGTGTAGGGGGTCGTGCTGGGGCTGGTGTTTCAGGGTTTAGGGCAGTGTAGTGGTGTTCGGGCAGTGTAGGCGGTCGTGCTGGGGCTGGTGTTTCAGGGTTTAGGGCAGTGCAGTGGTGTTCGGGCAGTGTAGGGGGTCATGCTGGGGCTGGTGTTTCAGGGTTTAGGGCAGTGCAGTGGTGCTCGGGCAGTGTAGGGGGTCGTGCTGGGGGTGATGTTTCAGGGTTTAGGGTAGTGCAGTGTTGTTCGGGCAGTGTAGGAGGTCGTGCAGGGGCTGGTGTTTCAAGGTTTAGGGCAGTGCAGTGGTGTTCGGGCAGTGTAGGGGGTCGTGCTGGGGCTGGTGTTTCAGGGTTTTGGGCAGAGCAGTGGTGTTCGGGCAGTGTAGGGGGTCATGCTGGGGGTAGTGTTTCAGGGTTTAGGGCAGTGCAGTGGTGTTCGGGCAGTGTAGGGGGTCGTGCTGGGGGTGGTGTTTCAGGGTTTAGGTCAGTGGTGTTCGGGCAGTGTAGGGGGTCTTGCTGGGGGTGATGTTTCAGGGTTTAGGGCAGTGCAGTGGTGTTCGGGCAGTGTAGGGGGTCTTGCTGGGGGTAGTGTTTCAGGGTTTAGGGCAGTGCAGTGGTGTTCGGGCAGTGTAGGGGGTCATGCTGGGGGTGGTGTTTCAGGGTTTAGGGCAGTGCAGTGGTGTTCGGGCAGTGTAAGGGGTCGTGAAGGGGGTGGTGTTTCATGGTTTAGGGCAGTGCAGTGGTGTTCGGGCAGTGTAGGGGGTCGTGCTAGGGGTGGTGTTTCAGGGTTTAGGGCAGTGCAGTGGTGTTCGGGCAGTGTAGGGGGTCATGCAGGGGCTGGTGTTTCAGGGTTTAGGGCAGTGCAGTGCAGTGGTGTTCGGGCAGTGTAGGGGGTCGTGCTGGGGGTAGTGTTTTAGGGTTTAGGGTAGTGCAGTGGTGTTTGTGTAGTGTAGGGGGTCATGTTTTAGGGTAGTGCAGTGGTGTTTGGGTAGTGTAGGGGGTCGTGCTGGGGGTAGTGTTTTAGGATTTAGGTTAGTGCAGTGGTGTTTGGGTAGTGTAGGGGGTCGTGCTGGGGGTAGTGTTTTAGGGTTTAGGGTAGTGCAGTGGTGTTTGTGTAGTGTAGGGGGTCATGTTTTAGGGTAGTGCAGTGGTGTTTGGGTAGTGTAGGGGTTCGTGCTGGTGGTAGTGTTTTAGGATTTAGGTTAGTGCAGTGGTGTTTGGGTAGTGTAGGGGGTCGTGCTGGGGGTAGTGTTTTAGGGTTTAGGATAGTGCAGTGGTGCTTGTGTAGTGTAGGGGGTCGTGCTGGGGGTAGTGTTTTAGGGTTTAAGGTAGTGCAGTGGTGTTTTTGTAGTGTAGGGGGTCATGTTTTAAGATGCAATGCTCCAATACCTGACCAGTCTGCACTACATAAAACTGCAAAAAAACTAAAAATAAAAAGTGTTTTGCACACTTTTGTCATTGGGCTATATGTGGGCTACATCTGGGTAATATTTGTGCTACATTTGGGCTCTTTTTTCACTGGTGGCCATCTTGGAAGACTTCTTTGTTATGAAGTTTCCTAATTTCTTCATTTACTGCAGTCTCCTCAGTAGGAAATGCTTTCAGTTTTTTACTTTGATTCCATCAAGAAGGCATTCAGATGTCTCACATCTGCCATAAATTCAGAATGTTAGCACTCTAGTTGCTCATTAGATCACTGGAGTAAAGCTACTGCTCACCAGGGAGTTAACTGGTAGTCTGCTGCTGGTATTGAAAGTGATTGTGTCAGTCTGCATGTCAGAATTTTCTAATGAAATAGAAGAGGATTTGAGATCTCACTTAAAACATGCCCTAATTTTTCTTTCTACAGCACTAACCATAATTTCTATGACAAAATGAACCCCATCATTTTGTGCCTTTTTAAATTAAATGTTTTAAGTGTTACCAGTTTATTCCAATCAAGATGGCTTCAGGTGTGCCATACTTTTGTCATAAGTAAGGCTGTTAGCGCTCTAGTTGTTCTTTAGAACACTCTGGGAAGCTGCAGTAGAACACAAAGGCATCAACTGGCAGGCTGCTCCTGTTGAAATATAACAGGAAGATATTTGAGATCACACTTGAAACATGTCCTAATTTTTCTTTCTACAGCACTAACCATAATTTCTATGACAAAATGAACCCCATCATTTTGTTCCTTTTTAAATTAAATTGTTTAAGTGTTACCAGTTTATTCCAATCAAGATGGCTTCAGGTGTGCCATACTTTTGTCATAAGTAAGGCTGTTAGCACTCTAGTTGTTCTTTAGAACACTCTGGGAAGCTGCAGTAGAACACAAAGGAATCAACTGACAGTCTCTGCCCTTGTTGGATGTACATGTTTTACTGAGAATGTCAGACTTCATTCTCACATGAGTGAGAAAGATAATGTGAATTTACAGAAAATATGCTCTCATTTTAGCTTCTGGAGCACCTTCCAAACCTCCATGGGACAAGCATGAGAAAATAGTGTTCTCTCAAACATGATTCATGATATCCCAGCAGAAGGTTTTTCACATGGTAAAATCACCTTAGAATACACCACAATTCCTAAAATTAGTATGGTACCATCAACAAATAAATTCTAATGTAACTAAAGCCTGTTATCACCCTTTATAGTTCTCCTTTTGGTGACCCTCAAAATCTTCTATTCACTACAATGCATTTCAATGAGGTACTATCATTTATATTGGTCCCAAGATGGCTGCCAGCAATTCCAGGATGAAGTGCTGACAGCCAATCAGATCTCACGATGACATGTGTGGTTAGGCTCCGCCCAGATATATATGTGACTTTACGTTTGATTTTCTCAGGAACTACTGAACGGATTTACACCATTTAAGCAAAAGGCACGACACTGAACCAAGGGCTACCTCTTTGCCAAATTTGGTGTAATTCCGTTCAGCAGTTCGGGCTGTAGCTGCGACTAAAGGTTCCTATGGAAAAATGAATGGGGAAAACGCGTTTTGGGACCCCCTTTTTCTCGGCCCCCGCTTGACGTATCACCCCGAGACTTTCAGGATAGGAGCGGACCGGAGCGCCCCAACAAGTTGGAAACTTTTGCGAAGATTCGTCAACCGGCGCCAACGTTATTTCAAATAGAATGTCGCGGATTTCCTATGGATAATAGGTTTTAACTATAACTATCTACTGGCGACCGCCAGTAGATAATATATATTCACTGAAAAAAACATAGGTTTCAGGGGCTTTATAGTTAGTTGGACATTTCACTAGTACAAAACCATAGAAATTCCCCCGTTATAGTTAGTTCAGCTAACTATAACTCGCGCGCCCGCAATGCACTGCTGATGACGTCACATATTACATCACTCATGACATGGTCAGTGACATCACTCATGACATCACTGATGACATCTCAAATGACATCACTGATGACATCACTGATGACATCATCCTTGTGATAGAGTGGCAGACCTCCTCTCACCCTAATATAACCTTTGATACACACACTCAAAAATACAAACTAACATTTTCAAAACAATGGACATACCAATACCAGTTACAACACACCTATTCAGTAATTCCAAGATCTAAACACACATCCACTCATTCACCAACAGTCCCTATACAGTCACTCATACATGTACTCACTCATCATATGTACTCATACACCTATACATCCTGTTACACACCGCCACTCATCCATAGAGTTACTCACACACATAGTCACACATGCAAACAAAGTATCAAACATCCATTTACTTGCATATACAGTTATACACACACTACCACACTTACTTCTACAGAGACTTACACATACTTACTCTCTTAAACAGTCACTTATAGAAACACCTACTTATTTGTACAGGAACTCTTCCAATCTCTCACTCTCACATATACTCACTTATATACACCAATACTCACATATACTAGTTTAAAACATATGTAGTTACTCATATAGACACTATTGAGACAGTCATTCACTCACTAACACACCCATACACATACTCATCCACCTATACAGTCCTGCACACATGCTGTCTTCAACACATACAAACAGTGAGTCACTCATTCATGCATCTATGCACTAAGTAATACCCCCACCGAACCATACAGACACTCAGACACTCATACTGATACTCAAAAACCAACTAATAACCCATATAGACACTCATGTAGCTACTCACCAACCCATGCAGCCACTTATACACAAAGTGAGAGACTGATACAGATATTTTCATATTTAAACATTACTCACTAACCCACGTATTCACTAAGATACACTTAGTTAGTTATACAATCAATTTTACAAAAAAAATCATCCATTTAGACACTTATATACCCATTTATTCTTCCATCGACCTTGAGATATACATATATAAAACATATTTAATTTTCAGAAAAACACACATTCACTGGATGATGTCATCAGTGATGTCATCAGTGATGTCATTTGAGATGTTATCAGTGATGTCATGAGTGATGTCACTGAACATGTCATGAGTGATGTAATATGTGATGTCATCAGCAGTGCATTGCGGGCGCGCGAGTTATAGTTAGCTGAACTAACTATAACGGGGGAATTTCTATGGTTTTGTACGAGTGAAATGTCCAACTAACTATAACGCCCCTGAAACCTATGGTTTTTTCAGTGAATTTCTAAGGTTTTTTAACTGCTAATTTCTAACTATAACGTGCCTGAAACCTATGGTTTTTTCAGTGAATTTCTAAGGTTTTTTAAATGCTAATTTCTAACTATAACGTGCCTGAAACCTATGGTTTTTTCAGTGAATATATATATATTTATTATACTATGTATACATGTGAAAATGTCTCGGTCCCCTGTTTGCCTCGGTGGCACGGAAAAAATGAGTGGAACTGACGTCAGCACGCCGACCAGGTCCTCTTATGGCTCCGATGACGTCATCCGGTGTCGCGAGCGGAGCCGTGCTCGTTGACGTGGGAGAGCTAGGAAAGAATTTCCGTGGAATGCTGGTGCAGGGGATATTCACCTAAGTGTTCAGGCTAGTACTTTGGGAGCAACTGTTTATGTTGCCACTCCAGAAACCGAAACCAGTGATCCGAGGGCAGAGGCCCTGCAGATGGCACACGAGGTGGGGTGCCCAGTCATGTGCACCGGCGGGGCAGCGAAGTGACAAGCACCACAACCCACAAAAAAGGTAACGAGGGCACTGAATAACACAGGATCTTCTCTTTGTATCTGGCAGGAACAACTAAGTTAAAATGCCCTAGTACCAAAATGTAGAATTAGTGCTACAACGGTCTTCAAGAGGACCTGCGATGCCACTTCTGCCTCCCGTACCCTGGAGGCGGCACATGGGTCACGCGGTACGGTCATACTGCGGTGGGACGCACACTCGTTGACCTCTCATGACACTGCTCCACACTTCAGGGAGGACGCTTTCCATTAGCTATGTTTTCTGATGACATGTCGCACCGGCCCGTCCAACAACAGAACTCCTTTAGATCCAAACAGACTCTTCCACTCTCTCACCGGAAGTGAAAGCAGGCCACGCGGACACTTTCACAATACAACAGCCGGGAATGCACTTTTCGGTAAAAAAAACACATTCCTTCCTCCTAATTAATTAAATAAACGTCTCACTGAAGAACAGGGGCCAGCTTCGATCGGTAAACAGCCGTTACAACGACTTTTTTACTTTGCGATACCATTACAACGCTAGCATTACCACGCATGCGTTGTACATCACGAAGTCATTACTACGCATTTTTTTAGAACGCATGGTCATTTACCACGCATGCCTTTACAACGACTTTTGTTGTAAAGGTATGTATGGTAAATGACCATGCATTCTAAAAAACATGTAGACGATCCATGTCGTTGTAAGGAAACAGAGGCTGTTCCGTTTCCTCACAACGACGTGCACCGCCCCTCAGAGATGACGTGAAGCAGGAACCACGAGGAGAGAGGAACCATGAGGAGTGAGAGGTAAGGGGGATTGGGCATGGGGTGGGGGTTTCTTTTCTAGAGTTTAGGGTAGTGCAGTGGTGTTTGGGTGGTGTAGGGGGTCGTGCTGGGGGTAGTGTTTTAGGGTTTAGGGTAGTGCAGTAGTGTAGGGGGTCGTGCTGGGGGTAGTGTTTTAGGGTTTAGGGTAGTGCAGTCGTGTCTGTGTAGTGTAGGGGGTCGTGTTTTAGGTTATAGGGTAGTGCAGTGGTGTTTGGGTAGTGTAGGGGGTCATGCTGGGGTTAGTGTTTTAGGGTTTAGGGTAGTGCAGTGGTGTTTGGGTAGTGTAGGGGGTCGTGCTGGGGGTAGTGTTTTAGGGTTTAGGGTAGTGCAGTGGTGTTTGTGTAGTGTGGGAGGTCATGCTGGGGGTATATTTAGGGTTTAGTGTAGTGCAGTGGTGTTTGGGTAGTGTAGGGAGTCGTGCTGGGGGTAGTGTTTTAGGGTTTAGGGTAGTGCAGTGGTGTTTGAGTAGTGTAGGGAGTCGTGCTGGTGGTAGTGTTTTAGGGTTTAGGGTAGTGCAGTTATGTTTGGGTAGTGTATGGTGTCATGCTGGGGGTAGTGTTTTAGGGTTTAGGATAGTGCAGTGGTGTTTGTGTAGTGGAGGGGGTAGTGTTTTAGGGTTTAGGGTAGTGCGCCCAACCAGCCACAATATCCGTGGACAAAGGGGATCCTGACTCTTTGGAACGATCCGTCAATTGAATAATTTGGGTCAAGGGCCCTACCACGTCCAAGACCTATCAATTCCTTTCTTGGGATCCCTCATATACTTGGAGAAAAAGGTAAATAGTTTCTCATCAATTTCAGGCGTGTGTGCCACCTTCCCCTTCAGTGAGGGCCTGGGGCATTCTACCCTCATCCTATTCCTGACCTCCCTTTCAAGGGGTTGGTGGATTTTCCCCACCACATACTCTGCCACTTTGGCGTCAGGTGTCCACTCTGCCGACCTAGGATGGTAAATTTGGGTAGGCTCGAACATGTCCGAGTGGACCCCGTCCCCAACCGGGGACTGAGAGGAGTGGGACTCTGGACGCCAGGGACGCCCCGAGTCCTTATCCTCATCAGAGGAGAAATCGTCCTCCGATACACCCTCTCCCTCTAAGGGAAACCCGCCGTCGCAATTTTCTCCGGGCCCCTCCTCCTCCCGGCAGGGTGCATGTTTTAGCGTTCGCGCACTCTTGAGGAAGGTCTCCGTAAGTTTATCAAATCCTTCCAAGTGCCCTGCGTTATGCTTAACAGCCCTTTTATTCCCCATCTGGGAGCTACTTGGACCCGCCACCACCAGATCTGGGTCACTGAACACCCCAGGGATGCTTTTCGCCAGCTTATCAACCTGATCCCTAAGAGGAGCCAGCGCCCTAGAAATAGCCAGAGAGAGGGCTTGGTCCACTGCTGGAGGGAGAAGTTGGGGGGCCATTTCTCCTCCACTTCCTGGTAGGAGGAGTAAAAATGGTCTTCTGGAGAAGACATGATAGCAGAGGGTGTGAGCACAGAACAAATGCCCTTAAAATCCCTGCCAGCAACTCGAGCGGATTGATCGCGCCGGACTTTGTCTGCCTAGCTCCTGCATTGATTGCCCCTTGACTGTATTGGAAGCCATAGCCATTACCGTTTTGCCCCTTGACTGTATTGGAAGCCATACCCATTACCGTTTTACCCTTCATTCATGGATGGGAACGCACACTACGCCTAATCCAATAGGAGGTTCCCCAACCCAGCGAAGTTTAGCGGGTGTCTAACAAAGATATTACACCTACACTCAGGTTGCCCCCACCGTCCTGAGGAAGACCCGCAGGCCGAGGCCCCTAGTTTTCCCTTGAGCCCCAAGACGGGTCGAAACGTCGACGCCCATATACATCTAACCTGGACCACCAGTCCCTAACTGTAACGTGCATCACAAGATTTGTATTGTGTATTTCAAAATCGATTGATAATTGATTTGGAATGATAAAATGTGGTCAGGTAGAAACCAAAACTGAGAATTATACATCAGTCAAATGAATGAATTTTTTATAACCTATGCTCTCACCGTAATATCTGAATTCTATTCACCCTTTGCACAGCTAGAGCACTTTTCTATTCTTGCACGTTCCCCTGGAGCAACCTTTCCTTTGTCTTTCAGTGTCACGTACAGTAAAGTACATATTGTTTTATTAAATATGATGGAATAAAACTCTTGAAAAGGAAAATGTTTTCTGTGGTTGTTGCACATTAGTAAACTGTCTGTAATTAATTACTGTGAGCCATCAGGAATTGGGCTCAGTAAATAATTTGTTAAATTAGTATTGTAGGTGGTGATTTGATTCATCTTTTGGAAATTAGGTCCAGGACCATTGTTTTTCGTATCTTAAAATCCTTAAGACAGCCCCCTCGCCGGTGTTCCAACAGCTGGGCTTTCCCCGAAGCTGTTATAAGAATAGACTGAGGCGCAATACCAATTACCACCACCAGGTGGCGCTGGTCACTAACGTGGCCGTGTGGGGAAATCACTGCGTTTCGGTGTCAAAATTAGGCGAGGGTTGGTCGGGAATCAAGCGGACACTAAAAGAGTGACCGGATTCCCAAACGTGCGCAAAGACCAGCGGGAGCGCTCGACGGAGCTGCCTTGCTCGGACCAGACGTGCCTGACAGGATCTCACCGCGCGCAGAGCACACAGCGGGAGAAACTGCGAGGGGGAGAACGCGCTCAGGCAAGAGCCTGCTGCGCAGGGAATATGAAACAATACCAAGGCAATAATGCTAATGATGTGCACAAGAAACCGCTATACAAACAGCAACAACGTCAGATTAAGCCAAGAATGTAAGGAATGCACTTAACTGACGAGCAGTGAAGAAAGAGGAAGCGGAAGGGACGTCATGATATTATATACAATGGACTGTGATATGATTGGACTATAGTTGCCTTGGAGACTACCCCCCTAATGGTTCATGGGTTGTGTAGTCTTTTGTTTAATGATTGTTGTGTTACGTTTTCTTTGAACTGCTATGCAAATAAAGTCCTCCGTCCTGCCATAGAATTCATTAAACTTTATTTGATCTGATTTAGAAACATAGATCATAAAAGTGTACATAAAAACAGTAAATCCTCTTTCCTAATACAATACAGTGAGAATTAATTAAAACCAGTAGGTAAAAACGGGTGTTACAAAGCCCGGTTCAGAGCAACTTCAGGTTAACAGAATCGTAAAGTTCAATGTTTCGCAAGATCAATCTCATGTACTTCGTGCAAAATACGCAATAAGGGGTCCAAGTAAGATGTAACGCTCCAATACCTGACCAGTTTGCACTATATAAAACTGCAGAAAAAATAAAAATAAAAAGTGTTTTGCACACTTCTGTCATTGGGCTATATGTGGGCTACATCTGGGTGATATTTGTGCTACATTTGGGCTCTTTTTTCTCTGGTGGCCATCTTGGGAAACTTATTTGTTATGAAGTTTCCTAATTTCGTCATTTACTGCAGTCTCCTCAGTAGGAAATGCTTTCAGTTTTTTACTTTGATTCCATCAAGAAGGCATTCAGATGTGTCACACATTTGCCATAAATTCAGAATGTTAGCACTTTAGTTGTTCATTAGATCACTGTAGTAAAGCTACTGCTCACCAGGGAGTTAACTGGAAGTCTACTGCTGGTATTGAAAGTGATTGTTTCAGTCTGCATGTCAGAATTTTCTAATGAAATAGAAGAGGATTTGAGATCTCACTTAAAACATGCCCTAAATTTTCTTTCTGCAGCACTAACCATAATTTCTATGGCAAAATGAACCCCCTCATTTTGTTCCTCTTTAAATTGAATGTTTTAAGTGTTACCAGTTTATTCCAATCAAGATGGCTTCAGGTGTGCCATACTTTTGTCATAAGTAAGACTGTTAGCGCTCTAGTTGTTCTTTAGAACACTCTGGGAAGCTGCAGTAGAACACAAAGGCATCAACTGACAGGCTGCTCCTGTTGAAATATAACAGGAAGATATTTGAGATCTCACTTAAAACATGTCCTAATTTTTCTTTCTACAGCACTAACCATAATTTCTATGACAAAATGAACCCCCTCATTTTGTTCCTTTTTAAATTAAATGTTTTAAGAGTTACCAGTTTATTCCTTTTTTTTTCTTAAATATCTTTATTAGGATTTTACAACAACTATATTTCAACCCAGGCCCCCCACCCCCCACCCCCCTCCCTCCCGGCCAGACAGGTGTGCCATAAAAAAATGAGTGCCAATTAACACAAAAGAAAGAATATACATACTGTGTAAACTGTACATATCTACCATGAAGGGATACATAGAAAAATAACATGAGTAATTCGTAACAATATCACAACAAAACAAAAAGAAAGAGCACACTACTAATCTAGCTAGTAATGCCCTTTGTGCTTATACTACTATTACAATCGTCGACCTCACTCCAAGCAGCCTAAAGATTGACGCCAAGCAATCAGAGGGGACCAAATTTGTAACCCCTTTTCCCGTCGTTTCCTGCCCTTACGTTTATAAATGGCAATTTCTATATTAGCCAAGGCGAGAAATCTAGCTAGCCATTGTTGAAACGTGGGGGCATCAGTATCACGCCATACGGAAGCAATGCAGAGCCTGAAGACTGCCATTGCAATAAAGGTGAGTTCATGGCCTATATTAGAGCTTCCGGGGTCTGCGGCCCCCAATAGAATAACCCCATTAGATAATACAATTGTAGTATTCAAAATTGTGGATAGAAATTTCTCTATCTCTCGTTTAACAGCTTTTAGTCCCTCGCAAGTAGAGAAAATATGTATACAATCTGCACGATATAGCTTGCACCTGGGGCAGCATGTACTCAATCCAGTCCCCCATTTTGCAATTCTATCAGGAGTGTAGTACAGAAAAAAGCATGTTTTAAAAAATTGTGCCTGGAGCTTGGTCGACATTAAAATTGTTTGTGACAATTCATAAGCATAGTTAAACTCATTATTTGGAATTTCTGCTTTCTCTAACCATTTCTGCGATATTTTTTCCATATCATCAGGGAACATAGCGTTAATGACTACGTAAATGCCCCCAATCCTATTTCTGATACTAGATAATAATGTGTCTATTAAATTTACTTTACCAATCCCTCCCTTCCCACCTGTCTTACGTATCAGACAATCTCTGATTTGGAGATATTTAAAAAAGTCGCGCCAGTCCAGCCCGAATTTATTTTTTAGTTCTTCAAAGGAATAGATCCCTACAGAGGAGAAGAGACAGCCTACCTGAGTAATTCCTACCTCATGCCATTTAAGCATATAGTTATCATTAAAAATGGCGGGGAGATCAGGATTATTTTTTAAGGGAGTATAAAACGAGAATCTTCCTATCCCAAGCATTTTCCTGATGTGTTTCCATACTTTAAGCCCATTGAGTAATGTTTTAAATTTAACTTTTTTGAAATGGCTGTCATGTAAATGTCTCCACCAATATCCACTGCTCTCCTTTCCTAGCACCAATTGGAAGGTGGAAGGCGTAGGGGCTACCCCTTCTCCCTCTGCCCCGTTATTCTCCAACAGTTCTTTGCTGTATAACAGAACAGTTGCCCAATAGTATGCCTGTAGATTCGGGAGACCTAGCCCACCACGTTCCTTTTGAAGAGTAAGAAACTTCTGGGCTCGCCGTGGTTGTGAATATGCCCAAATAAAGCTGGAGAATAGCCGATCAATAGACTTAAACCAGGTTGCCGAAAATTCTAAGCAGATTGTTCTAAATAAGTATAGAATTTTGGGGAAGAAGACCATTTTAATCGCGTTTACTCTGCCTATTATAGAAAGATGTAAATTATCTAGACGTTTAAGGTCTTTCCGGATTGTAGCAGTCATCGGTTTCAGATTGATATTGACCAGATTATCAAGATCAGATGTTATACAGACCCCAAGATAGGTTGCTTGGTCCACCACCCGTACATCTCTCATCACGCATTTTTTATTCAAAACAATCTGAGTTTTCCCCTGATTGAGAGCGTATCCAGAAACTTCTCCAAATTGCTTTGCCTCATTCTCTATTGCGGACATGGCCAAATTTGGATCAATTGTCACAATAGCGATGTCGTCCGCATAAGCTAATGTTTTAGTAGAGAAACTATTAAAAATAACCGGCTTAATTGCACTATCCTCCTCCAATCGCCTTAAAAAAGAATCAATATAAATTGCAAAAAGCAATGGGGAGCACGGGCAGCCTTGTCGTGTCCCCCGTGATATTACTATTTCTTCTGTTAGACTGCCATTTACCATTACTACGGCCTTGGGACTTACATACAATTTTTTAACAGCCTGAATATAACCTTCTTGGATCCCAATTCTGGACATTGCTGCCCACAGGAAGTGCCAGGAGACCCTATCGAACGCTTTTTCCGCATCCAGCAAAACCAGCGCCATAGGGTCCCCTGCCACCCCCCTAGCATCAAACAGAGTAATTACTCGGTGAATATGATTGATGGTGGATCTACCAGGAATAAAGCCGTGCTGGCTTGGAGAGATTACTTTATGAATTAATGGGGCAATACGATTGGCCAGGACTTTCGCATAAATTTTAGAATCTGAATTAATAAGGGTGATGGGGCGGTATGATCCAAGCTGTTCAGGGGGTTTATTTTTTTTTGGAAAGATAATTATCTTGGCCCAAGACCAAGAGCTCGGCGGGCACCCACCCTTAAAAATATGCGTGATAAGATCGACCAAGACATTTTTGATCTGACTTAAAAATACAGCATAAAATTCTGATGGGATGCAATCTAGCCCCGTAGCTTTCCCTCCAGGTAAATTTTTAACTACGCTTAATATTTCCTCCTCCGAGGGTAATTCCTCTAAACAATTTGCATCTTCTGTATTGAACTTAACAAGCCTGGAGTTATCCAGGTAGTCCTCAATTCTTGCTTGATCAACCCCCCCGGTTTCCAAATATAATTCTTGATAGAACCGCCAAAAAGCATCTCTTATAAGTTTGGAATCCTCAATTCGGGGCCCCTGAGATCCCTGAATTTCACGAATTAAGTTTGATGTAACCTGTTGCCTCATACGCACGGCTAGCTGGTGTCCTATTTGTTCATTGACTTCATAAACCCTCTCTTTTTGGGCTAGTGCTTTTTTATTGCTTTTTCAGTAAAAATATTAAAAATTTGAGCTTTCGCAATTGCCACTTGCTTCTGCAGTTTTTCGGTTTCTTCCTTTCTATTTAGATTATTGTTGCTTGCACCACTTATAAGTTCTTCCTCAAACTTTCTAAGATTTTCTTGTAGCCCCTGCATAACTGCCCTGGCTTGTTTATTAATTTTAAGAGAGTATTGCAAAGTCTCCCCCGTATTCCTGCTTTCAGCGTGTCCCAGATAACTTCGATTGAGGCACTTCCCTCATTATCAGACAGAAAGCTTGGGATCCACTCCCTCATATAATTACAATAATTCTCATCTAACAGCAAAGCTTTCTCAAAAGTCCATGTGTTAAATGTATTATTTCTAGTGTCTACTTCAAGAGAGCAAATAAGAGAATTATGATCCGAAAGGATCCGGGGTAATTTCGTTACCTGGCATTTTGATTTAATTGAATTAGAAAAAAAAAAGTAATCGAGTCTCGCATGGGTAAGGTGTGGGTTAGAAAAATATGTAAACCCCGGATCATCAGGGTTTGACATCTGCCATCCATCAACTAGACCATGGCACAAGCACAATTGTTTCAGAGCCTTAAAACCTTGGGTTTACGCCCTAAGTAGTGCCACTCTTCTTTTAGCGACCAATTACTGGGCAGATTAATATTAATATCCCCGCAAACCATCAAAGGCAAGGGCCAGTGCATTAGTTCATTTGAAATCTCTTCAATAACTGATGCATCATCATGGTTGCTTCCATATATGGCACACAAGGTCAGCTTTTGCCCACTCCCATACTGGCATTCTGTTATTACCCAACGACCAAATTTATCAACTTTGGAGTGATTAAAGGTGACCCCATTGCCCCTAGCTAAAATTGCAACCCCCCTTACCCTAGCACCTTGTGATGTGGCACATATCAGCCGATATCCCAACGAATTGAGGATATGTCTTTGTGGCCCTTCGATGTGAGTTTCTTGCAAACACACGATATTTGTTCCCCATGTTTGAAGTGCTACAGTCACCATTTGTCTTTTCTTGACATAGTTTAATCCGCAGATATTCATGGATAATATTCTTACAAGACCCATCTTATTATATTAGTGCATTCCGTGCTTATAATCACTATCCACCATCCCTTCTATCATTCTCCTCCACCACCTACCCTTCCCTTTTTAGTTACACCCTTCCTGCCTGCCTGCCCCATTCCCCCGTGTTCCCCCTACCCCCCCACCCTCCACCACTTTTGGAGGTTACCTGGCCGCGCCAGGGGTGTGACATCCGACAAACAGAGTCCCGCGAGCCCGCTGGGTCTCCCCAACAACTATCTTTTTCAAGAGTCCTGAGACATTATGTTATAAGATAAGCACACTTCCTTCAGAAAGCGATTACCTCTTCAAAGAGAACAGAGAGAAAACCCCCCTCTACCTCATCATAAAAAGAAAGAGTAAAAGCCCCCAACACAAAATACATCAAACATTCCCTCCACCACCCTTAGAACAGCCATGCAAGAAGTCCTCGGTACGCTAGCAATAACAATGCTACCAGTCCCCGGCCTCAGAACCTATTTTACTAAAACCTAAGATATATCACGTTTTTTGTGCCGAGAGTTCCTCAAGATACTTTTGTGCCTGTATCTCAGAGACAAAGCTGCGGATGGCCCCCTTAAATACTATTTTCAGCCTGGCTGGATTCTGCAGGTATACTTCGGCCCCTAGTTTCTGGAATGGATCAAAAGCTGCCGAAGCCTCCACCGACGCTCTACTGTGGCATGAGCGAAATCAGGTCTTGTAAAAAAGTTACTCCCTCGAATGTTCGTTTCTTTGTTGGCCTAGCCAGGTCAAACAAGGTTTGGCGGAGGATAAAGTTCCCAAAAAATAAAAGCATTGCCCGCGGGTGTTGTGATGCGGAAGCATGCTTGCCAGGAAACAGGGGAAATCTATGGGCTCTTTGAACCTCCCTATCCAGGTCCCATGATTGCAACTCTGGGAACGCTCCTTTTAGCAGGTTGATCATAAATTTCCTAGGATCATCTTTCTCTGCGCCTTCCGGGATCCCTAAGAAACGGAGGTTGTTGCGTCTCTGCCGGTTTTCTTGTTCCTCCATCTTCCACATCAGATCTTTTACCAATCCCTCATGATCAACATGCTGTGTCTGGAGTGTAGATACCTGCTTTTCCAACTGCTCGGTCCTCCCCTCCACCATAGTCATTCGATCAGCTATGTCGGCACAGGTCTTCCCCACCTTTCTGACAGCCCCTTGCAGTTTTTAGCCGCCATGCGGGATCGTCGGTTATCAGCCTTGACTTCATCCTGAAAGCTTTTTATGGATTTTAGCACAACTGACAAGGTGGCTTCACCCTGCTCCACCGCCTTACTGCTGTCGCTACCGATGCCACAGCCGTCATTCGCTGGCTTGTAACTACTTGAGTGCTTATTGGGGTACCCCCGAGGCCAGTGTAAGAGGGGTATTATTATAATCCCACTTCAGCTCACTGGGACTCTCATCCCCCGATAGGTCTTTCCCTGCTTGCACCCGATCGCTATTTCGTTTTTTGTGTAGCCTTTTGATACCTGCTCTGGATCTTTGAGAGCCGGTATTAGGGCTACTGTACCAATTCTTGCCTTCTTCCCCACTCGATAGGGAGATACTACTGTCTGTTACTTCAGACTCTTCAGTTAGCGAGAAAAATTTGTCTTGATTATCTACCGTCATCTGACTCGAGTCTAGAAGTGAGTGAACCACGTCCGGTACTGGAGGGAGGAGGGTGGTATGCCCGGTAGTCTTTTTAATCGGGGTTGTAACACTCGCTTGCGCAAATGGGCTACTGAGGTTCCTTGACACATTACCAACGAAGCCAGCAGCTCCCTCTACCACTGCTGCCGTGGTTACTTCCACTGGACCAGTTAATGCGGGAGTATCCGAGCCATCCTTTAGTGCACTACAGGCCGCCTGTTTAGCATTCCCGAGGTTTCCCACAGCCACAAAACTAGTGGAGATTAAAGGTTGAGAGCTGTCGGTTGTTTTGAATGTACGAGTGTTATTTCTTTTCTCTCCCCCCGTAGAGTTACTGGTTAAATCTTTTTCTTGCAGGGGTTTGCGCCCACTTTCCCCTCTCTCACCCCCTCCACTACCTCTTGCACTCGTATTTGTGCTGTCCTGTTTTTTAGCCAAGCGTGTAAGTGTTAATGAGGTATTAGGTTGTGCTACGCCTTGCTGTGAGGGTACCGGAGCGATCTTACCCTTGCCTCCTCTCGCCCCTTTGCCAGTCATTCTCGCTTGTGTGTCCTGCCGGAGCATGCGCTGGTTGCAGCCGTATATCTCTGCTCAAGTCCTGCTTTCCACACCGCTACCTCCTCTGCTTCTGAAGCGGATCCCGTGTAAGCTTCGTAGTTGCCTCCTCTGTTCAGCACGAAGAACAAACAGCTCGTTCAGAAGCCTTCCGAAGTGAAGATGCGCTTGGAAGGAGCCGCGTAGGTCATCCCCCATCCAGGAGCTCCGAGCAGGCAGTACGTCCTCGAGGCAGGGATAGATTGCAGTGATAACAAACAGAGGTGAGTTTTTCCCAATTACAGTTTTCAGCCGCATTTCTCTCAGCAATTTTTCATCTTCAATGCGTCTCAAGTTTCACGATTGCTTTAGGAGATTATTAATCTTATCAATTATGAATAGTAAACTCCTAGGCAATTAAATGAAGATAATGGCACAAAGAAGGCCTATAAAAATATGTCAACAATAAAACCTCACAGTTAATGCAACACAATGTACCAACTCAAAACTGTTTAGAAAAATATTTTTCCTTTATTTAAAATATTTTTATACATAAATAAATCTTCTTTTCAATTAATCATAAATTCTTTGACATACATATATATATTACAAACACCAAATATTAAAAGCTACTATCACTAGTCAAATTTTTAAATCATACATCAATGTAATCTTTAGCTGTAGTGTAATGCGACCTAATATGCAATTATATAACAACAATCCACATTTCATAAAATAAAAATTACATAAAATCAGATTACAATAGTGGCACAAAATTATCTTCGACGCGCGTTTCGGCGCACTTGCGCCTTCTTCAGGAACGCCACACGATTTCCTGGAAACAATTGAGAGGTACACTGAGTTCATACTTATTGAATTAGCTCTTCTGAGATTAACAAACTATATAATTTAAAAACTCCAATGTAGTGAAATATGATAAAGTCAAGAGAGACTAGAATAAACAAAATTACTGAAGATCGCGTGATTAATTTAAAAAGAAAACATATAATAGTAAATTGATAGAAGAAAAACTCTCATTGAATAATTAATTTACTAATAAAGAACCAAGATACCCAAGTGATTTCTTAAGAATAATAATAAGGGACTAAAGAAAGATAATGTAAATCTGCTTACTTAAAACTGATAGATCGCTGCTTCAAGATATTGCATCGATTTGTACTGAGGTAGTCACTGATTTCTAAAATGGAAATCTAAAATAAATTACCTGAACCACTCTAGATTTTAAAATCTCATGTATTGAGATAAGATACGGCATGTATTTAAGAAGAAAATACCTTCAATTTCGTTTTTAAACGCCGATCATCACTGGCGTATATAATTTATCCAAATGAACACTGTAGCGATAATAAAGTCCAATGTCATCTAAGAAGATATATAAGCTCAATAAATAGATCCCATATATGATTCTTAATACTAAAACACTACCCTAAGCAAATCTGAAATTAGCAGAGATAGGAAAAAATCTAATATTACATACCTGACTGAAATATCAATTATAGTGACCGGGATGATAAATTCAATATTTCTATCTCTGGATGAAGAGAATAAAGTAACGATTCATGTATGTTTTGAATCTTTCATAAAATCTGAAAATCACCATAAAGTTAAAGTTAAGTAACAATAAAATATGCCATCTAATTATCAACTCATATTCATCCATAAAAATGGTTTCATTCTGATATCCGATATATTGCTTTGTATCTTAATACTCCATTCTATATATTTAGCTATCGTTAACCTATCAGTCTATTTTGTCCATATAAATAATGGAAAGAGAAGATAACGACTCCACAACAATGCGGGTGTCGGACTGAGCTACCACTATCAAGTCTATCACCAGACCACGTATCTAGATAAGAGAGCTTTTAACTTTACCAAACTAGTGTTCTATCGCATAAGTAATATACTCTCCAAATCTGTGGCGAGCGATGCATTTACTAACCTGATAAAAACAGAGGAAAAACCGCAATGGCGCCTTCGCGTCCTCGTCTTGCTCACCCTCACTTCCTTGATCAAGTCCCTATGCGTAATGGTCGGAGTTTTAAATGTTAGTATTCATACGTAAATCTATCACGTGTCTTCACGTAAAAAAAAACCAAAAAACAAAAAAAAAACAAAAAAAACTGAATAGAGCTTGTAATGGGACGTACATGGCGCGATCAACGTCCAAATGCGTCTTCAACGTAAAGAATAACTAACGTCAGAGAGAGAACGTGGACTCTTTTTGCATCTGAAAAAACTTTATTGTTCCTCTAAGTTGTGCTGTGATATTACAACAAGTTGCAACACAATAGCACGCATTTCCCTGATTGAATCCCTATGTGTAATTAATGAAATTTTAAATATTTGTATTTCTACGTGAATCTATCACGTGTTTACACATAATAAAAGACTGAAAGGAACCACTCGTAGTGATACATACGTGGCGCATTATACGCCTAAATACATCTCCAGCATAAATAATGGCCAACGTTCAAGAAAAGATATCTACTCTTTTTATTACAGGAAGAAACTTTATTATTCCTCTGGAATTGTACTGAAATGTAAAAATATACCCCTTATTACTGTAGTTGTCCCTGAAAGATACTAAAGACCCAGTATACATACAAGGACAACAAGGGTATGAACTATTCGGACAATGCCAAAGCGATTTTTCAAATAGCATTTTCCCAGGGTAACTCATTATTGAGCCCACATTGAAAAGTATCTAAAACAAAAATCCAATAGACCTCTCTTTTCTTGCGGATTTTATATCCGCCGTTGTTATCTGCAATATTAATTTTTTCCAAGACTCGCCATTGGAAATCCTCTGGCTTGTGGTCTGTCTCTAAAAAATGTTTAACCAAGGGCGCTGTCATTTTCGATGTCCGGATGGCAGAACGATGTTCAGCAATGCGGATATGAACTGCTCTAGATGTCTCTCCGACATAACCTAATTTACACGGGCATAATATTAGATAAATGACATTCTGTGTCTTACAATTCCATAAATGTTGTGCTTTGATAGTATGTCCATTATGGACGAAGGTTTCACCTTCTAGGATTTGATCACATGACTTACAGGCTGAACATTTAAAAGTCCCTTTAATAGGTACAGTGCCATCAATAGATTTTTGAACAAAGGGAATATCTGATTTAAATCTGGAATGAACTATCATATCCTTCAGATTTTTATTCCTACGATGAGCGAACAAAGGTTTGGCTATCTTTTTTTCTGCTTCTAGATTACTGTTTAGGATATGCCAATTTGCATTAACTATTTGTTTCACTTTAGCATTCAAAGTAGAGTGTCTAGTGATGCAAACAAGTTGGTCCATCTTTTTATGTGTATTATTTGTAAGGAGATGGTCTCTATCATAATAACGCGCTCTTTTATATGACTCCCTAACTAATCTGTGTGGATAACCACGTGTTAGAAATTTTTCTTTCATTTTTTCTGCTTGAAGATCAAAATCTGATAGTTTAGTGCAATTACGACGTAGCCTTAAAAATTGGGAAAAAGGGATACTATCTTTTGGGATCGCGGGTGATAGCTTTTAAAATGAAGGATGGTATTTCTTGCTGTGGGTTTAGTAAACAAATCCACTTCTAGAGTTCCAAGATTGTGTTTAATAAGGATATCTAGGAATTCTACCTGTTGCGTACTATCAAAGCACAACATTTATGGAATTGTAAGACACAGAATGTCATTTATCTAATATTATGCCCGTGTAAATTAGGTTATGTCGGAGAGACATCTAGAGCAGTTCATATCCGCATTGCTGAACATCGTTCTGCCATCCGGACATCGAAAATGACAGCGCCCTTGGTTAAACATTTTTAGAGACAGACCACAAGCCAGAGGATTTCCAATGGCGAGTCTTGGAAAAAATTAATATTGCAGATAACAACGGCGGATATAAAATCCGCAAGAAAAGAGAGGTCTATTGGATTTTTGTTTTAGATACTTTTCAATGTGGGCTCAATAATGAGTTACCCTGGGAAAATGCTATTTGAAAAATCGCTTTGGCATTGTCCGAATAGTTCATACCCTTGTTGTCCTTGTATGTATACTGGGTCTTTAGTATCTTTCAGGGACAACTACAGTAATAAGGGGTATATTTTTACATTTCAGTACAATTCCAGAGGAATAATAAAGTTTCTTCCTGTAATAAAAGAGTAGATATCTTTTTCTTGAACGTTGGCCATTATTTATGCTGGAGATGTATTTAGGCGTATAATGCGCCACGTATGTATCACTACGAGTGGTTCCTTTCAGTCTTTTATTATGTGTAAACACGTGATAGATTCACGTAGAAATACAAATATTTAAAATTTCATTAATTACACATAGGGATTCAATCAGGGAAATGCGTGCTATTGTGTTGCAACTTGTTGTAATATCACAGCACAACTTAGAGGAACAATAAAGTTTTTTTCAGATGCAAAAAGAGTCCACGTTCTCTCTCTGACGTTAGTTATTCTTTACGTTGAAGACGCATTTGGACGTTGATCGCGCCATGTACGTCCCATTACGAGCTCTATTCAGTTTTTTTACGTGAAGACACGTGATAGATTTACGTATGAATACTAACATTTAAAACTCCGACCATTACGCATAGGGACTTGATCAAGGAAGTGAGGGTGAGCAAGACGAGGACGCGAAGGCGCCATTGCGGTTTTTTCCTCTGTTTTTATCAGGTTAGTAAATGCATCGCTCGCCACAGATTTGGAGAGTATATTACTTATGCGATAGAACACTAGTTTGGTAAAGTTAAAAGCTCTCTTATCTAGATACGTGGTCTGGTGATAGACTTGATAGTGGTAGCTCAGTCCGACACCCGCATTGTTGTGGAGTCGTTATCTTCTCTTTCCATTATTTATATGGACAAAATAGACTGATAGGTTAACGATAGCTAAATATATAGAATGGAGTATTAAGATACAAAGCAATATATCGGATATCAGAATGAAACCATTTTTATGGATGAATATGAGTTGATAATTAGATGGCATATTTTATTGTTACTTAACTTTAACTTTATGGTGATTTTCAGATTTTATGAAAGATTCAAAACATACATGAATCGTTACTTTATTCTCTTCATCCAGAGATAGAAATATTGAATTTATCATCCCGGTCACTATAATTGATATTTCAGTCAGGTATGTAATATTAGATTTTTTTCCTATCTCTGCTAATTTCAGATTTGCTTAGGGTAGTGTTTTAGTATTAAGAATCATATATGGGATCTATTTATTGAGCTTATATATCTTCTTAGATGACATTGGACTTTATTATCGCTACAGTGTTCATTTGGATAAATTATATACGCCAGTGATGATCGGCGTTTAAAAACGAAATTGAAGGTATTTTCTTCTTAAATACATGCTGTATCTTATCTCAATACATGAGATTTTAAAATCTAGAGTGGTTCAGGTAATTTATTTTAGATTTCCATTTTAGAAATCAGTGACTACCTCAGTACAAATCGATGCAATATCTTGAAGCAGCGATCTATCAGTTTTAAGTAAGCAGATTTACATTATCTTTCTTTAGTCCCTTATTATTATTCTTAAGAAATCACTTGGGTATCTTGGTTCTTTATTAGTAAATTAATTATTCAATGAGAGTTTTTCTTCTATCAATTTACTATTATATGTTTTCTTTTTAAATTAATCACGCGATCTTCAGTAATTTTGTTTATTCTAGTCTCTCTTGACTTTATCATATTTCACTACATTGGAGTTTTTTAAATTATATAGTTTGTTAATCTCAGAAGAGCTAATTCAATAAGTATGAACTCAGTGTACCTCTCAATTGTTTCCAGGAAATCGTGTGGCTTTCCTGAAGAAGGCGCAAGTGCGCCTGAAACGCGTCGAAGATAATTTTGTGCCACTATTGTAATCTGATTTTATGTAATTTTTATTTTATGAAATGTGGATTGTTGTTATATAATTGCATATTAGGTCGCATTACACTACAGCTAAAGATTACATTGATGTATGATTTAAAAATTTGACTAGTGATAGTAGCTTTTAATATTTGGTGTTTGTAATATATATATGTATGTCAAAGAATTTATGATTAATTGAAAAGAAGATTTATTTATGTATAAAAATATTTTAAATAAAGGAAAATATTTTTTCTAAACAGTTTTGAGTTGGTACATTGTGTTGCATTAACTGTGAGGTTTTATTGTTGACATATTTTTATAGGCCTTCTTTGTGCCATTATCTTCATTTAATTGCCTAGGAGTTTACTATTCATAATTGCTATTACCCTGTCCTAGGAATTGTTATATTTACCTTACAGGGGGTCCTTGTTATTTTCAAAGAAATTATTAATCTTATCTCCAGTCTCAGTTGCGCTTCCATCGGGGGGGACTCAGCGGAGCTCCCTCGCGACGCCGTCAGCCGATCGCCATCTTGCCTCCGATCGCCGAGTTACCAGTTTATTCCAATCAAGATGGCTTCAGGTGTGCCATAATTTTGTCATAAGTAAGACTGTTAGCGCTCTAGTTGTTCTTTAGAACACTCTGGGAAGCTGCAGTAGAACACAAAGGCTTCAACTGACAGGCTGCTCCTGTTGAAATATAACAGGAAGATATTTGAGATCACACTTGAAACATGTCCTAATTTTTCTTTCTACAGCACTAACCATAATTTCTATGACAAAATGAACCCCATCATTTTGTTCCTTTTTAAATTAAATGTTTTAAGTGTTACCAGTTTATTCCAATCAAGATGGCTTCAGGTGTGCCATACTTTTGTCATAAGTAAGGCTGTTAGCACTCTAGTTGTTCTTTAGAACACTCTGGGAAGCTGCAGTAGAACACAAAGGCATCAACTGACAGGCTGCTCCTGTTGAAATATAACAGGAAGATATTTGAGATCTCACTTAAAACATGTCCTAATTTTTCTTTCTACAGCACTAACCATAATTTCTATGGCAAAATGAACCCCATCATTTTGTTCCTTTTTAAATTAAATGTTTTAAGTGTTACCAGTTTATTCCAATCAAGATGGCTTCAGGTGTGCCATACTTTTGTCATAAGTAAGACTGTTAGCTCTCTAGTTGTTCTTTAGAACACTCTGGGAAGCTGCAGTAGAACACAAAGGCATCAACTGACAGGCTGCTCCTGTTGAAATATAACAGGAAGATATTTGAGATCTCACTTAAAACATGTCCTAATTTTTCTTTCTACAGCACTAACCATAATTTCTATGACAAAATGAACCCCCTCATTGTGTTCCTTTTTAAATTAAATGTTTTAAGAGTTACCAGTTTATTCCAATCAAGATGGCTTCAGGTGTGCCATAAATTTGTCATAAGTAAAACTGTTAGCGCTCTAGTTGTTCTTTAGAACACTCTGGGAAGCTGCAGTAGAACACAAAGGCATCAACTGACAGGCTGCTCCTGTTGAAATATAACAGGAAGATATTTGAGATCACACTTGAAACATGTCCTAATTTTTCTTTCTACAGCACTCACCATAATTTCTATGACAAAATGAACCCCATCATTTTGTTCCTTTTTAAATTAAATGTTTTAAGTGTTACCAGTTTATTCCAATCAAGATGGCTTCAGGTGTGCCATACTTTTGTCATAAGTAAGGCTGTTAGCACTCTAGTGGTTCTTTAGAACACTCTGGGAAGCTGCAGTGGAACACAAAGGAATCAACTGACAGTCTCTGCCCTTGTTGGATGTACATGTTTTACTGAGAATGTCAGACTTCATTCTCACATGACTGAGAAAGATAATGTGAATTTACAGAAAATATGCTCTCATTTTAGCTTCTGGAGCACCTTCCAAAACTGTATGGGACAAGTATGTGAAAATAGTTTTCTCTCAAACATGATTCATGATATCCCAGCAGAAGGTTTTTCACAGGGTAAAATCACCTTAGAACACACCACAATTCCTGAAATTAGTATGGTACCATCAACAAATGAATTCTAATGTAACTAAAGTCTGTTATCACCCTTTATAGTTCTCCTTTTGGTAACCCTCAAAATCTTCGATTCACTACAATGCATTTCAATGGGGTACTATCATTTATATTGGTCCCAAGATGGCTGCCAGCAATTCCAGGATGAAGTGCTGACAGCCAATCAGATCTCACGATGACATGTGTGGTTAGGCTTCGCCCAGATATATATGTGTTTTCTTTTTCAAATTTCTCAGGAACTACTCAACGGTTTTACACCATTTAACTAAAGGCACGACTCTGAACCAAGGGCTACCTTTTGCCAAATTTGGTGTAATTCCGTTCAGCAGTTCGGGCTGTAGCTGCGATGAAAGGTTCCTATGGAAAATTGCATGGGGAAAACACGTTTTGGGACCCCCTTCTTGGCCCTCACTTGACGAATCACCCTGAGACTTTCAGGATAGGAGCGGACCGGAGCGCCCCACAAGTTTTGAAAATTTTGCGAAGATTCGTCAACCGGCGCCAACGTTATTTTAAAGAATGTTGCGGATTTCCTATGGAAAATAGGTCCTAACTATAACTATCTACTGGCGACCGCCAGTAGATAATATATATACATATATTATCTACTGGCGGTCGCCAGTAGATAGTTATAGTTAGGACCTATTTTCCATAGGAAATTCGCAACATTCTATTTCCAATACCTTTGGCGCCGGTTGACGAATCTTCGCAAATTCTCAAAACTTATGGCCCGCTCCGGTCCGCTCCTATCCTGAAAGTTTTGGGGTGATTCGTCAAGCGGGGGCCGAGAAAAAAGGAGGGTCCCAAAACGTGTTTTCCCCATGCAATTTTCCATAGGAAACTTTAGACACGGCTACAGCCCGAACTGCTGAACGGAATTACACCAAATTTGGCAAAGAGGTAGTGCTTGGTTCAGAAAGAACCCTTTTTGTTAAATGGTGTAAATCCGTTCAGTAGTTGCTGAGAAAATCAAAAGTAAAAACACATATATATCTATGGGCACGGAGGATCCGCGCACCCTTCCGATCACGAGCTGTATGCTAATTGGCTGTCAACACTCCAAACCAGGAAGTGTTGGCAGCCATCTTGTGACTCGGTAGAACCGAGGCACAAGAAATCAGAAAAACAATCGCGAAAAACGGAAAAAGGGGACAGGGTAGAAACACCCTGACCCCCTAGGCCTGCTTAGGGGGTCCCACAAGGACCCCCAGGGCCAAAAAATGTTTTAAACTTTTTTTAAAAATCGGCGAGATTCGCGCACCCATCGCGAATTTTGGCCAAAAATTTAAAAAAAACGAAGCGTGGGCTCCCGTGCTTCATACTCAAAAAGCCCCCGGGTGGGCCAAGTCCCGGGGGCAGTAAAAAAATGTGTGGGGGGGCCCCAATCCCCCCCACACTGCCCCGGGGACCACCACCCCCGGGGCTTTTCATTAATATTTGCGGGTGGCCCATAGCCCCGGGGACTGCCACCCCCCGGGGCTTGTTTTATTAAAGTTTGGGGGGGGCTCTAAGGCCCCCCCAAACCCCGGGGACTGCCACCCCCCGGGGCTTCTTTTTAAAAAAAAAATAGACCTGTGTCGTGGGGCTCGAGCCCCCCCACACGCCCCGGGGACCGCCACCTCCCCGGGCACTAAAAATGCTAATTTGGGGGTCCTTTACGGACCCCGAGCCCCGGGACCACCACCTCCCCGGGGCTGTGCACACGATGGGAGGGGGCCGCGCGGCCCCCTCCTGGAATCAGTGTTGGCCCTGGGGACCGCCACCCCCAGGGCCGGCTCCTGCAGTGTCCCGGGTGCCTATCCCCGGGACACTGCTGTTTGCAATGACAGGGCGGGAGCCTCGAGGCTCCCGCCCTTTCATTGCAAACTGCTTGCTTCATTGAAGCGAGAGCAGGAAACCTGCTCTCGCTTCAATGAAGCAAGCAGATTGCTTTTCCACATGGGGAGCTGCATGTCAGCAGCTCCCCAGGTGGAAAAGCAATGCCGGCTCCCGCAGGACGCGGGGAGCCGGCGGGACCGTGGGGGCATTGGGGACCCCGCCACGGTCCCCAACGGAGAGGGCCAGCCCCAGGGGATGGGGTCCCCGGGGCTAGTAGTGGCCCGGGAGGGGGGCCACACAGCCCCCCTCCATAAACAAAAATATATATTTGGCCATGCCCCGGGGGATGGGGTCCCCGGGGCCGGAATTGGCCACGGGAGGGGGGCCCACGCGGCCTTCTTCCCGTTAAATTTTTTTTTTTTATTAAAAAAGGGGTCAGGCCCTGGGGGATGGGGTCCCCAGGGCCCAAAAAAAGTAAATAGAAGAGGGGCCACACATCCCCCCTTCCAAAAAACATGCGATCGTGCTGAGGCCCCGCCCCCTCCCAGCAACACTCTGCAAACGCGCCCTGTGGCGCGTTTTAAGTTGGGAAATGAATTCCCCTTCAATACTGGGGGTCCCTGGGGGCCAACTAGCCCACCAGGTACCTCCAGTAAGCGCCACAGGGCTGCGTTGCAGAGAGGTGATCCAGGCCACGCCCCTTTTTACACCTCTCTGCAACGCAGCACTGTGGCGCTTACTGGAGGTACCTGGTAGGCTAGTTGGACCCCAGGGACCCTCAGGATTCAAGGGGACTTAATACCCCAACTTAAAACGCACCACGGGGCGCGTTTGCACAGTGGTGAAGGGGGGGGCGGGGCTTCAGGTGACATGTGTGCAAAAAGGCCCTGTGGCGCGTTTTATGATGGGGAATTAAATCCCCTTCAATCCTGAGGGTCCCTGAGGGCCAACTAGCCCACCAGGTACGTTCAGAAAGCGCCACAGAGCTGCGTTGCAGAGAGGTGTAAAGGGGCGTGGCCTCTGAACACCTCTCTGCAACGCAGCTCCCTGGCGCATACTGGAGGTACAGGGTGGGCTAGTTGGACCCCAGGGACCCTCATGATTCAAGGGGACTTAATACCCCAACTTAAAATGCGCCACGGGGCGCGTTTGCACAGTGGTTAAGGGAGGGGGCGGGGCTTCAGGTGACGTGTGCAAACAGGCCCCGTGGCGCGTTTTAAGATGGGGAATTAAATCCCCTTCAATCCTGAGGGTCCCTGGAGTCAACTAGCCCACCAGGTACGTCCAGAAAGCGCCACAGAGCTGCGTTGCAGAGAGGTGCAAAAAGGGGCGTGGCCTCTGAACACCTCTCTGCAACGCAGCTCTCTGGCGCATACTGGAGGTATCTGGTGGGCTAGTTGGCCCCTAGGGACTCTCGGGATTGAGGAGGAATTAATTCTCCAACTTAAAACGCGCCACAGGGCGTGTTTGCAGACATGTCACCTCAGGCCCCACCCCCTTCCTTCACCATTGTGCAAGTATTCCTCTAAAATCAGCCGAACTACGAATTCCGATTTACTCACCTGTTATCAGGAGAGACCTCAGTGCTGCATCTTTGAGCCCAGTACTGATCCTGAAAAGTAATTTTAACCGTACTTACCAGTAACTTTAATCTCCTTCCATAGGATATCATTGCCTGCTTTTTGCTGAAAAAGTTTCTAAGTGTCGATTTTTGAAACATACAAATATTCCTCTAAAATCAGCAGAACTACGAATTCCGATTTACTCACCTGTTATCAGGCGAGACCTCAGTGCTGCATCTTTGAGCCCAGTACTGATCCTGAAAAGTAATTCTAACCGTACTTACCAGTAACTTGAATTTCCTTCCATAGGCTAACATTGACTGGTTTCACTTGGAAATTCTTCTAAGTGTGGAGTTTTGGAACTTTATAATATTCCTCTAAAATCAGCTGAACTACGAATTCCAATTTACTCACCTGTTATCAGGAGAGACCTCAGTGCTGCATCTTTGAGCCCAGTACAGATCCTGAAAAGTAATTTTAACCGTACTTACCAGTAACTTGTATTTCCTTCCATAGGAATCCATTGTCTGGTTTTCAGCAGAAAAGTTTCAAAGTGTCGATTTTCACAAACTACAAATATTCCTTAAAAATCGCCTGTATGACTTAAACGCATTCTTTCAACTGTTTACAGGAGATGCACCAGTGCTGGATCCAGGATCCACCACTGAGTAAGAAAAGTAACGATAACACTACTTACCTGCTAAGTGAATTTCCTCCCATAGGATAACATTGGTGATTCTATGTGAAAAAGTTTCTAAGTGTCAACTTTTAAAATACAATAATATTCCTTAAAAATCACTACTGTAACCAAAATGCTTTTACTCAACTGTTTACAGGAGATGTCCCAGGACTGAATCTAGGATCCGGTCCTGTGGTTAGAAAAGTAATCCATAAAGTAACTAATTGCATTTAACTAGAAATTCACATTGAGCTCAATGTTGCATTGTGTTTGAAATTGTGTTGCCCATTGCAACAACTGTAACTACTGTACTTAAAAGTCTATTGCCTATTTGCAAAGTATTTAAACTAAAGTAATTCATTCTGAGAAAGTATATTTTGTAATGTAATGTATTATGTAATTACAATGTAATTTAAAAAATAAAATATCTAAAAATAAATAGTTTAAAAAAATGTAGTAAATCAGTATCAAAAAAATAAATATAACAATTAATACATTTAAAAATTGTCATTTACAAAACCTTTGAAATTCCCTGAAAAAAACCATAGGTTTCAGACATGTTATAGTTAGGAATTAGCATTTAAAAAACCTTTGAAACTCACTGAAAAAACCATAGGTTTCAGGCACGTTATAGTTAGAAATTAGCATTTAAAAAACCTTACAAATTCACTGAAAAAACCATAGGTTTTAGGAACAGTTATAGTTAGTTGGACATTGCACTCGTACAAAACCCGTGAAATTCCCCGTTATAGTTAGTTCAGCTAACTATAACTCGCGCCCGCAATGCACTGCTGATGACGTCACATATTACATCACTCATGACATGGTCAGTGACATCACTGATGACATCACTGATGACATCTCAAATGACATCACTGATGACATCACTGATGACATCATCCACGTGATAATCTGATGCACCTCCTCACACCTTAATATAACCTTTGATACACCCACTCTAAATTACAGACTGCCATTCGCAAAACCATAGACACTCCAACACCAATAACTACATACCCACTCACTGATTCTTAGGTCTACACACACACATCCACTCACTCACCCGTACAGTCACTCATACTTACGGTCACTCAGTACAGGACTATCATATGCACTCATACTCCTATATAGACACTCAAACACCGCCACTCATCCATAGAGGTACTCACACACCTAGTCAGTCATGCAAATAATTAAACACACTGCCATTTACTCACCTATACAGTTATACACACACCAGCTCACTTACTCATACAAATACTATCACATTCTTACGCTCTTATACAATCACTGATACAAGCACACACTCATCCATACAGTCACTCTCACAATCACACACTCTCGCTTATAGCTATTTATATACTCCAACACACATATATACTGCCTTTCACATATGTAGTTACTCACACATGTACCACTGGGACATACATTCACTCACTAACACACTCTTACACACACTTACCCACCCATACAGTCTATCACAGATGCACTCTTGAAACATCCACCCAGTGAATCACCCACTCACACATCTATGCACAGAGTCGCACACACCCCACCCACACAAACACTCAGGCACCCATACAGATACTCAGACAACCAATCAATAACTCATATAGACACTCATGTAGCTATTCACAAACCCATGCAGCCACTTACACAGCAACAGACAGACGGATACAGACATTCACCCAGTTTAGTCACTAACCCATGCATTCAGTAAGATACGTTTAATCACTCACTTATAGAGTAAGTCACGCACCTACTAAATCATCCATACAGACACTTATACACCCACTCATTCTTCAATACGCCTTTCCCTATATATATTAAAAATATTTAAACTTTACAGAAACACACAGTCACTGGATGATGTCATCAGTGATGTCATTTGAGATGTCATCAGTGATGTCATCAGTGATGTCACTGACCATGTCATGAGTGATGTAATATGTGACGTCATCAGCAGTGCATTGCGGGGCGCGAGTTATAGTTAGCTGAACTAACTATAATGGGGGAATTTCACGGGTTTTGTACGAATGCAATGTCCAACTAACTATAATTGTCCCTAAAACCTATGGTTTTTTCAGTGAATATATATATATATAATTTTATGGACAAAAACAAATGTTAAAATGACGTTACAATTGGTCGTTGAAATGAAATAAGAAATAATGTTTAAAAACCCCTAAAAAACCACTGAAATATACAGGTTATAATTGACTAATTTTCATGCAGACTGCGATATTTTTCTAGTCTTTTCGCCGCATTTTAAAACATTAATTGTGCATTTAAATTAATTTACTGTATTTCAATGTCATTCTCACCAATTGTTTGATTATCATGTCACAATGAAACGAGAAGTTTTGAAGTCTGTTTTCTAACTGTTAAGACGTACCATTAACATGCACATTTTTTCTATGTCTATTATCATACAGGAAGTGTTCATAAGCTCACTCCCACTTCCGGGTCATTGTATGACTTTTTGACAAAGACTGTGTTGTCGAAACGCGTCAAAGTCAATAAATACAATTTTCCACGAATCGTAAATCCTGAGTGCGACTTTTTCTTGTGCTCGAGTAGCGCGAGGCGATTGCAATATTACAGCGGGTCCAGCGCCCGCCTGTCAGCACCAACCCCAACTGGTGGACGAGATCGTAAGAGAGGCTGGACTTTGCTTGGAACTCTATTCTTACCCGATTCCCGCCGCCGTCTTCACACTTGGGAGGTTTTCCCACTTTGGAATTGCCAAACAGGTATTATACGGAGGAAGTCTTTATGGGGCCGCTGCTGGTGCAGACGAACTCCAGGTTTGGGGGAATTCGCTACTAGCAGCCACTCGCACTTGACCCCCGTTGCAAATGCGGCATTCCGGTGATTTGAAGAAACGGCAGGGGTACCTCTGTCCGGACCGAACGCAGCTGCGCCTGGTCTATGATACAGGGGAGGATTTCCCGACGTGGCAAGAAACGGACACGGTGGAAGGAGGAAAGGTACATCATCTTGAGACCCATGCGTGGTAACAATGAGTGAAGCTATCTGCATGAGACTGGATGAAGCAAGAACACTGTTCACGGAAACAGACACAGATAACCGAGGAGCCCCCACGAGGGACCAGGGTGGTGAAACCGGTGGTGACAAAACTTTGAAACAGGAATTAAAGAGACTTGAAAAACTTTGCAAGAAAGAAATAAACCGCAGTTGGGAAGTGATATCACTAGACAGCTACATTGAAGTGGGGCGGGTCCCAAGAGGGCTGAGAATCTTGGTGACCCCCACTTACCAAAATCCGAACCCAAAATTACTGGAGGAGTGGTCCGGCTTAATGGCGACGACATGTAAACAGATGCTGGGCCTTCTCTCAAAATACGCTGCAATTGAGCTGCAACAAATTGAGGAGGAGCTGAAACAGCTGCGTGATGCGCTGAGCAAACTACCATCCCAAGAAGAGATCGCAAACTTTACCAAAGACATGGCGGTAAGGCTGACGAAATATGAAGATGGCATCAAGGCAAGGAAAAGGTGGAAATTCATAAGGGACAGAAACGACTATGCGCAAGGGCGCATCCTCACTTTTAGCCGGAAATATGACGCAATCAGGAAGGATTACAAAAACATCGAGGCATTAAGAGCCCAAGAATCGGAAACCTCAGAGTCCAGCTCTGCTGCACCGTCGGACGAGAAGGACCGACTAGGAATACAAGGACCGGACAGAGGACCATTTACCTCATTGGAGGAATACCGTTTTATGCAACTAAGCCTCAGCTCCAAGAAAAGACCTCTACGGGGAAGAGGAAAAGGAGGAGGCAAAGATCCAGAAAAGGAAGGAACAGGAGAGGCGGTGAAGGCCAGCGACAACGAAACGCCACGTGGGAGAGGCATCAGGCGATCCAAGAGGAACAAATGAAAGGTGAGCAACCAAATTTCTCTATCATTAACCTTTCCCCTCATTGCATCACTCCTGAGGAAAGATCGGTCTTGGAACTGGGCCTTTCTCTCTGCCCCACAGCCAACTTCGATTTCGCGAAAACGCGAATTGACCTTTTTCTTTTTATGCGCAAATCGAAACTTCTGAAACTACACACTTTGCGTAATATCAGAGGCGCCAGCATCACTACTGAGGCAACAAGCACTGCCAATATTGTAGAGGAGGTGCTCTCTATCAGAGATATTGAAACTCTTGCCACTCTTAGGGAGTTCGAGACAGGCATCAAGAACTGGACTACGGACCGTGACCTACTGATCAGTATGGAGATGGAGGTCAGTAGGAGGTCTAGAAATGATTTTAAACCTAAGTCCAAGTTTAACCCAATAACTTTGCATGATGGAATTGACACATTCCATGAGACTATCCAAATGGATCTCCTGGAATTGTGGAAGAAACAACGAGATAACTTTGCCAGAAATCTCACACCTTCACAAAGGGTAGGACTACAGTCCCTGAAACAAGCAACAACCTTTGTGATAAAACCATCGGATAAGGGGGGCAATGTTGTCCTATAGGATATTAACAAATACCGAACCGAGGCAAAACGACAGTTGAAGTTTTCAGGAAGCTACTTGAGGTCCAGTGCGGCGAGGTACAATAAAACAATACAGGATTACCATCACCTGCTTACAGATTGGCAGGGGCGGGATATGTTGAGCCAAAATGAATTTCTTTTCCTACTGGTGCAGAAACCAGTGACCCCGGTCTTTTACCTATTGCCAAAGGTGCACAAGCACCCCACGGATCCTCCTGGCAGGCCCATAATTTCTGCCAATCAAAGCCTCCTAGAGAATACCTCTATCTATTTGGATTACTTCCTTTGCCCATATGTATTCAACTTGCCCTCATACTGCAGAGATACCATGGACTTCCTGTCTAAAATACAGGAAATTTCGTGGAGAGATTCATACATCTTGGCAACCATTGATGTTGTTGCCCTATATACTTGCATTGAGCACGATTTGGGCATAGAGGCATGCAAATACTATCTGAGGGATAGGCCTCTGACCGTGTATGATCACACTATGGTATTGTTGCAGATGTTACAGTTTTGTCTCAATAACAATTGTTTCCTATTTGAGGACCAGTGGTATGAACAGTACACCGGTACAGCCATGGGAAGCTGCTTCGCTCCCAGTTACGCCTGTTTGTTTATGGGGTGGTGGGAGGCGGAGCACCTATGGCATGATGGAAATGTAACATACTTGAACAATGTCATCCTGTGGACCCGCTACATAGACGATATTTTTCTGATATGGGATGGTCCACAGGATACTCTGGATAACTTTATCCAGGGTTTGTCTGTTAAGAGCCTGAATCTCAAATTTACCAGCAGAACACACCCCACTACCATAGAGTTCTTAGATGTACAGGTTGAGGCCAAGGACGGGACACTACATACCAGCCTATATAGAAAACCTACTTCCGGTAACAGTATTCTACACTCACATAGTCACCATCCTACTGGACTAAAGAGGAGTATCCCCTACGGGGAACTCTTAAGAGCTAAGCGGAACTGCAGTTCTCCTGATTCTTACGAAAAGGAGGCCAAAAACATGCGGGGTCGTTTTAGAAGCAGGGGCTACACAGGTAAAAACATTAGAACAGCTGTTGAGAAGGCAAGCGCCAGAGATAGGAACAGCCTACTTGTCCCAAAGATTAAGGAGACGGGGAAACAGGAAGTGAGACTGATCACTACATTCAATCATGCCTCACAAGATGTCCATAACATAGTGCGTAAACACTGGCACATCATCAAGAGAGATATCATAATAGGCAAATTGGTCAGTCCATCACCCCACATAACATACCGGAAGTGTCAGTCTCTGAAAGACCTTTTGGTACATAGTCACCTCACTGTTAAGAATAAAACACAAAACACATGGTTGAGGGAACTCCCAGGTTTCTACAAATGCAGGAGGTGTAAGGCCTGTAGTTGCAGTACAAATGTGAAAACCTTTAGTCTTCCCAATGGAAAAATGGGGAAGATACGTAATTTCATTAACTGCAATACTGAATTTGTTGTTTATGTTTTAACCTGTATCTGTGGCTTGCGCTATGTGGGGAGCACAATCTTCCCGGTTAAGAAGCGCATCCTTGAGCACCTACGCGGAGTTAGGAATGGTGACATGTCATATGCAATAGTGAAGCACTGTGATCTAATGCATGCAAGCATCAAAGATTTGAGTACTAAAATCACCTATTTTGGTATTGACAGGGTCCCAGTGTCAGCAAGAGGAGGAGATCGGGAACGCCATCTGCGACGCCTGGAATCTGAATATATTGTTAAGCTTCGTAGTAAGACCCCCGGAGGCCTCAAGCATGAGGAAGACCTCTACGTGCATTTAGGCTAGGGTGGCCGTTGCCGGATTTTGTCTGAAAGCATTCTGGTAATGCCTTCGAAAAGACTTCGCTTAATGCCTGCTCCCCCTCCCCTGCACCTATGTCTTGAGCGCACATTAATGAGTCTAAATGTACCTTAGATGGCCATTGCGGTAGGAGCGGCTGTTCCACCAATTAGCACTGGCATGCCTTTCCCATCCTCCTTCCCTGCACCGTTGTATATACACAACCTTTTTTGCCTTTTTTTTAAATGACCCACAGTGGGCCTGACACAGTGGTCTTCTCTCCTGTTTTAGACATTGCCCTGGTTTCAACCTAAAAACTCTGGCACTGGCCATCAATTATGATGTACGACAATCTTTTGTCCATCATCAGCCTGAGTTGGAACCACAGCCCATAGCGCGAAACATGAGGCGCACGAGAGTAGTGCTAGAAAGCTGCAGCACTATCACAATCTGCCACTTGGCATTGCGCGATATTTTTCTAGTCTTTTCGCCGTATTTTAAAACATTAACTGTGCATTTAAATTAATTTACTGTATTTCAATGTCATTCTCACCAATTGTTTGATTATCATGTCACAATGAAACGAGAAGTTTCGAAGTGTGTTTTCTAACTGTTAAGACGTACCATTAACATGCACATTTTTTCTATGTCTATTATCATACAGGAAGTGTTGATAAGCTCACTCCCACTTCCGGGTCATTGTATGACTTTTTGACAAAGACTGTGGGGCCGATTCCGATTCGGGCCGGAAATCTCTCCGACCGAGCCGAACCCGGAGAGATTTCCGACCGAATCGGACCCGTGCAGCCCGACCGAACGAGTACGATGCGCACGTATGCCATCGGACTCGAGTCGGTCGGACTCCCATTGAAGTCAATGGGAGCCTGTCGTACGACGCGTACGCGGGCTCCCATTGACTCAATGGTTGCGAGGCGGACAAGTGCGCCCCCTACAGCGTGTACGTGGCGAAGCGACTCGCGCCGTACACGCACAGGTAGGGGGGACCCATGGGTCCCCCTTGTGTTCGACTCGCGCGGCTACGCGTACAGGGGGGTCCAACACGGACCCCCAAAGTACGGCTCCGACTGCTCTATCGAGCCGGAGTGCGCGGCTCGGTCGGACTGCTCGCGGCGCGCATCGTACTTACCCGGCCGGGGAACGTCTCCATTGCGCGGTGCGAGTCGAGTCCGAGCGAGTCGGTCGGTGCGGTTAGACCCGGGAACGAGTCGGTCGGAGCGGTCGGGACGCCCGGACGAGTCGGTCGGCGATTTCGCATCGTACTCGCTCGTCCGGACGCGCGTACGAATCGGTCGGGAAATAGGGTTCCGAATCGGATCCGGTTAAGCCGAATCCGATTCGGAGCCCTACCGGCCGAGATCGGAATCGGCCCCTGTGTTGTCGAAACGCGTCAAAGTCAATAACTACAATTTTCCACGAATCGTAAATCCTGAGTGCGACTTTTTCTTGTGCTCGAGTAGCGCGAGGCGATTGCAATATGTATATATATAATTTTATGGACAAAAAACAAATGTTAAAATTACGTTACAATTGGTCGTTGAAATGAAATAAGAAATAATGTTTAAAAACCCCTAAAAAACCACTGAAATATACAAGTTATAATTGACTAATTTTCATGCAGACTCATAAAACGGCACCAAATTTATTAGTAAATGAATAAGACCCTCTTCCTATGGAAACTCTGACCTTTACTATTACTCCAAAGTGGCAAGCAACTGCCACTGTGTAATATACCTTTTATGTAAAGACTCCAGATGGACTGTCTGCGATGTAAAGACTAATATTGTACAAAATGAAAATGGCAACAGTGGTCAAATGTCTCACATCCCTGTCCTCAGAGCATTGTGATAGACAAGATCAATGGTGCTCGAAACGCTATTACCACATATGTTGACAAAATGTGCCTCAGCCAGACTCCTGGAAAACCGTTGGTCGCTGCACAAATCACTTGTAAACAATTAAATAACAGAGCATCCCAAATGTAAACTCATTGTTCAATTCTTACTGCAAGCCCCTTAGAACATAATTAATATGACCAGTTTGTAAATGGAGTAATATTCTCTCATTTGCCCATGTTGAGTCAAAAAAGGCATTCAGTTTTTCGTATGGTATAATAGTTATACTTTTTACTTCTCATTCAGTACGCTTTAGACCAATGATTACAAGTGTTTACAAAGTTGCCCTAGCATAGACATTTTAGCTGACATGTGTTTCATCCCGAATATTTGGACTTTCTCAAGGCTATGCCTAAAAGTCTCAAACTAGATTGATTCCAAGTAAATCCAATCTTTTCATTCCTTAACAGTTAGTTGCGCCCCCCTCAAGAGAAGACAGACATACATGACCTCATCATTATGTCATCCAAATTAAATATGAGAGATATTATGCCAGATTGTGGAGGTGATATATTTGTTGATTTTCTGATGCAAGCTGACTTCAATTCAAAATAGCTGCCAATCCTTGCACTATGATACGTCCTGGAAAAGACCGAGTTTTGGCATCGGCGTGCCGTGTCAGCGAAAATTCAACTGCAAGTGTTTGGAAAAGATGTAATGGTTTGTGATGTAATGCCTCCCAATGTAACATCTGTGAAGCAAAGGTAGCGCACCGTGCTCACAAGATTTCAACTATTAATATGCTGACAGAGTTTGCCAATATAATTAACTCTATCCAAGTGAGCAGTAGATGGTCCTACCAACTCAGGCAGCTTTCCCCTGGTGATCCTCACCCTCTGCCTGGGATATAGATGATATTGGGCATCTGGTACAGTCACACCAGGGCACAGAGGTATGTGGGTGCCACTGCATCTCAGTCATTGCTGCCTTTTACTATCCAACCAGGGGCCAATTTTCCTTCCTTGCTGTAAGGCTCACTGCAACATTGCTACACCATTGACCCTGCTATTTCACGAATGAAAAGAAATCATCACGAAGCCAAGCCAAGGCCCTGAACACAGGCATGTACAACACCAGATATGTTTCATGTCACCTCTCTATCTCACCATACACGAACGCTTAAATGTACTCTGCGTATTATCACAATAGTGATTGTCAGTCCATTTCCTAAAGTCTGTGTTACTCAAGGCTAGTTAGAGAATGCCTTTGTGATAAGTATTAGTACTATTCTTTGAAGGGCTATGCTTTTATTTTTACATGCAGATTGAGGAAGGTGTTTCAGTCCCTTGCACAAGTCTCTCATGGGCAATGACGTGCGGAGGCACAGGGGCACTCACCTAGAGCATCACAGTTGCACTTGGCTGGTTAGCAGTGACATGACTCCCTTTCAGCAGTAACAAACTCGTCATAGAAATGCACTGGTCACAGGGTTTGGACTCTGGCCCAGTGAAAGACAGATTCTCTACATGGCTTGCAGTCTATTTTCCTTTTTGCCTTGGATTCCTGCAATGCTGTAATCTTCATCAGTCCTGCAATATGGGCCTAACTTCTCGCAGTGAGACATCCAAAGATTCTTTGGCTCCAGCTTCCTCCTCACAGATGGTAAGAAATATTCAAAATTAAAGGTGAACACTAGATAGGCCAAAGGGGTCATCTTAAATCCAAAATAATGCTGGTTGGTTTCCCACAAACTGGCCAGTGAAGTTCAAAGCTGAATCCCAACTTTCAGTGGAAGCCACATTTTTCCATTGGCGTGCTACATCTCTGTGGCAACCAGGTGACAGGGGAACTGTCGATCTCCTTTTGTGGAATGGGGACCATATGACGTCTGACCATTCAGACACCGTTACTGGGCTCTTGCCTCTACAGCAGAACAAGATACAGGATGTGAGGGATAGACGGCCACCTATCTCTTTCCATAAGGTGTGTAGCTTTAGCCAAGCCCTTGGCCTAAGTCACTGTTTAAGTCTTGCTCTCTAAGGTCATAGGTTGACCAGCTGCACTGGCTTGGTCCATGTCAGGTGATGGGCAAATGATCATTCTTGTTCTATCCAGTGGATGTGAATACAAAACTAAAGTGAACTTGACTTTACAATGATTTTTACAGAGACAGATGAAAGGAGAGAGCAGTGCTGCAACACAGCTGGGTAAAGGGGAGGACATGCTTAACCACCACTGAATGCTATGGAGCATCCTTTGACCATTAGAGTTACATACAAACATTATGGACTCTGGCATGGCTGCCTTGCCTCTCGTGGACCCAAGCACCTTCATGCATGCTGCATACAAATGGGATCGTAACATATTGCACGGATTTACACAGGGAGAGCTGGAAAGCAGTAACCGCTCCTTTGAGCAAGAAAAAAAATGACGTGTTTCTCACGACTATTAATCAGATGCTCCAATTGTTATTAGAATCATTGGAATGTTATTCACCCAAGTTGAAAGACATAATGCGTTGGGTGGACCCCTACCACCCAACATAATCTAGCACTTTATTGGAGAGCAATGTACAAAATCATGTTATATTTTTGATTTCTAAATAAAGTGGGTGGTTCACTGCACAGGGATTTAATCCTCCTCCGAGCAGGCTGGATGATGGTCCAACTGCCTAACACTAAATGACCACACAGTCCTCAGTAGATCTTTAGAAGTTGATAACATGATTATCTGTGGTTAGTAATACTTAGGAAGTCTCAAAATTAAATTCTGTTTGTGGTACATAATGGCTTGTAAATAAATACTCAATTTTATTTGGAACAGCACTTAAAGCTAGCATTAATACTGTATCTATGATCTGTCAATTTTATCAGACAAAGAAACTAAGGCAGAAGTGATTTGAAGACGATCACATACCTTGTCTAGGTGTGAAAGCTTGGGAAGGGCGGCTGGCATATTAAGTAAATAATATCCTTTGGCACAATAAGGTTAAAAACAATTACTTTCTGTTCCTTTCAGTTGGCCAGTTTGTGGCATAGCAAGTTTCAAGGGCATCATCTATAGTACGGGAACTTTGCCGGGCACTTATCTTTGGTATAGTAATTTCAAAGTCCAGGGGTACAATTATATAAAAATGCCCAGTTAATGTCACTGCGCCACAGAACAGTTATATAGGAACTTTACAAAATAAATATTCTTCGATAGAGTAGCATAATATTACAGTGTGTTTACTGTTCATTTATTCCAAAATTAATTCATGTGGGACAGTACTGAGGCCCATATCTCTCTCCCTGCCTTTCATACTCTGGGCGATATAGGGAGTGGTGTACAGGGCATGCTGCATGGAACAAAGTGAGTATGGATGGGTCAATAGTGCTCCTCTCACCTTATATTTCATGGGTTCCCTTGAAGAAGCGGGGATCTTTGTATCTCAGTCTTTGTGTATAATCATTAAATAACCCCTGCCACTGGTCGTATGGACCTTTGTTCGTTGGCAAAGAGAAATTAAAAGGAGCGATCTTAAACATCAAACACCATGAACAGTGAAGTCCATTTGGGGCTCCATAATAATCAAATTAGAGAGTTGATGTGAGTTAAAGGGTTTTATTAAAAATTGTAATAAAATTCAGTTTGTTTTATTTAGTAAATATTAGTTTTTAGTCATCATTATTACAAGTTCAAATAATCCATTAGTCGATATTTCAAAACAAGGAAAAATACCCAATTAGTAAAGATGACAAATAAAATAGAGAAGATACAGCAAGCAAGTACCGTAAAGGAATTTCCCTAATCTAAACTAAGCATTAGAATGGCAATTTCATAATTAAGTCAAAGGATAAAAAGGTGCCAATTTAGAAACCCCATAAAGTGTTCTGACCAGAGAATAAAATGCATATGCATAAAGCTTTTGCACTTAAGCAATTAAGAAATTCTTAAGCTGGAACGTATTCTCTGCTTATAAATCAGCAGACATCCTCTAAAAGGGATAAAGGCTCAAGTGGGAAATCTCTCCTAAAGAGAGGTAAACCTATGAATCTCAGAAAGAGAGTCCAGAGGGAGGTCTAGGGAGAGAGAATAATCAATCGGTTGGTCTGTCCGCCTTTCTCTAGGAACACATGCTAATATAAATTTACTAAAATTCCAGTAATAACAGTTGACACATTCCCCGTTCTGGGCATCAAATAGGATTTCAACAAACCCCTGGGAGCAGGTAAACTTCTTAGTTTCTCATGTCTTCACAATAGGCCACAGAAACAAGTCCTTGAAAAGATACTTCTTCCACATCTTTCGGTTCCGACAGTTGTTTCCATGAGTCATATTTTCTGCCATCTCCTCTCCTCTTGGTGAGAACCTCCCTATCAGTTGTCTAATACATAACAAATGCCTATTCACTAACTAACAGAAGGCTTCTGGAAAGTTGCAGCATCTGCAATGGAAGAGAAAATCATGTAGTGCAAAACAACAGTTCATCGTGGAAAACAAGCCTTTCAATGCTATTGTATAAATCACTGTTAATTTGGCATCAGTAGTTAGGCTAACTTAACCCCTTAACCGCGGCGGCAATTCCGCTGCGGTGCGGCGGTTTAGCGGAGTGGGCGGGGCCGCGTCGGCCAACGGACGTGCGCAGCACTACGGAGGTAGTGCTCGCGACGGCCGTTGGCCGACAGAAGCAGCGAAGGGGTTAAATCAGTACATTATGTTATTTCATTTGCATGCTTGCAATGAACAAGTATGAATACGCACTACAAAATGTGCATTTATTATACGTTTTATTTTGCATAGAAAGTCACTTTTCCGTTAAATGCACTTTTGTATATAAAATGAGGACATTCGCTCCAGAACCTCCCATCTCTGATGGCTAGAATAGCCATCACAATTTTATCACAAATGAATATCTAAAGTGCACCTTCCTTCTTTGCCTAGTCATCAATTTTATCTCTTAAGGTCTCTCTCTTGCCCTTCTCTATATTTACTTTTCTTTCTTGTTAAGTAACACCTAAATCCTTTATAGAAAGCATTTAAGCATATTAAGCAAATGCCAAAAATCTTTTTAGGTTTTAGTAGGACCCTCAAGAATCCATTTCCCATAGTTCTAAGCCAGTTGTTTATAGCAGAAGCTCCTTTATCTAAAGTTCCTAACACATTAGTTGGCTCTAAAGTTTCTAATACAGGTTTTAGGTCAAAAATGTTCTTAGCAAAATCTTCTATCATCTTACTTTCATCAGGCATGTATTAACAGCAGTGTTGAGCCTTTAAGATCTTACAGACTCTCCTTTCTCTGCCAGCAATATATCTAAAGCTAATTTATTTTGTAAAACCATTGATCCAATAGCTACTAACACTATGTTAACTGCTAATAAAGCGCCAGATGTACTGGCAGTCAGCTTATCTACTACGGTAGAGAGCTTTCTAATTTTCTCATCATTTAGAACTATTCCTACTGGAGGAATGATTTCCCCCAAAATGCCTCCCACTAATTGAGTTCCATCAATGGTACTGCGTGCATGTCTGTTGGAAGGAGTCATTGTTAGAATATCTGTTATTTACATGATACATCTTAAGGAACAAAAGAGCTAAATAACAAACATCCTTCCAATCAAAAGGCAATTGAAAATATGCATCTTGCCCACAAATGAAGTAGACTCCAGGAATAACTGCTTCTTTTCCAGTTCATATTTGAATAGGCCCTCCATAAACTTCAAGTGTATGTTCACAGCTACTTATTCCAATGTGTCTTTTTCTAAACAGATTTCTCCTTTTTATAAAAACATTATTTTTCCTTTTGTTGTCTATCTAATTTTAATTTTGAACATATAATTTTCTTTTTGTATTCATCTTCTTCCTTCTTCCATTCTTTAATACATCTTCCTCTTAATTTGCCTTATGAAACATATGAGCCCTCTTCTAATGCTAGGATATATTTATTTTCTAATGGTCTCATTAAAAATGCCAGATTCGTTCATATGCCTTAACAGTGTCGATCTTTGTAGGGTATCTAAAGAAATACCAAACTACTTCAATATCTTTAGCTTGTAAATGAGAGTCCATTCTTTTCTGTAGGGGAACTTTAGAAAGGATCATATCATAATTGGAAAAATAATATTCAAAACGTTCTTGTCCATAAAATAAGCTAAGTAATATACTACATGTAACTGCATATGAAAGCGGAATATGATGGTATGTTACATCTTCAGCAGCTGAGGAAGGTAAGTGTGCACACACATAAAAGTGTTTAGCATCTAAAGCTTGTGTGTATTCTTGAACTAATCTAGAATAAACATTGGATGTTAAATCTCCCTTTGAAGTATCTATGAATGAAGCTTTTAATTTTCTCTCATCTAGTGTATGTGCTGTTGATTTAGTTGCAGATGTAGATCTAAGAGTTTCTGGGGCACATGCATCAAAATAAGAATTAGCGATTCCTAAATAGCGAATAATAAGGATTCGCTATATATAGGAATCGCTAACTGCAATGCATGATCCCCTTAGCAAAATATTACCGAATCGGTAAAAATCGCTACCGCAAATAGCGATTTGAGATTAGAGACTCGCAAATACCGATAAATTCGTTTTGCGATTTCTCTATTAGCGAAATTGCAAATAGCGCGTCGCCCTGGATGCTTGCTGATGACATCACAACCAGGAAGTCAGCAAGTTCATGCTTCATTCAGTGCCCAGAGAAAGTGAGGGGAGGAAGCTGAGTGCTGGAGCAGAGCAGAACCAACATACAACTTGGCTTGCAGACACTTCCCGTGCACAAAAATGGATCCACCTACATCAGGGGAGAGTGCAGTGGCCAGGAAGCGCAAGTTGAAATTTAGTGAGAGGGAACTTGAAAACCTCATAGAGGAGGTGGCCAAGAGCCATGACAAGCTCTTTGGCAAGCTCTCACTGAAAGTGCCAGAGGCTGAAAAAAGAAAAATATGGCTCCGGATCAAAAGCAAGGTGAATGCAGTGGGGGTCACACACCGCAGTATAGATGACCTAAAGAAGCGATGGTACGACTTGCGCAGCCATGCCAAGGAGCGTATTGCAGACAGGCTGAAGGAGGCCAAGAGTACTGGAGGGGGACCATCAACAGTTCCTGGGAATACAGCCCTAGAGGACCTGGTTGAATCCACAATCCAGCCAGAAGCAGTGGTGGGAGTGACCCAGCTGGACACATCCGGAGCGGCCAGTACATCACAAGCTAAGATGCATGCAACTATACATATCAAAGTAGTAATCAATTGTGCACATCCCCTCAGTCCAACCCCAGTGTACAGATACAAACTCCAGTCCAGCCTTTTCCCTCAGAACCCAAATGCATCTTGGGAGTTGTAGGCAGGTCAGGAAAGTGGTTAGTCAAACACAATAATGGCAAGTAAAACACGTCAACACTGCATGGCAGTCAGTGATAACAGTCAGTAATTTAATGAGAGCCAAGTATGCTCAATGTCACACAACATTAGCCTTACCACAAATTGACATTGCACTTTTTCACGTCACAGATGCAGCAGAAGGAGACAGTGAGGACAGTGAATATGTGGACATTGCGGAGACTCTTGCAGAGGCTGACGTGGAGACACCTGTGGCCCCACCAAGCATAGCCCTCGCACCCACAAAACGCAGGGCCCCAGTTGCATCACTGCAGCCCATGGAATCTGAGCTGGATCCTGAACCCGCACCTGAGACTAGCCAGCCTCGTGTGAGCCCCACCCCTACACCCCAGGCACAGGTCTGACCAAGACGGAGGCGCAGATCAAGGGTCCGCATTGAAGCACATGATGACCAGACTCCAAATGTGTGGTGTGGCGTGGAGTCCCAGATGTTGAGGGTGCAGCGCCTGCAAGCGAGACATATGGGGTCAATACAGCTGCAAATCACCAAATTGGCTAGAAACATCACAGTCATGACTGATTGCGTGCGAGAGCTGACTACAGCGGTGGTGGAAGGAAATAGGCAGACCAACGCAAACATGCAGGAGCTGACCCGGGTGATGCAGGAGGGCCACGAGATGCAGAGGAGAAGGCATCGGCAGTTCATGGTGCGCTTGGCTGGCTATACCAGGTCAAACAATAACCTTTGCAACACCACTGCACTGCTGTCACGTCGGTCCGTTGCAATGCAAATCGACATGGGACATTGTTGTGGGGATGTGGCCAGGGCCCTTGGCCAAGTAACCACTGCCGTGGAACAGATCCAGGCTGCTACTGTTGGGGGCAGCAATGTTACGGGGGAAGAGGGGAGTGAGGAGGCATCCAGCCTTAGCAGCCTGTCAGTGCCAGTCCCCACTGGCAGGAGGCGCAGTACCCGCAGCACAACACCTTCTGGAGCACCCATGAGGGATGTGGCAGATGCAGGCAAAAGGCGTTTGGGACTGCGTGGCAGGAAGCGCTAGACTGACTTGTCCCTCTTCATTTGCCCATGGTGAAGTAACCATGAACGGAACCATTAAAGGCACTGAGTTACAGGTCCTGAAATAGATAATTTTGTTTTTTCATGCATGCAAACACTGTGCTACTAAGCAACTTCTATGTGTGGCGAAACACAACTACATGGTCTCATGATAGTAAAAACTTTCTGTTCAAACATGCAGTGTCGTGTCTCATCATTACATACTTCAGAAATAATGTTGTGTGATGTCTGCACGTCTCCTTTGGCCTTCTGCTGAGCTTGCCCCATGCGCTTGTCGTAGTTGTGCCGGTGGGTTGTTGTCCCCCTCAGACTCACTGCCGGACACCTCAATGTGTATGCCTCTCCTGGTTGCTATATTGTGCAACATGGCACATGCAGCCACAATCCTGCAGCAGCTCTCTGGCCGGTACTGCATTGCTCCGCCAGTTTTGTGTAGGATGCGAAAGCGACTTTTCAGCAGTCCAAATGTGCGTTCAATTACATTCCGTGTGCTGATGTGTGCCGCATTGTACCTCTGCTCATGTGGGGTGGCTGGGTTGAGGTGTGGCGTCAAGATGTAGTTCCGCACGGCGTATGTGCTGTCACCTACAGGGTAGTAAGCAAAGGGTTAGCAACAGTTATGCATTGCCATTTAGTACCTTTGTGTGGGGAATAAGTATATGTGTTTACCTAGCAGATGTCCTTCGCCAAATTCACCCCTGAGCAGACGGCTGTGAATGCCACTGTGTCGGAATATATAGGAGTCATGTGTGCTCCCAGGGTATTGCGCCACAATATCTGTTATGATATAGTTTGCATTGCACACTACTTGTACATTGATGGAATGATAGGATTTCCTGTTCCTGAAAATGTATTCATTGTCTGCTGGGGGACATATGGCAACATGCGTGCAATCGATGCAGCCGATCACATGAGGGAACTGGGCTACCTGGTAGAAGTCCAGTTTGGTCTTGTTCAATTGCTATTGGGTTATGGGTAAGGTGATGTGGGTGTGGATCCTTGTCATCATGGCGTCCAGGAATGACTTGAAGAAACGTGAAAGTGAGCTTTGTGATACCCCTCCAGCTACAGCTACTACCCACTGGAAACTGCCTGACGCAAGCAGGTGCAGGCAACATAGGACCTGGACATGAGTGGGGATGGCCTGGGTCCCACGGGTCTGGCGCCGCATTAGGGGTTCCAATTCGGCTATTAGTGCAAGGATCAGTGCACCGTTCAGCCTGTATTTGTCGTAGATTTCATCCTCAGTTTGGCCCAACAATGTGATGCACACTCTGAAAATCCGCTCCCGTATTCTCCTTCTGTGTTGGGCTGCTGCAGCAATCCTCATCCTCCTCGCCATCACGTAGAGCGCTGCCATTGTGAAAAGCTTCAGAGGCCTCCTGGGTCAGTTTAAATAGGTTTCTGAGGGGTTGCACCTGTGTTTTTTTTTTTAACTCCTGTTTACCATCTGATTGTGATTCCCCTTAATCTGCACTTGCTAATTTGCGATTTTCGCAAGATTCTCTATTTGCGAATTTACATGCATTGCCTTGCGATTCTTTCCTGGCGAATCGCTATTTGCTACCGCTGTTAAGGTACTCGCAGTTAAGGATTCACAAAAATGGTTTTCGCTATTTGTGCGATTCCTTGTTTTTGCGAATTTGTCATTTTTTTGGTTTTTGGGTTCATGCATTGGGAAGGGCTAAATTGCGCTCGCAAAACGGCTTTTTTTGCGAATCGCTATTTTTGCAAGCGCTATTTAGCTTGATGCATGTGCCTGTCTGTCTCTAGGGTGAAACTCATACCAACTAAAAAAAACTAAAAGTACTAACACCACAACTATTATTGTAATAGCAATTACTATTCTACACTTAGCCTTGGTAAGGAAACACATGTTTGTCTATAGTCAGACCTTTAGTAGAATATAGCAGCGGGCAGAATCAATATTCTGTGTTCACTTCTACTTGTGCAAATTGAGCAAATCTTTCAATTGATATCTTGCTATTATTTCATCCAGTTTATATGTAATTTAACATTCATGAGTCATCCCTAGCCCTACTCTGTCTTTTTTTAAAAATATGTTAACCCTACTCTTATACTGCATCCTTGGTCCTAGGGAATTCTTCTTAATTCTTTTTAATTGTCTTTGTTAAAAATAATTGTCATGTTCATTTACAGTTCGTTTTAGCCACAATTCATTATTTGTAGAATCAGATTTTGCGGAATTGAATCAACTAGATATCAATTGACAAATCTTATTTTTGTTTTGTCTCACAGTTTGAATCAAATGCTGTCTTAGTGTGGCATATAACTGAGGTTCAAGTGTGTCTGATCTCACTTCATTGGGATCCTGATCCCTTGATTTAGGCACGTTCTCTGTGTGGTAGGTCCATTAGGGTGCAGAATATATACGGCAAGGTACTCTCGCTCTCCTGAATCTCCTTGGTGTCTGTTGACATCTTCCCTGTCACTTATACCACTGGATTCTGCTTCCTCTATAATGGTTTGTGGTATGCATTCAACTGACACACTAGAGCTCAACGGCCTCCCACTATTTGGCCATTCCGATCTCAATTGTAGTCTTTCCCCCTTCACACTTGTTCCTTCACCAGGATCATTAGTCTGTTCTGATGGCAACCCAACAGCTCCCCTACTTTCAATTCTCAGATCTTCATCTTCAGGGGATACTTCCACACACACTTTGTGAAATTTCAGGAACTTGGACAGGCGAGGAATCCTGATGAGCGTCAGCCCCTCTGGTCCTTCAGGATGTATGGACACAGGAGGTCTCGGACTTGGTTCGAATGTCACCACTTCATCAAGAAGACAGCTCACTCTCTGGGTGTGAGATGCATGCACCCAATTAGGTATCCCAGCGCCTTTATGATCGTTTTTCCGTCTTTCTCTTCCTCCTTCTTTTTCCTTTGTGTGATTTTCCCTCCCTTGCTCTCGGGAAATGTCTGATAAGGAAAAATAAGTGCCGGTCCCCATAAATGAGTGCCGGTGGCCCCCACCTCCAGCCTCTGGCTCAAATTAAGCACTGGGTGTAGGTGAGTAAATACAAGGAAACCTTTATTCTTCAAACAGTCAGGATCTCCACCAAACGACATCAGCTGCTCTGGTTTCGAGTTCTCCTGATCAAGCACCACACAGAACACGACACCGCCACTGCCAGCCTCAGTCAGCACGATGTATGCCTTGCGCATAGAACACTAGACTTTGACAGAGAAAATACAGCTTAACAAACAGGATGATTAAACAATAACACACTCTTCCCCCATTAACAATAAAAGAGAAATCTTAACAAAATACTAGTATAAAGCAAACTATACAAATGAAAGTAATCTGAAACAGGTCCAGCGAAATCCAGAAAATATGCCGGGAAAGATTTCCAACACTAATAACACAGAAAATCACTAAATCAAGCAGGAACCTTTAGAACTCTTGTGCTCCTCTTCAGTGCATGAATATTGGTTTTTGCTTGAAACACCTTGTACACCATCTAAACTGGCATCCCCCAGATCTCAGGTCTGACCAATCGTTTGTGCATCTATCACTTCCTGACCAGCACACATTTTGCATCAGAGAACAAGCATTCCATTCTTTCATCTTCACAATTTGATTCCCACCATCGACCATCTTCAACCTTGACTGAGCCTTTAGTCAGGGCTGGACTGGTTACCTGGCGTTTTGTTCTAAATAAGGGGTCTCCAAACTTTTCTTTAGTAAGAGCTACTTATGTTCAATGAAAATCATCTCGAGCTACTTATATTATTAGTATTGTTGTGTTATAATAGTCACCACATCAGACAAGATAACATTAGTGGCCACCCTTTGCAAGATTAGCACTAGTGACCACCTCCGTACATCAGACAGGGTAGTCAGCAGTAACGTAAAAAAGGGTTTGTCAATTTAGAATGCCTTCACTTGGGTAGTACCTAGCAGTCATAGCTGCAATGCCACTGGCAACAAGATAATAATATGAGTAATACATCTCACAACTGATTTATCTCTTAAATATCAGCTTTAAAGATATTTTGGAAATTCAACCATTTTTTCTCAAAACATCAGCTTAGGAGTTCCAAAGATGCACACATTTTCATTTCGAGTACACACTTTTCAATTTTGATATGCATATATTAATTCAGACAAGCAAACACTTTTAATTTAGTGGCTGGGCTGCACACAGGAGAGCTACTTACAGGTAGCTTGAGAGCTACTAGTAGCTCATGAGCTACTCGTTGGAGAAGCCTGTTCTGAATAAACAATTAAAAAACTAATGATTTAAATGCAGCTTTAAGCACGCTTTAAAACCATTTGTTTTTACATAGTTTATTTAGAAGCTTCAAGGTCATAGCTTAGTCAGTGAGGTTCAGGGGGGGGGGGGTGAATCTCAATTTTCCCAACTTAAAAAGCAGTGCCCTGGAGGGTGGAGGGGTGAGATGACCAAGGGTTGGGATGGAGTGTTTTCATGAGGAACAGGGTCAGTACTGATTCGCATTAGGTGGGCCTCTGTCTACAGTGTTACAGTGGGTGAAAAGCACTAGGTTGTAATGCTACCCCGAGTAATAGCCACTGGTTAGATAGACTATCAGCAAACATTCACCCATCACCTTTTGGGTGTTTGATTGCCAATAGCATGCCTGGAAACTTAAGACAGGGGCTGTTTTCCAAGTTCTACTACTGTCAATGTTTGTGAATTCCAAAAAGTAGTATATTTGTACCCATTTACGGAGAACTTCTGTGGGTGCAATTTTACTACTTTTTTAGTAAACAGGTAACTATGTATTTTTAAGATTCTGATCCAAAAGATGAACAATTTAAAACCTATTAGTGAAGTGAGAACAAGAGAAAAACTGACACAGACATAGTAGCCCCGACTTGGGGCCTCTGGACATAATTACCAAACCAAGAATGCAGGTGAGGGGTGACACACCCCAAACATTCCTGCTGAAGCAAAGTCCCTGCCAGTCCCTGGAACCCACATTATTTAAATCAACTACATCAGAATGGAAGGGACACTTAATCAGGGACAATTGTGAAAATAGGCTCCCTTAATCGTAACAAATGAAAAGGACTAACACTGGTTGTAGAATTTTGGGATGCGTGATGACTCCAAAGTCTCTCCCTCAATGTCTTTTTAATATCCAAACCAGAAACTAAAGCAAGCTGAATGGTCTCATTAAACTCTCTTTTAATACGTTCGGCTAAAATATTGCTCTGAGGTGAATATAAAGCTACCATAAAATGTTCAGCACCTGCACTGCTAAGGTACTCCACCACTTACTGAGAAGTGAATTGAACACCACTATCAAAGACAGTTATTTTTGGATACCCTTCAATCACACATACATCCTCCAAAAATGTTATAACACTTCTTTTGTTTGGCATGTGGACAAAATCATAGTGAAACTATTTAGAATGGTTAATAATTAGCATTATTATATACAGTGTCCTTGCTAGTACCCCATGTATGGGCCCCACAAATCAACTGCAACCTTTTCCCAAGCCTTGTCAGGAAATTCCACCGGAAATAGTGGTGCGATGAGTGTAGAGTAGACAAACTCTTGTCAGAACACAGACAACATTTGAACGAACCAACATGCAACTCTAGTAGAGTTTCCAATCCAGACCACTAATAGAGTGATTTCAACTTCTTCTTGCTTGCAGTTACCCCTGATGTCCCTCATGAGCTACCTTAATCATTCTTGAGCACAAATTAACAGGAGCAACTACATGCCCGCTTTTGGAAACAACATCCCTTTCAATACTCCAAACATCCTTAATTTTATAGAAAGTTTGTAACTCTCCTTGGAGACATCTTTCCTTGAGCCAACCCTGAACAGTAATTTTTTTGATCTCTTGCAACACTTGGTCATTGTTAGATTCTCTAATCCACTCTTCTTGATTAGTAGCTTTATCATAGCCTTCAATCAAGTCCAACAGTCCCACAACACATTCAACATCTTCATCTGCCAATCCATCATCTGGAACCTACAAAAGAAAACAAGGCAAACATTCAGCCCTTGAATTCTCTTTTCCAGAAACCTAAGGAATCTCAAAATTGAATTGGTACATCCTGGACAACAGTCTAACCAATCTAGGTGAAGGCTTGCCCATGCTATTTTCGGCCATCAATATTACCAAGGCTTTGTGATCAGTGCATTAACAAAATGTCCTGCCCCACACAAACATACAACAATGTTCTGCAGCCCACACGCAGGCCAAAGCCTCCCTCTCAATGGTACTATAGTGCCTCTCTGCTTTGTCTAAACATCATGAAGCAAATGCCCTCCTCTTCACACACTCCTCACTGATCTTTTCGAACACTGCACCCAATTCTTGGGACCTTTCTTCCACTGTGACAACGCACATACGGTACCAAAGGAGGCCCCTGAACAATCATTTGCTTCATCATAACAAACACTTTCTGTTCACATTCTAACCACTCGAACTTTGAGCCTTTTCTGAATAATTTTTTGAGAGGCTCAGTAATGATCTTCAAAACCATTCTCAAATTGAGGATAATAGACGGGCATACTGAAAAATGCTCTGTGTTGTTCACTATCAGTTGGCAGCGGTGACTCGAGAATATCCTTTGCATGGTCAATTTTCGGTTTGATCCCTTCATCAGTTAATGCATGTCCAAGATACTCGACATTTTCTGTGAGAAACTTGGATGTGTCCTTTTGCATTGTGACACCATAATTTTGTATGATATTAAGTATCTAGTCTAAAATTATGTTGTGTTCATTAACCTTTCCAAGAGGAATGACATTGTCATCCTGGAAAATGTGAACCCCATGGAAATTCCGCAACAAATTATACATACATTTTTGAAATGCTGATGCCACTGAGGCAAGCCCAAATAGACCCCAAATGGTGTACTACTAGTGGTTAGAGACTTAGACTCTATCTGATGAAATGAAGATCTCAGGTCAATGGTTGTAAAAAACTTGGGCAGCAACTAATTGCGCAAAAATTTTCCAATATTTTTTATAGAGGATAACAATCAATTGAAATATTTTTGTTTAATGATTTGAGATCTGCATACAATTGTACCTCGCCATTTTTTTTTGCCACGAGTATAAGGGCTACCCACTCGACTGAATAGATCGGTTTGATTACTCCATCACAAACAAATTTCTCTAGAAGTTCCTGACGATTCTGCCTCATATTAAGAGGAATGTAGCGCATCTTTTGACGAACCGGCATGGCACTTTTAAAAAAAATTATCTCGCATTTATAACCCTTCACACACCTTAATTTGTCCTCGAATACCTTGAGAATCAATTACTAATTGCAGGTCCTTCTCCACTATTGAAACTAGTGAAATAAAGATTTTGTATCACGCCTCAAACATTCCAAAACTACCTTTTTTTCACAAAATTTTTATTGAGTACTGCGGGTGAGATATATACTTATACATATCCAAGATTAGACATTTGGTTACAATTTTCTATTACAAGATAACATTAGTCATATATATATACTGAGTGACAATATGTAAAATACTGATCTATTCAATACTAAGTGTGTTATCATCATATACTATAAATGAGCATACATTCTAAGTTCACATAATGTAGAATCCTGTATATGGACGAAAAGCGCAGCACTCATTAATCCCTACCTAAGGAACCCACCCCCAACAATACCCAAAACTAAACAATAAACAAATGTTGCCGCTACATAGACAATACACCTTATCAGTTGTTTCCATACTTGGTGACTGTCAGGTCTGTAACTATAGGGGAAGGGAAGGGGGGCCGGCGGAAGAGGGGAAGGGAAGGGGGAGGGAGAGGGGGAAAGGGGAGGGAAGGGAGGTGCAGGGGAAAGGTAAGGAGTAAGGAACATTATCATCTCACTAACAGTAATCAGGCGTCTGCACTGCTTTCCAACACTGTGACCTGCGATTCTTCTAACTCGTCCCCATTGCCTGCTTTAAAAAGTTCTATCAGGTGTGCCCATTCTAAGGATATTGGACGTTTTCGTAATCCCCTATATTCTTCACGCTGTAATGCTTCCTCTCTGCAACCGCCCACCTGATAACCTCTTCATGCCATCTGCCCTCACGGGGCGCCGTGTTGGATTTCCAGCGCTGTGTAATCAGCCTTTTGGCAAGCATCAGGGCCAATCCGGTAAATCGACGCAACAATTTTGCCTTCTTAGGAAGGGGGGGGAGCCCCAGGAGACAGGCCTCGATCGTGTCCCATGATGTGCGGTCCGTCAGAACTACCATACTCTGGATAACGTCTGACCAAAACCCCTTTAGTACTGGGCATGACCATAGCATATGAATAAAATCGGCCTCTTGTGCCTGACATCTCGGGCAAGCCGAGGACACATTCGGGTACATCTTGCGTATTGTTGTCGGGGCTAGGTATGCTTTGTGTACTATGAATAATTGTATCATTTTTAACCGGCAATTACGGGATACTCGCCGAGGGTGTTCTATCATTAGGGCCCATTCTCTGTCTTCTAACTCACGGAGAAGTATTACGTCCCATTTCTGTCTGAGATACTGTAATGGAGTATGTAAATGCTCCCTCAAACCCCGATAGAGCCAACGTACCAAGTGACGGCCATGTCCCATTATGTGAATAGATTTCAATAAGTGGAAAGTTGGAGGTTCCCCTTGGTCTATGAACCAATATTTCCGAATAAAGTGGACTATTGCTGCGTGAGTGAGAAACAATGTACCAGGCACAGAATGATTACGTACAAACTCCTCGTGGGGCATCAGGTGTCCATCCAGGAAGAACTCACCAATTGTCCCTACCCCCATCTGTGTCCACCCTCTTATCCGACTCATTGATATTACCCCGCGCCTGGTAGGTAAGCCACAGAGCGGGATGTTCGGGGCGTACGGAAAGGGCTGCTTTGCTAATTTATGGGCTTGTTTCCAATAGTGTAATGCAACTTGCAAAAGATAAGGAGGATCCCGCAGTTTCGTCGCACCCGGGCATAGCAGTGATTGAAGGGTTCCACGTTGTAAAAAGTCTGGGGATTGCCCAATTTCAAATAGATTCTTGCCCGCCAACCAATATGCTAGCCACTGCAATTGTCCGACTATACAATATGTTTTAAAATCAGGTGCTCCCAGTCCCCCCGCATTACTAGGTAACTGTAACTTAGCCAACGCTAACCTGTGTCTACCCACCCACCAAATTAAAGAGGACAACAAGGTATCAAGTGTTTTAAATATCCAGGCCGGGAGGATAACCGGTAGATTCACAAAATGATAAAGTAGTCTGGGCAACATAACCATTTTAGACACCGCCAAGCGGCCCGCCACTGTCAATGGTAACGTATTCCAGAAGGTAATCTGGGAACGTAGTGAATTGATTGTTCGCACCACGTTACCATCTATGGTATCTGCATTGGATCTATATATGTAGATACCCAGATATCTAAAAGTAACAGGCTCCACTCTAAATTGCATCTGACCAAATTGCAAATAAGGAGAGGTATAAGTATCATAAAAGGAGTAGGCGACTGATTTAGAGGCGTTAAGACATAAGCCAGATATTTCCCCAAAGCTAGAAAAACAGTAGCTACCGTGCGTTTATCTCCAGTTAGATCTCGAAAATATAATAACATATCATCGGCGTAGAGTGATACCGAATGAATCACACCCGGAGGGGATGCCATAAGGAACCATAACTTGACGCAGATAGTGTGCAAGAGGCTCGAGGGCCAACACAAAAAGCAAGGGGGATAGGGGGCAGCCCTGGCGCGTTCCACGATAAACAGTATAGGAGGGAGAGATGCTCGAGCCTGTCTTAGCACGAGCTGTGGGGTTAGTATAAAGCAATCTGACCCAAGTACAGTATGACTGGGGCAGTCCGAATTTGGACAATACAGCTAGCATATAAGGCCAGCTTAGGGTGTCAAATGCTTGACGGACGTCCAATGACAAGCAGCCGGCAAGAGGTGAAGTTTCCGACGCTGTATGTAACAAGGCATGAAGCCGACGAATATTCAGTGAGGTACTGCGTTGGGGTATGAACCCACACTGATCCGTATGGATCAATCGGGGAAGTAGCGGAAGGAGCCGTGATGCCAAAACCTTACTAAGTATCTTATATTCTGTATTAAGAATCGAGAGTGGTCTATAAGACAGAAGTTCAGTCGGATCCTTATCAGGTTTTAATAGAGACGTAACTAATGCCTCCCTGGTGGTGGGAGGTAGGGCACCTTCGTCGAAAGAGGAGGTATAAAGTTGCAGTAATCTAGGAATCAGTGTATCTGCAAAAGTGGAATAAAACTCCACAGGGAGGCCGTCTGAGCCCGGCATTTTATTACGAGCTAATGCATTAACCGCCCTACGAATCTCTGCAGTAGTAATCGGAGCTGCCAAGTCTTCGGCGGTTGAAGCCGATATAGTAGGAAGTTGGATCTTTGCCAGGAAACCAGTTGTTGTAGCAGCCATATCCAAGAGGGGGGCAGTATATAAGCGAGCATAGTGTTCCTGAAATGCAGCATTAATTGCAGCTTGAGAAGTAACCAAAGTGTTATGGACTGTATGTATCGCCAAGATAGGAGTGGGGGTCATTGAAGGTTTAATCAGCCGTGCTAATAATGTGCCTGCTCTATCCGCCTCGGAATGTGTACGCAGTGTGTGGGCATGAAAATCTATCAGTCGCAAGCGTTCCAGTAATTCCACGTACTTAATCCTAGCGGTCTGCAGCGGCTCTACACCCTCATTGCTCCTCTGGGCAGCTACCTCCAGAGCCTGTAGTTCCCCTTCCAGGTCTGTTATATCCCTAATCGTTTCCCTCCGCGAACCCACCATGGTTCCCATGGAGACCCCGCGAATGGTTACTTTGAAGGCCTCCCATTCAAAGGATCTGGACGAGGCAGTGCCCTCATTATCTATAAAATATGTAGTGATAGCCGTAGCCAAAGCGGCCCGATAAACTTGATCTTCCAATTGTATAGGTTGCATTCTCCACGTTGGGATAGGAGCGGGGAACGGCCCCAGGTCAGCAATAGTTCTATGGGATTATGGTCAGATAAGGTCTTGCCCAGATAACCACACTGCGCAACGGAAGGGGCTAAATCTGGAGTGCAAAGGAAGTAGTCCAATCGAGTGTGTAATTTGTGTGGATAAGAATAAAAGGAATATTCTCGCATATTAACATGTAGGGACCTCCATATGTCTATTAAATTCCAACCTCGTGCCCATCTTGTCAAGTTAACAGCCTGTAATCGCGCTGCTGTATTAGATAAGGGAGGATGAGATCGATCAAGATCCACATCAAATACCGCATTTAAATCTCCACCCAAGAACCATGGGAAGTGTGACCATTCTGAAAGTGCTCGAGAGACCCGTGCGAAGAATGCCTCTTGATCTGTATTCGGAGCATAAAGGGAACCCAACACTACCTGTCTATCATCCAATGCTCCAAGAAGGAGGACAAACCGACCCTGGTCATCAATTTTACTCTCATTAAGGGAGAAAGGAATCCCCGCCCGAATCCATATTGCAGTCCCTCTAGAAAAGGCAGAATATGCAGTCGCATAAAATTGACCCCGCCACCTTTTTTGTAGTTTCATAGTTTCGGAGGGAACCAGGTGAGTCTCCTGGAGGTATACTATGTGAGCTTTGCGGCGGTGTAGTTGCGCAGCTATTCTGTGCCGTTTAGTGATAGTTCCCATACCCCGGACATTCCATGAGATGAAAGTATAAGATTTGACAGTAGACATCATCAGTAAATATTGATAGATCTCCCCGGTTCCCACCCCCCACCACCACCCCCCACATACCCACCCCCAAATCCCAGACCATGCGGCAAAAATACAAATAACTCAACAATATCCCAATACTGGGTCCAACGACCAAACTGCGTTCGACCAAACCATGAAAACAAAAAGAACATACTTTACATTAACAGTTGCTAACGCCTACGGGGGAAGGTCGCCAACACTATCAATATCCAAACAATTACAATGAGCTATATATAAAATCGCCCAACACGCGGGCCGGGCCAGGGGACTTTCTGAAACATCCCTATCGGTTGTGCATACATACTAGGAACATTGTATACTGCAAGTGGAATAAGTAAGCATGCCTGTAATAATGACACAACAAGCTGTACCGGTGACTGAAAGTGGACTGGGAGTCACCTTCGGAGTCCTGTATCCAATAACATACAAACAGTTTACGCCAAAGGATCATTACTAAGTTGCGTGCCTATAGAGGGAAACAACGCAACGCTGCCGTTGCCGTCAGAGTCCGAGTCCGTATTAGCATCTTCGGACGCACTGGTACTGATGGATGGGCGAGACGTACGAAAGGTTGTGGCGGTTTGAATGGCCCCACGCCTGCCCTCCATCACCTGTTGACGAGCGGGGGACTAGTGGCTGAACTCTGGGTAAGGAGCCCCTTTGCGTCTTCGAGGGGGCGCTGCGACTTCGGTTGTGAGGAATCCATCCGTCTAGTAGGTTGAACATCAGGGAAGGTCTTGTCCATCCAATCCCATGCACTGTCAGGAGTATCAAAAAACAAGGAGCGCTGATTATAGATGATTTTCAGTTTTGCTGGGAACAGTAGAGCAAACGTCAGGCCTGCTGCCCGGACCCGGGCCTTTACCTCCATAAAGGAAAACCTTTTTCGCTGTACAGCCAGGGTGTAATCAGGGAATATTGAGACCTGTACATTATCAATCCGCAATGGGCCGTTATCTCTCGCCGCCTGTAACACGCGATCCCGGTCTCTATAGTTCAAGATCCTAGCTAATATTGGACGTGGGTTGGCGCCAGGTATTGGTCTGCGTTTGGGGACACGGTGTGCCCGCTCTACTGTAAAGTGTGCGGATAGTCCGATTGGGGCCACGCTATTTTTCAGCCAGGACTCTATATAGTCCGTGGGGTTGGAGCCCTCCGTTCCTTCCGGTAATCCAACAATACGGAGGTTGTTGCGGCGTGCCCGACCTTCTGCATCATCGGCCCGGGCTTGGAGAGAATCAATCTGTTGGCGCATGTGACAGAGTTGTTCTTCATGGGCTTTCACCTGCGGTAACATGGTTTCTACAGTTTGCTCAACGGTTTTAACTTTATCAGCTAATTTTTTATGATCATCTTTCAATAAATTGAGATCAACTGATATCATGCCCAGCTGCGCTTCTAGTACAGAGCGAGAATCACGGATTTCCTGTAAAATCATGTCCAGTTTATCCACTGAGGCGTTGGTACCGACACTTCCTTCTGCATGATGTGATCGGTTGGATGAGTGTCCCGAAGTAGGAGAGAGTGAGCCCGTCCTCCCGGACCTAGTAGCGCTCTGGGCTTCCCTTTGCCCATGGTCGGGGTCGGAGCGCAGCAGTGCGATGACCACGCGGTGGCAGGTATAATATAACCACTGATGGACCAAGGACCAACCGACAAGGAAGTGAGTGAGGACTCGATGTGTTGGACGCCCAGCTCCTACTACGAACTGGCAGTGCGTTCGTGGGGTATCAACATGCACTCCACGTACCTCGGCTTCGGTGGTGGCACGGGTCTCTCCGGTGAATCAGTGCAGTCTTCGCCCAGGCAGGACAGCAGTAAGCCGAACAGGGGCCAAAGTATACACATCTGCCAGTCCCCGCAGCTTCGAGTCAAGCCAGTCCACAGGCCGCAGCCAGCATAAGCCCACAGACCCTCACTGAGTGGGACACAGGTTCAGCAACCCAGCTCCATCGGTCGCCATTATATCGCCGTTCTGGAGGGAAGGGGGGAAAAAGCGGAGACACAAGACGGTCACCGGTCTCAACGCATCGCAATCCCCATCCAGCTGAGCGGAGCACCGCGGATACAGCAGGGGACCCGCTTCCGATGCGCGGCGTGTGGCGGCCCCGCAGACAGCAGCAAGCGTTACCGATGCGCCGGAGAGGCCCCCGTATGCCCTTGTACTGATCAGTCAGCTGAGCGAGACACTGTGGGCACAGCAGGGGGTCCGCCACCGACGCGTGGCACGAATCTGTCCTGTGGAGAGCAGGGGCCCTTCCGCCGGCAGCAGCAGGTCGTAGGACCCAAAGGTGTTGGCGTGCACTCCACTCACCCAGGCAGCAGCAGGAGTACGGATCTCTCAGGCGATCCCGGACAGTCTCGTGCCAGGCGGATCCAGCCGACAGCAATTATGGAAGGTGGGCGGGGAGGCCTCAGTCCGGGGGCTCGAGCAGACACCGCAGCCGGAGCCAGTCCCACTCGGCCTCGCCAGTCCATTGGCCAGCCCGAGGCTGACAAGGCTCCTCCTCCGCACCAGGCCTCGAGTTACACCAGAGAGCGCCGTCCAGAAGTCCACTCTCCCGGGGTCTCCGAGAGCCGGAAAGTGCGTTCGAGGCAGCCGGTTGTTGGGAACCAGCGGTCAGCGATGTAAGCAGCTGACTAGTAAGGTAGGGAATGACGGATAATAGGCGGATAAGGTGCCCCGGCCTGGAGCTCGTCGCTTAAGCGACCACCATCTTGGGCTGCAGACCACGCCCTCTTCCAAAACTACCTTGCCGGGGTTTTTTTGAGAAGGAAAGATGCACTCATATTCGTAGTATTGAGAATGATGTAGTCAAAAACGATTTTTTTTATCCTTTTATTTAGTGCGGGTTCACAGACAGAGGAAAGAAAGAAAAGCAAACAGCCGACACGTGTTTCGCCCGTGGCGCCTGATTGGCCAAGGGCTTTCTCAAGGCAATGATTTGTCCATATGTTATATATCACAATATTAAACGAGTCTAATCTCGTCCCTGCGGTCCCGATAAATGAAGCCTTCGAATATGAGTGCATCTTTCCTCCTCAAAAAATCCCTGGCAAATATGTTGAACCAGGAGCTCATGGGTGCAGCTCCTTGAGGAAAAAGCGGCAAACACATATTGGGTCCTGCCTTTGATGTGGCCGCCCTTTGAACAGGATCCACCCATTTGCCTGCAACCACCAAAACTACCTTGATCTCGCAAACCCAAAATGCTGCAACCCCTCTTGGCTGCATACACCTTTGTATGACTATCATTGTCCTTATATCTCACATCAGCCCAGAAAAACTCTAACATATCAATCTTGGTGCCATCAAAAGCTTCTAGATTGGTATCAGATGGAACGGGAGCTGTACCATCCCACTCGTTAAAAAAATCTTGTCTTTAATAATGATAAGGGACGATCTGGAATCAACAGCCACTGCCAATTCCATGGCCCCAATTGATATTTCACACACAAGGTCCCATTATGTACTTCTTGTGTCTTCGCAGACTGACAATACCAAATTACATTTACCAACGCTTTTATCATGTTCCAAATCATGTACTGTACTCACCGATGCAATATTCTGATTGCTTTTGCAGACCTTTGCAAATTAGCCTGTTCTCCCACATTTGTTAAATTTTATGCTAATAGCAGTACAAGTTCAAGCATTGAGTAAGTTACACTTTGATCCACTACAGAAAAATCCTACTTGCCTGGATCTCTTACACCACTCCTTGCTATTATTTCAGAACTAGAAGAGAGTGTAATAGCAGCAACTACTTAGGATAAAGAATATCCTTTTTCAATACTCTAGAAGGCCACATAAAGCTTTCAATGTGCTAAGCAATATTAACTGTCTCACTCAGACCTGGATTTTTCAAACACAACAATTATTACTCGACTTCTTTTTCATAACAATGGATTAATAACTGTTCCCTCAAATAATGGTCCAACGACCTTTCAAATCACAGATGGAAGCTAGAATACTCAGCTCTGATACATATTGGTCTATAGATTACTCAACTGACTGCTTCCTAGTATAAAAAAGATATTCCTCTCCTATAGTACTTGGCTCGCCTGCAAAGTGGAGTCCTAGCCCCTCAACGGCTTCCAGGTAATCGTCCCAGTGAAGGAAGCTGGTACTACAATTTGGAAAAACTTTAGGAAAATTGTCAAAAATGTGTTGTGCTTCAAATCCTAAAATGTATAAAATTGGCAATTTTCTCTCAACTTCATACTTCTTTCCATCAATGGAAATAAAATATTGTTCAGAACTCCCGTACCATTGCTTCCATCCTATGAAGGCTTTAGCAGGAGCTGGTAAAAAATGACTAGACATGTTTGCTCTTTGAATGTTGTGTTTTTTTACTCTTATTGCTTCACTTCCACAGCCTTACAATAGAAAAGTACCACAGTGGAACACCCTGCAGGCTTGTTATCTAACAGTTTTCACGTAAAATTGGCATCTTCAGTATGGAACCAAGAAGACCATTGGTTGCACCCAAATGTCTCCAATAACATGCCTTTCAAAAACTGTGCTTACTACACGTTTTTATAAGCTACACTCAGACCAAAAAATTGTTCAAAGACCACCCCTATGCCGACTTGCTTGTAAAATATACTGAGTACTATATATTCAATCATTCGATAAACTGACAAGAAGTTGAATAAATTATAGCAACCATGTAGAAAGAGAAAAGGCACTTATCTTTTCTCTGTTGTGAACAAATGTGGCAGTGCAGATGCAACACAGCTCAAATTGTCTGTGGCCCAAATACGCTCTTGATCATTCTATGCCTCTAGCGTGTTTGCCCACCGTAACACACTTGTACTGTATAGGGGTGGGTGGTTAACTCCACTCCGCCGGCAGATTTTGCAGAGTTTTGCAATTTTGCAGAGCGCCAAGTTCAGCAAAAAACTCTGCTCCGCCGGAGAGGCGGAGTTCGAGGCGCGTTATCTCCCCTAGCTTCAGCATGCACAGTTTACAAATGTCAGATGAACAAATGCAATGAATAAAACTGGGATGTGCTGCCCAGGATTCCACCAATCCGCAACCAATATATCGGTGCTCACAACACCCATAGGTCAACAGCCACTCAAATGGCACATTGAGTAAGGAAAAGGGGAGCCTATGGCGAACCACCGTTTCTTAGTTCTAGGTTTACGGATAATCCAATCAGGTACAGCATGGTCCACGTGACAAGGCATCGCCTACTCCAACTAGTGAGTAGCTGACTGCTGGCGCAGAGCTCGCGCCATTGCCCGACTGGAGAAAAAACATAATATTTAGTTTTTCTGGTAAACCAGGAAATGAATTACTCTCGGTAGGACGCTAACTTAGGTCTACACTGCTCTACAACGTTGGGCACTTTCTCGTCTTCCTTTCCAAGTGACGTTCTTGGACGCAATAAAGCCAGCAAATGTTTATGTAACAAACAATGTTGCGTCTCGTAAACCATGACTTATATTATTTATTCAAATAATATTTAGTTAATACTATACCCCGTTACTAGAGAATGTGTCATTAATTTATCAGAAAGATTGTTAATAAAATGAACGCCTGCACTGTGCTTTCAATTATTTCGAATTGTGTCATGTTGCTGAGAACAGGGCGAATGCTCCTCTAATATGGTGGTTATTTTGTATACCTCAAAGAGGAACCTAAACACTAGACCCAGTGAATGGTTTTAGCTTCAAAGGTCAGTGGCCATATTGGGTTGTTGCTGTGATGTCATGAAAAGTCTACTCCAACATACATATCAGAATGGCGGCAGTTGTAGCAGAGAAGGAGAAGTCGGTTATGGGCAAAGATAGATCGGTAGCAGCATGGGAGCAGGCACAGTGGAAGAAGATGTAGGTTCGGTGACAGAGAGGAGGTGCATCAGCCGCAAGAAGAGGGAGATCTAGAGACGGTAGAACCCGCGCTGGGGGAACCACTGGCCTTTGAGGTGGCAGAGCAGAGCGAAGAGCAGGAGGGAAGTTCCCCCAGCGTTCAGAACTTAGAGGACTACTGGATGAGGCGAAACAAGGTAAGTGAAGAGAACTGACATAACAAAATACATATACGTGACTGCTAGGGGTGCAATATTTGAGCGCTGTTCAGCCAGTGTTCTGCATGTGTGATCATGATCACCCCATACTTTGTGGAGGTACCACTATTAGGAGTTTGTAAATGGGTAAGGAGTGGAAAGGCATGATGTTAGATCAGGCATCTTTTGGAGTGTTTCCCTTGTCTTTCTGCTTTCTGACCTCCTGGTTTTGATGGTGTGCTGGACTTCTGATTTTGCTGGTTTAGTGTCTCTGCGCACTTTCTCACTGCTGTTCAGTGTTACAGTGCAAGTGCTCCTAATGTAAATTGTGTTTATGGATTGGTGTTTCCATGATTGACTTATTTGATTTACTACTAAGTCCCTGGTACAGGGCATTGTGTGCCCAGGGCCTGTAAATCAAATGCTGCTGGTGGGCCTGCACTTATTATGCCACCCACACAATTAGCCTCTCAAAGGGTTCTCAGATCTGCCACTGCATGTCTGCGTGCAGTTTTTACTGCCATGTCGACCTGGCAAGTGCACCCACTTGCCAGGCCCTGACCTTCTCTTTTCTTATATGTAAGGCACCCCTCAGATAGGACCAAGGTACCCATGGGCAGGGTGCAGTGTATGGGAAAGGTAGGACATGTTCTGATAGTGAAATACTGCCAAATTCGCTTTCACTATTGAAAGGCTATCTGTCCCTTAGGCTAACATGGGAGTTGCTTTGTAACATGTTACAAGCATAAATTTCCATTGGGACAAGATAGAGAGATGGGGTTTAGGCATCCTGAACTCATCTTTTAGTAAAGATGATTTTTATATTGTGTGTTTGAAAATGCCACTTTTAGAAAATGGGCATTTTCTTGCTTAACCATCCTGTGGGCCTCTGCCATGTGTGTATTCCCCGTCTGGCTTCAGAGTGACAGGAGCAAGGGATGTGCATTCTCACTAGACAGACACAATGGGGGTGGGGTTGGGGGTCTGTCCTGCCTTTCCTGGGTGACTCATAGCCAGGCTTAATAGACCTGGCTGCATTTAGAGTAGAGGGAGGAGTTGTCACTTGCACCTGAATGGACTGTGGCTGCCTTCCACAAAGCTGTCTCCCCCTCCTGGAGTGAACCTGGCCTGCGCCAGGCAGAACTGGGTTATGCTTGCCAGTGGAACTTTGTTTGTACCAACCACAATGTGGTACAAATATTGGGGCCCTGACCCTAGAACTTCAGAACCCTTTTGGATCAAGGAACCTGCCAAAAAGAAGAGCTGGAGAAGCTGTGAGGAGACACTACCACTTTGCTGTGTGCTCTGCTGTATTGGCCTGCAGTAGCTGTTTCTGTCTTGGGCAGAGAAAGGACTGGACTGAACTTTCTGCAACTTCTTTCTGAGTGTCTCCAAAGGCTTGAGGTAGAATTTGCCCCCTGTTCAAGAACAACAAAGACTTCAAGATCCTCTGGGTACCAGCTTCTAAGTGTTTCAGTTGCCACAGAAGAAAAAGCAACCCAACGCCTCCCCTGACACCGCTGCCGGCTTTGTGATCTGAAGGCACTGCAGAGGGCACTGCTTCACTTCGCACCACAGCCCTGGTCTCACCGACGCTGTTCGACTCTGCCACTGAGCCGCTGCTTGCACCGTGACCTGTGTGCACCGCACTCCACACCGCCTCGCTTCACACCCCCGCCCTGGTATCTCAGACGCCCACCGTCACCGACGCTGCTGCCTGCACCGTGACCCATGGACACCGCTTGTGGAGAACACAGGTCACCATCCCGCTTCGCACCGCATCCCTGGTCTTACCGCCGCTCCAAACGGGCACTGCGTGTAAGTTGCACAACGCACCACCCCGTCCCATACTGTAGCCTTGGCTCACCGTCATCGACACCATCAACTCCAGTTCATCAGCCAACAACAGCGATTCAACGACGACACCGCCGCTGCCTGCTCCGTGACCTGGTAGCTCCACAGCGAGCACCATCCCACTTTGCACCACAGCCCTGGTCTCACCGACACCACTGGACGCCGTCACTGAGCCGCTGCCTACACTGCGACCTGAGGCACCGCACGCCGCACTGCTGCACTTTGCACCACAGCCCCGACGTCTGCTGATTCTGGCGCTCCCGATTACAACTGCATGGATTTCGACCTGCAACACGTGTGACTTCAAGGGTCCGACGACTCCTGCACCGACCTCCGGAACCGAAGCCTGCTGACACCGGCTCTTCAGAGCTCATCGCGAGATCCCCGACTCCCTGCATTTCTAAAGGTACTGTTTTACAGGTGTTCCCGACACCATAGCTGACCCACGCTGCGGCGACCAGCCACAACTGTTGGATTTGTTTGTTCACGACACCGTGATAGCCCCGGACGGAGCTATTGACTTCAAGGAACTGTTTTTAAAGCCTATTTTTGCATATTGATATTTTTGAATAACTGTGTGTTGGATCCTTATCGTTTTGGTCTTGTTTTATACAGATAAATATTGGCTATTTTTCTAAAACTGGTGTGGTGTTTTCAGTGTATTACTGTATGTTATGTGCAAATGCTTTAAACACTGCCTCTGAGATAAGCCTGACTGCTCGTGCCAAGCTACCAAGGGGGTGAGCAGGGGTTATTTTAGAAGTGTAACTCCCTTATCCTGACTAGGAAGATGAATCCCTAATTGGACAGGGTAACAACCTGCCAACTAGAGACCCTCATTTCTAACACATGACTCTTGCGGCTGTTCCCTTATGGAAGAGGTCTTCAAACTGTGGGGCGCGCCCCCCTGGGGGTCCGTGGATGGTTTCCAAGGGGGGCGCGAATGCCTCTGTAATTGCATGTAAATGAAGATGGCCTGGAACTGCGGCCGTATTTATTTGCTGCATTTCCTGGCTGTCTTCATTTACACACAGCCCGGAGTGCTGTGAAGGGAGGTCACTGAGTGTCCAGAAGTTGGCTAAAAGAACTAACTAGTCTGAGTATTTAGTTTTTTCGCTGTCAGCTAACTGCATATAAAATAATGAGCAAACAGATTCACTGAAAAATAAAATCAAGTTGCATTACACACAGTTTAACTTAGGCTGCTGCAAAATGATGCAGTATTTGAAATAAAAAAATGTTCCTACAAAATATAGCTTTTAGTAATAAGTGATCAGACTGTATCTAATGTCAGCATTTTTATAAGTATAAGATAACACCCCTACACTACCCCTAAAAAAATCTTTGTCACTTTGACGAATTAAGGAGGGCCACTGGAATTAGTTGGCAAAAGAGAGGACCAAATTATACAACAGGGTTGATTAAATTATGCAAGAAGAAAAGGTAAATTATGCAGCATACTCTGACACATTTTGTGGTTAGCTTTATTTCATTTTTTTTTCATTTTTAGTTATGGTAACACTGTCAGGTGAAATATTATACCTCATTTGTACCAATTTAACACCCAAATACATCAATAAGCAACTACAAGATGACCAATCAACATTTATGAAGGGCCTTCTACTGCTCTGGAAAACATGGCACCAGCCACGTTTTAAGTAATTTTTGATCTGTTTGAACTAGAATCACATTTTTTAGTTAAAATCTGCAGATTATGCAACAGATAATCGATTATGTAGCAAATGCGCTAAATCCATAACTATGCAGAAAACGCTTCTGCCTCAAAAACACACAATTCCAGTGGCCCTGGCTTTAAGTGACTAATCAATTAATGGCTGGTAAAAGGATGTATTGTAACGGTCATAGTGGCCGACCTTGAAGCTGGGGAACAAGGTTCGAGTCTTGACGGGAGGCTAAAGCATCCTGTAATTCTGGGCAAATCACTTAATCTCCCTGCACCTGAAAAAAAATTACGTGTCCATCTGTAATACAACTGGTGCTTATGTAAAGTACTCTGATACCTTCGGGTCAAGTACGCATTACATAAAAATGCAAAAAAAGAAAAGCCTTGTTTCTTCTTTAACTGTTTGCAATACCACCCCACCTCGCTTTCAAGCAGAGGCACCTCAAAGTCAGCACTAACCATTCAGGGGCAGTTGTTTTTGTAAAAGGTGAGTCCAGGGGGTAGCAGGGAGGGGGTCAGCAGGGTTCCATTCAGATGCAGAGCTCTGGTCCTCTTGACCCCTAGGACCGCAGAGTAATGGTCCAGGAAAAAGAGGAAAAGAGTAAGATTCATAAATATAGTCAACAAGATGGCCCAGAAGAGAAACACTGTGTGGAGGCTTCATTTTTATGGTTACAAATGGCCAGAGACGGCTTCTTCAGAGGGACACCCAAAGACATGAATGATATAAGGTAGCCTTTTTATAAATATAAAAACAGGGCCATCCATTAGTGCAGCAGGTAACGCTGTCAAGTGTGTAAGTGGCCACTGCTGCTCAATTATGGCCATCTTACCATGAAGTGGAGTGGTGCCCATTTTCCTTGCTAGTCTAGTATCAGAGCCCAGGTTACCCTTGCTGCTTTTTAACATAAAGGGGCAGAAAGAATCACTGGTACTGCAGGTACAGTGGTACCAGGAGCCAGAAGTATGAGGAGCCAGCTAAACCTTAATTATGGTTGTTTACTGTCCTTCCTTCTTAGCACTAGGGCCCATGGACACTTGCCAGTGTTGATTTGGGCCTCAGAGTAATAGCCCACAGGAGTGTAAAAATGTATGCAGTGGAGACGCCTTTATTTGGCCTCAGAGAGATGGCAGAGAAGGGTGTGTGGCTAGATAGGAGTCCATGTTTTTAACAAAGGGCAGAGGAGACTGCCCTCTTTGCAAGGCAGTAGCTAACATTAGTGAAGCAGGTTCAGCAGCACTGGGATCCAGGGGTCGGAGGGGCCCACTGCATCACAATTATGACTGTCTCACTTTAAAAAAGGTGCATGGGAGCTTACTTTCTAACATTAGGACCAAGGGCACCATTGCAAATAAAGGAAGACAACATGTGGGAGATCTTTTTTCTGAAAGGGCCTGTTTTAAGATTAGAGTGATGGTCCGGCATGGTGGCGAAGGGGTATAAGAGGCAGAGGAGATAGCCTGCTACTCAGGACTGAAGTTATCATTTGTGCAGCAAGTGTAGTTGCGTTGAGGAGCAGTAGTGTGAGGGGCTCACAACACCTCAATTATAGGGGCAGTATTTTGGGGTCAGTAACTGTTTTTGTTTGATTCATTTGCTGTTTTAGAAGTCTCATATTTAGTGTGGTTTATGAGCTTTAGAAAAAGTACTCCTGAAATGATCTCATAATCCATGCACCTATGCTCAGCCCTTTCCCTCCCGCTCACCCAATCCTTGCCGTAAAGTTTTGGAGGGGGGGCTTGACATTAAAAAAAAATTCTTAGGGGGGCTCAGAGCAAATAAGTTTGAAGACCTCTGCCTTATGGGGTGTATTGTTGCTTTACTAACTCCGCCTGCTTGCGAAACTCTGCAGAATTGGGCAGAGCTTTTCAGTGACTCCGTAGAATTCCGCGGAGTGAAACTCTGTGAGCTCCGCCCACCCCTAGTACTGTAACAGAGAAGCATGGCAAAAAAAAAATACGCTAGCGGTGTGATGACTTCACATGACACTGACAGATTTTGCCTGACTATGCCTGACCACTGCATCAGCTACTGCAGGTTTGTCAGGTCTCCCACCAATCACTCAACCTTGGATTGCGCTGCAAATACAGAGCCACTGCAGACCCATCAAGATGTCTAAAAAGTCTGCAAGAGAGTCACAATGCTTCCCAGCCAGAGAGATTCACTCACGTTGCAACTGAAATTACTCCAAAGATTAAATAAAGCTTACCGCTGCCATAGATTATTACGAGGCACCCAGCACTTCATCCAGTACTTGTCCTCGCTTTTGGAGATAAGAATGCTCAGGACACAGGTAAATTTGGGGAAATCTTTATTCTTCAAAAAGTCAGGAACTCCACCAAGCGGTGCCCGCTGGTCTGGTATCGATGTCTCCTGGCCACCCGCCACACCTAGAACTCAACACCATCACTGCTAGCCTCCATCAGCGCAAGGTCACAGCGTACTATATATACCACTAGACTGTGACAGAGAAAATGCACCACAACAAACAAGATGATTAAACAATATAACAAAAAGGCTGCCAGCCACTCTCATTCCTGATTCTACCCAAATGGCAGGAAGAGCAGACAGTCTGTTATTGAATCGTTAGATCTGTTAATGCTAACCTGCAGCAGTCCTCTATTGGGTAAGGCTTCAATTGAAGCTTTTTTGATTGTCTTGGTGACCATCACTTATGCCCCCACACACTCTGCAAATTCTTATTAGGACTGATAGTCACCTCTGTGCTGAAGTAGACACTGTGTCCTTACACACTACTACATCTTCTTGACAATGGAGGCTGGGAATTCTCTAAATATGGCATGCAGTCCAGTGTTGGGGTTGTGGAGGCCAGAATCCTCACTGACCTTGCAGGCTGGCAGGCTACTCTGCAAACTTAAATTGACCCCACAGATGATTTTCAAGATATGGAGTCATGGAGCATGTACCTAAATTGACCACTACCTATTGACACCTGCTAACCTTTGCAAAATTGCGTATTTGTCTTCATTCCAGTTGCAACATGTTTCGGTGGTTGGGGAACAGTGGTGAAGCTAAACACATTTTTTGCTTCTGTTGCTGAAGCACAGAGGAATACCAGAAAGCGGTAATACCATTAGCGCATTCAAGAAGTGCATTTATAGCTCTGCCTTTACAGTTTTCCAAATGGTCTATGCAGCTGTCTAAATATATGTGTTATTCGCCCCATACAGGAATTCAGTGTGACGTATATATGCTTGTAGTCTATGTTCCCTCTAAAGTGAATGCCTGAACTTCTGTGCAGCTCCTCTCACATTACTGCGCAGTTACATTCCAGGAGCATGCATACACTTTTCTAATTCCATTAAGCCTCTACGTGGCAGTGTTTATGTCGGTTTCCCCTTTGAAGTGTGGGCTAAATCAATCCCACCTCACCCGGCCAAACAATAGGACCTTCTAAAATAATTCACAATGATGACCCTTACCACCCACTTTGGACAAAATTCACATTTAAAACAATGCTTTTTACCTTTTCTGCTCTGAAAAACAAAGTGCTCATATGAGAGCTCTTGAACACACAATGCAAAAATATATTTGCTGTTATTGGGAGGTGGAATGCAAGGGAAATAGTTTCCTTCTTTGTAGCAGTACTATTTGGGAGGCAGACAGAGGGAGGTAGAGTGTGACAACAGTACAAAAGTAGTGTGCCCAGGATCCTCAGTGGCAATGAACTTGCCTATCCTGAGACATAGAACTATTGTCTACTGAGCTTGCTGAGCTTTGGGCTGCAGCAGGGCACAAGTCGGGGGTACATGCAGGTACACGGCGTCCACCCACTCTTTTCACAGGGTGGACGCCGTCCCCCCTGCCAAAAAGTTGGGCCCCACACAAATATGCTGACCTTGTCCCGGTGTAATATTCAGACACCGGGACACGTTCAGCAGGGCCTGCACGTTGTCTGCTTTCGATTGCCAGCAGCAATGTGCGGGCAGGGAAGGGGCTTTTTTCACCTCCAGCTGGGCCGAAGTTAAGGGGCCATCAGGCGTCATTTTGTTTGAATATCCTGACTGGAGGCGGACTGGAACCTCACACTTAAATGTAAATGCCACGGAGGGGAAACAAAGGCACACAGCTTGTTATTTCTTCACAGGTACTTAAGGGCATGCTTTTGCCTTTGTTCAGTCCTTGTATATAAGAGATGCATGCACTGTAAGAATGTCAGGTGTGTTGGTCTGTCCCAGTATGTACACAAATAACAGTTTCAATAGCACTATTTTATTTCTTTTTATAACACTATGCAACCCAATGCATGGTGTCAGAGCTCTTTACCTAACATAAACATTATATATTGACAATAAATCATGTACATGTGTAAATCAATGTGCAAGATGAGTTACATTTGACAGTGAGGGTTACAAGGTGTAGGAGCCACATGTCCTTCATACCTCACTGTGGTCTTTTAGAAGGATTACAATTTATGAACTGCATGTAACAAAAGGATCTCTGTGATAAAAGCAGTAACCCACTTTACTATTTACATAAAATAACAAGCATTTGCAATGCAATAGGTCTCGCATTTATGCGAGTTTAAGCTATTTGCATTGTAAATGACAATGCCTTTTATTTATGTTTTAAAAACAAAAATAAAAATAAAAGGCATTGTTATTTGCAATGTCAATAGCTCAAACTCGCGTAAATGCGAGACCTATTGCATTGCAAATGCTTGTTAGATTAAGGAGCAGAAACGCTCCCTTTCGGTCCTTGCAGCAAATTAATTAAATAAACAAGCGCAGCCGCTAAAGTGAAAGCAGACCGCGCTGCAAATAAAAAAAAATAGTGACCTATTGCATTGCAAATGCTTGTTAGATTAGTGAGTACAAATGCTCCCTTTCGGCCCGTGCGGCAAATTAATTAAATAAACAAGCGCGGCCGCTAAAGTGAAAGCGGACCGCGCTGTAAATAAAAAACAAATAGTGCTTCCCGACTTATGAAGGAGACCGTGTAATGCCACAAGTAAAAGATCCAGTCCTCATGGGACGTAACAAATGGCGACAGGGCGGTAACAAGGCGGGACTAACAAGCCTCATTATCAATCGGAAGCCAGCATTTACCAAGGACAATGACACCAGCCAATCAAAAATATGGGCGGAGAGAAGGCGGGGCTTTCACAGCATACTTGACTACTGCATGCCTCGCAGAGCGAGCAGCTCATGCGCGCTGCCGCTAGACTCGACCTAAAAATCTGTCATCCGCGTGTTTGATGGCGTGCTTTGCATGAGACACATTTACCTTCTCTACTACTTTGAAACACAAAACACAGATCTCTCCAGCAAGTGCATTAATCACCAGAGTTATCTCACCATTATTACTATTCCCTGAGATTTACTGGGCACCTTCACAGAAGATGCCTTAACCCAATCAAATATTTTAAAATGTAGACTTTGCAACCAATTAAACATAACAGATCTACTACCATGCTTCTACTTATTGCCAAGTTCTTTGTGGCAGGGTTTAAAAAAATAAATGTATCAGTTGAGGCCCAGATTTTGCGTCGGGATTGCGCCACTTTTTTGGCACAACCCCAATGCTAAATCTCATTCATCAAATCTCATAATGCACTTAAATGTACTCATGATATACCTGATAAACATATGTGTGAGGTCTTAATATCTGATGTCACTTCTTATGATGTCACTTCCTGTGATGTCACGTGCAATGTCACGCGTCGTGACATCATGCTCTGTGATGGCACTCGTCATGATTTCATTTGCATACTGCCTAACCTGGTTAGTCTCCCCACTTCTATTTTTAGGACTTGTGCCTTGGGCTGCAGGATGTATCTACCCCTGAGGTCAAGTGAAGTTGCAGACTTTTTGTTGGGTCGGCGGTGGGGGAGAAAGAGCTCTGAAAAGGAAGAAAAGCTGTATTTGGGAGGAAATTACCACTAGGTATGCTTGCTGGTAGTACCAAACACCTCGCATTGCTTTCTTGAAATACCTCCATCTCTGCTAGCCTTTTGCAGGAAGGAAACGATTATGGAAGTTATAGGAAGTAACAATGTTTAAAACAAGGCAAACATGGCTGCCTAGGGTGACCAACCGTCCGTAAATTTCACGGACTGTCCGTAATTTGGACCTCACGTCCGTTGTCTGTGAGGATCCCTTTTACGGACGCCTTTTGTCCGTAATTATGGCCATTACAGGGAGCAGCACTGCTCCCCTGCGAGAAGCCTCAGCCCCCTGAGGGGGCCACCTCGCACTCCTCTGAGCACAAGAGCAGCCCCACCCCGCCCATTGTCAATCTGTATGCAGGCTAATTGCCATATACAGAATGACAATGGGGCAGTCGGGGCTGTTAAAGCATGTGGTGGCCTCCTCCTGCCTCAGTGTACAGCAGGGCATTCTGTTAGATGGCTAAAAGGCAAAACGCCCATGCTGCAACGTGAGAAAACAGTTTATGTAAAGAATCCTGTGAAACAAGTTAAAAAGAACGGGTTACAGTTCTTTCACTGTCTCATCATTTTAGAACTGACACATTTTCAATATTATATTCAACAAAGCCATGGTTGCTGCTTTTTTATTTTAAGCAACTAACAACAATAGTCCTGGCTTGTTGTTGGTGTAATGATACTTGCTGTATTATATATCTGGATGCAATGACAGAAACAACATAATACCAGTCGGGGGGAACACTATGCTAAGCACAGATTTTTAGCCAAGGTGTTTTAAGCCACGCCCTTAATTACATCGAACACCCCCTTTGAAGAGACCCCCCAGTTTTTTGTACCCCACTTAAAGCCCTGGAAACAACACCATGTCACAGTCACCTCATGTCCTGGCACTGTGCATCATGCATGACTTCTAAGTTTTCAGATTGCCTATGTGCAGGGGCATAGTGAACCCTCCCCCCACCCCACCCCTTGCTTTAGGAACTACAGCGAGGTGAAGTTCTTGATGGGCCTCTTCTGTCTACAACTCTTCAGACAAAGGCTCAGCTCATAATGTGAAAAGGTGGGTGAGTAAATAAGTGAAGGAATGTGTGAATGGCTGGATCGATTAGTGAAAGGATGAATGAAAGGGTGAATGGATAGATAATGAAAGAAAGAATGGATGGATGAGTGAGTGGAAGGATGGATGAGAGAAAAGGTAAATAGATGGATGTATGGGTGGAAGGGTAGATGGATGGGTAAAAGGGTGGATGGGTGAGTGAAAGGATGGATGCATGAGTGAAAGGGTAGATGATGGGCGAGTGAATGGGTGGATGGATGAAGGAAAGGATGGATGGATTGATGAATTGATAAGTGAAAGGGTGAATGGATGGATGGATGAGTGAAAGGGTGGATGTAAGGATTGATGAGTGAGTGAAAGGGGGGTAGAGGGACAAGAGGATGGATAGATGAATGAAGAAGTGAAAGGGTGGATGGATGAGAGAACAGATGGATGGATGAGTGAAAGGATGGATGCGTAATAGGGTCAATGGATGGATTCATAAATGGATGAGTAGATGGGTGGGTGGGTGGAGGGATGGATGGATAAGTGAAAGGGGATGGAGAGAGAAAGGGAGGATGAATGACTGAAAGGGTGAATGGGTGGAAGGATAAGTGACTGGGTGGATGGATGAGTAAGTGAAAGGATGGGTGAAAGGGTAAATGGATGAATGGATGAGTGAATAGATGGATGGGTGGAAGAGTGGCTGGATGAGTGTACGAATGGATGGGGTGAAAGGGTGGATGGATGAATAATGGATGGATGAGTGAAAGGGTGGATGGAGGGATGGATGAGTGAAATGATGGATGGAAGGATACATGGTGGATTGGTTTGCAAATGGTTGAATATGTTTGGATATAGATGGGCACACAGATGGAAGGACAGAATGAATGGTGAAAGACTGAATGATAGATAAAAGAATGATTACACCTTGTATCACCGATTATCTTAAGTAACATTTCCTATACATTGACTTTCACGTTTATATGAGTCATTGTCTCTATATAATGTGTTTGTGATGTAACGCACTCCGACACCCTGCCCTACATACTTGGGATGAGTAGCACTATAAAAGAAATTAAATACACATGAGAGACTGTCTATGTGAAGATGAGGGGCACCATTGGAGGGTGGTAGCAAGGCCGGACCGGGCATCGGGTGTTTCCCTGGGAGGCTGGAAAGGGGGGAGGGGGTGGTTTTGTTACTTCGGGCTGGCACTGCAAAGTTCCTTGTATATCCAGTAGTTTTCAATCAAAAATAAAAGCGGCCTCACTTATATTCAGGTGTGGTTCACCATTGTCTGGTGACTAATGTACCTGCTGGAGCGAGATGCGAGTTTTGAATCGTCTAAGGTAGCAAACTGCGGGCATACTGAAAAACTGTGAAGTGCATGATTGTCTCAACCTAATATAAACTTATTTTGACTTGTACTTAAGTGGTTGTCTATTTACTTACTTATATACTATTGCGCGACCTCCTCTGACGTGTCTGTAAAACTTACCTTTTGTCCTGAAGTTTTGTCCTGAATTTTGACCTCCTGTCCTGAATTTTTGTCCTGAATTTTGACCCTTTGTCCCGAATTTTTACACTCACCGTCCTGAATTTGCACCCATGCCAGTTGGTCACCCTATGGCTGCCGGAAATATGAACACCGAACCACCAGCTTCAGCCATCTGCTACGGGAAGTTGAAGCTCAGGGCCCTGCTCTAAAAAGTAAACGTGTCAGAGGAACCCCTGGCCGGGCCTCCCTTTCACGCTTTTAATCCGTTCTTTTTGAAACTCCACCTCAGCTGCTGCCAACGTCAAGCTCATCCAGAAGCCGATGTCAAGCTCAGGGAAGGGCCAAACGCGACCATTTCTAAAAGAAGCCTCCCGCCACCCGGAATCGGACAGAAAAGTCAAGTCAAATGTCACGCTAGTGTGTCAGGCGGGACTCCCTGCTGTCCGAGAGGCGACAGGCTGGTGCCATCATTCTCCACAGGACTGAAAATCTATCAGCCTGGCATGCCGGGCATCTGAGCACGTGGCATCTGACCTGGCGCGGCCAGGCGAATGACCCACCTCTTACTTGTCTCTCTTCTTTGTGACTGTCTATCTGGAAGGGAGAGAGGGCATCTATTTTGAGCAGATGATAGACAAGGGTTTCCGTTAGGAATTGGAGATGTACATGCTGTCTCGTTGGATCTTTGTCCCCTCCCCTCTCATTCCAGTAGAGACACAACACCGTGCATCTGAGGCCCGTGTTAAAGAGTGTAGGCGCTACATACGGCTGACATGTCCTCCTCATACAGAGGAGTTTGCTTCTCTCTCCGCCTGTCTCTATTCCACCATGCCTCTTTCAGTCTGTCCACTCTCTGTAACATCATTGGAAGCCATTCTTGAAAGTCATTCAAATATTAAATACATTGGCACCTGCCAGTGACTTAACTCAACTTCTCATTTGACAGTGATTTCTTTGTGTCTGTGGCTGGAAATGGTGGGCACAAACACTCATATTTGGGGACCGGGACTTGTTATTCAGACTTTGGCTTAGACTAAAAAGAATGGAACAAGAAGAGAGAGGAAGAAAGGAACACAATGACAGGAGGAGGAAGCAAGGAAGAAAAATATCCTGCAAGGGAGATATCGGCAGGTTTGTGAAATAAAGAGGCAAGAGGTGGAATGAAAACTAAGCAAAAGGGCTATTTGACAACTCCAGCTTTAGTCAGCAGCAGTGGCAGTCTCCTGTAAAAAAACTTTGAGCCTATGCACTTATGGTTTTTAAAAAATTATTGATCAGCCATAACTATACAGCTCCAGAAGCTTACTCATATAGATTATATCAAGGGTGTAGTGAACCACCCGCTTTATCAGCTAAGCGGGGGTGACACTGAAGAAAAATTGTTTCATGGCTTGAAGTGTGGCAGGAATAATTACCATGACAAAGTTGTGAGTTGAGGGCCAAAGGCTGCCAAAGAAGCCAAAAAGAGACAGACAGAAAAAAGAAATTATTTAAACAGTAAAGACAAAGGTGAGAGGTAAATGGAGTGAGAAAGCACGGAAAAAGGAAGGAGAATAGAACGCAAATGAAAAGCAAAAAGGAAGCAAGATGGAAAATGGCACAAAAGAAAAATGGAAAGAAGGAAAGAAATAAAAAGAAAGGAAAGAATAAAGATAGAAGGAAATAAATAAAATGAAGCACGGAAAGAAGGACAGCAAGAAGAAAAGATGCCAGGAACAAATAACTAAAATGAAAACTGGAACGAGGGAAAGGAATTTGGAGAGCCGGAAAATAGACTGAAATAACAGAAAGAAGAAAAGAGAGCTTGGGGAAGGGTGATTGATGGAAGGAGAGAAGAGAAACAACAAATGGAAGAAATGGAAAAAAAAGGATGAAATGAAGGGGAAAAGGAAGGGCAAGAGGATCACAAGAAGAAAGAAAGGAACAAGAAAAGAAATAAAGAATTGAAGGAAGGATGGAAAGAAAATGAAATAGGAATACAAAATAGGACAAAGGTAGAAAGAATGAGAGATGGAACGAAAGAATGATGGGCAGGCAGAAAGAAAGATGGAAAGAGGAATGAAAGGAGAATGGAATGAAGAAAAGAAAGAACAATAAAAAGCAGGAGAGAAAGATCGCTAGAAAGGACACAATGAAAAAAGACATACGAAAGAAGAGAGAAAGAAATTAAAAAAAGTAAATACAGATAAATGCAGTTTTTGACCAAATTCCTTAAAAATCATGCTATAAAATGCAGTATTATGAACGATTCTTTGCAAATTTGCGTTGGGTGAACAATTATCACTGGCATTCTTACGAAAATTTGGGATCGCTCATGTAACTCTGTTATTTAATGTCATAGGGCTACTCCCTTGGATTATATGTAATGTACCAGTAACCACGGACACTGCTCTGCTTTGTAGTAACTTGCTTTGGGGCATATTATCAAGGGCCGGCGATAAATATCGCAAAGCGCGCTTAGCGCTTGCATATTTATCGCCGGCTATCTCTGGAATTTATCGCCCGGTTAGCGCGTTATTAACAACGCGCATCGCCGAGGCGATAAAAATGTCAGAGATAGCGTGGATATCGCCGTTTTCCATGGGAAAACGGCGATATCCTAGATGATAGGGCCTGTGGTCTTAGCCACAGAATCCACCCCCATGTTAAGTATGCCTTAGTCAGGAATTTAACAGACGTTAAATTCCTGCGTTAAAGCATACTTAACGCGATTAAAATAATCGCTTACCCGCATTGTAAATATCGCAAAGCTGCCTTCGCGATATTTACCCATGTTGTTTCCACAGACACGCCTACTTTGCATCTCATTATCGATGCGAAGTCAGGCGTGCTGGAAACGGGAGCAAAATCAGCAAAACACGCGATAGCGTGTCTTTGCTGATAAAGCGATATAATTATCGCCGCTTTTCGGCCGAAAACGGCCGCAAAGCGGCGATAATTGTTTATCGCCGCCTTGTTAATATGCCCCTTTATTCTTCAAACAAAAAGTATGTACGTAAGAGATACTGAGGGGGATGGGAATTGCAAGGTCCAGGGCGGGGAGAACTTTCAGGCAAGTTGAAGAGACCATATAGATCGGGACAAGATGATTAGGAAGTGTGTTCTCTTCTCAAAGTATTTCAGTCTGTGTGAGGTCAGGAACGTTAATGACAAACAGGGACTAACAGAGTAAAACAAAGACAAAGGAGTGTATTCACGCAGCAAATGCAATCCTCATGACCTCACCCTTGATGTGACCGATGCAATTACAAATGACATAAATAATGTTACCGGTGAGTGTACGCATCACATTGGCATTAAAACTCTCAGTGAGATGACCATAAATCTAGTAATGTTTATTGATATGAGTATGTGTTGTTTAATAACGGTGTGCTTTTACGTGTTGTTTCTTATTGGTATAAATTCAAATTATGTGAGGCATTTGATGTGCGAGATATGCTTTGCTTGGCTGGTGTACAAGTTATGGTTTTCAAAGCTAACCATAACTAGTGCATTTTAGTTATTTTTTAAATTTAACTTGTATCTATAACTGCACTTTAACTGTGTTTTTAAGTGAATTTCACATGTTTTTTAAACACACATTGGGGATATTCTCAAGAACGTGTGTAACTATTGCCAAATTCCCTTAACGCAACTTCTCACATCGCAGTCCATCGCGGGAAAATAACACCGTGTTAACGCAGTATTCCCAACCCTGCAGCACCATGCAATAGCCTCACGATAACGCGACAAATGCCCGCGTTAAAAGTAACGCGACGCCGAAAAAAAGCGAAACACGAACGCCAAAAAAGTTGCGATGTCCCCAATGGCGATACAAAAATCTGCGATAACCAGCGACAGGCCTGCGATTCCCACGCGTCATGCGTGAGAATGCACTATAAAAGCAGAGAAAAAAAAAGACAAAAAAATGCAACTGCGTAGAACCATGGACGCACCCGGACCGAGTGCAGAGGACAACGCGAGCCCCACAAACGACCAGCCAGGAACCCCGGGACCGGGGAAGGGCAAGGAGAAGAGGAAGAGGAAGACGGGGTTCAGTCCGCAGGAAAACCGGATCATCGTCACGGAGGTAAAAACAACAGTTGATGGACAGAATGCAGAACAATGTCATACATTCACCCCAGTACAGAGATCTGGGCCTAAATCCATCGTTTTTTTGCTCACCATGCCATTCCAGTTTGAACCCAGCCATATGAAAATCAGTCTTGACCCTGTGCCTCATGGGAACAGTCCAGCCCGAACTGCCAAGCCAGGTCCTCCCTGGACTGGAAACAAGCATCCTAGGACCGGTTTCGGGGTTTCACCCCTCTTCAGCCAGGATAGCTTGATTCCAGTGGCATGGAGAGCACGGGACCCACGTCTGGGCATACCCGTCCCACTCGGGGTGACAAATGCAAAAACAACAGTTGATGGACAGAATGCAGAACAATGTCATACATTCACCCCAGTACAGAGATCTGGGCCTAAATCCATCGTTTTTGCTCACCATGCCATTCCAGTTTGAACCCAGCCATTTGCAAATCAGTCTTGACCCTGTGCCTCATGGGAACAGTCCAGCCCGAACTGCCAAGCCAGGTCCTCCCTGGACTGGAAACAAGCATCCTAGGACCGGTTTCGGGGTTTCACCCCTCTTCAGCCAGGATAGCTTGATTCCAGTGGCATGGAGAGCACGGGACCCACGTCTGGGCATACCCGTCCCACTCGGGGTGACAAATGCAAAAACAACAGTTGATGGACAGAATGCAGAACAATGTCATACATTCACCCCAGTACAGAGATCTGGGCCTAAATCCATCGTTTTTTGCTCACCATGCCATTCCAGTTTGAACCCAGCCATATGCAAATCAGTCTTGACCCTGTGCCTCATGGGAACAGTCCAGCCCGAACTGCCAAGCCAGGTCCTCCCTGGACTGGAAACAAGCATCCTAGGACCGGTTTCGGGGTTTCACCCCTCTTCAGCCAGGATAGCTTGATTCCAGTGGCATGGAGAGCACGGGACCCACGTCTGGGCATACCCGTCCCACTCGGGGTGACAAATGCAAAAACAACAGTTGATGGACAGAATGCAGAACAATGTCATACATTCACCCCAGTACAGAGATCTGGGCCTAAATCCATCGTTTTTTGCTCACCATGCCATTCCAGTTTGAACCCAGCCATATGCAAATCAGTCTTGACCCTGTGCCTCATGGGAACAGTCCAGCCCGAACTGCCAAGCCAGGTCCTCCCTGGACTGGAAACAAGCATCCTAGGACCAGTTTCGGGGTTTCACCCTCTTCAGCCAGGATAGCTTGATTCCAGTGGCATGGAGAGCACAGGACCCACGTCTGGGCATACCCGTCCCACTCGGGGTGACAAATGCAAAAACAACAGTTGATGGACAGAATGCAGAACAATGTCATACATTCACCCCAGTACAGAGATCTGGGCCTAAATCCATCGTTTTTGCTCACCATGCCATTCCAGTTTGAACCCAGCCATATGCAAATCAGTCTTGACCCTGTGCCTCATGGGAACAGTCCAGCCCGAACTGCCAAGCCAGGTCCTCCCTGGACTGGAAACAAGCATCCTAGGACCGGTTTCGGGGTTTCACCCCTCTTCAGCCAGGATAGCTTGATTCCAGTGGCATGGAGAGCACGGGACCCACGTCTGGGCATACCCGTCCCACTCGGGGTGACAAATGCAAAAACAACAGTTGATGGACAGAATGCAGAACAATGTCATACATTCACCCCAGTACAGAGATCTGGGCCTAAATCCATCGTCACGGAGGTGACAGAACACTACCAACAACTGTTCGTCACCTCCACTGTGTCATCGGCAACACAAACGGAAATATGGCAGTCCATCGTGAACAACGTGAATGCAGTCGAAGTGTCGAGGAGGTCAATGGAGGAGGTCAAGAGGCACTGGCATGATGTGAAAAGCCAAACCAAGCAGAAACTCGCTGACAACCTGAAGGCAGCAACGGCGACTGGAGGTGGGAGCCCTATGCCACAGGAGGAGCTGGATGAGCTGGAGGAAATGGTGGCCACAGTCATCAGTGCGGAGACGGTGCAAGGAGTCGGGGGCCCGGACACTGCTCGGTATGACCTGACCATACAGCAACAGGGTGAGTAACGACCAGGGACTGGGGGGATGGGGGGAGACGGGCACAATGGCACACATGCACAATTATGTGTAGCACACTGCACACCCACAATGACTGTGGAACATGTCCCTGATGGCCTTGGCACACTGCAGCACACATAGAAACACCAAGTAGGCCCTGTCCACCATGTGCACAAATGCCCCCCCCCCCCTCTCCAATCTCACAACCCACCCATGCACATGTGCTGAACCCAGCAAAGCAGCGGCTCTGTGAGCCACACTGACAATGCAAGTGACACAGCATGACCAATAGCATGGCTGCATTCAAAATACATGACATGGTGCACGACACGACACTGAGGTGGCCCAGTGTGGATAACATCCTCAAAGGAGCAGGTCACACACTGACACATCCACGTGCACATACAAACCCTGACGTCAACAACACATCTGCAGACAAACAATGCACAAGAGTCCAAAATCAGTCCAAGAGCACAAATAACCCAAGTCGCCAACATCCCAGCACCGTAAAAGCACACAAGTCAAAGGCCCACCGCCTCAAAGGGATAAGGGGCCGCTAAATCAGAGCTGCAGGGGCGACTCTCCCACAATGCAGCACACACACATATCAATCACAGCACATCAACATTGACGACAATGTGGTACAAAGTGCCACACCTACACCACAGAACAGAGGACACAACTGGTGCTGCATGTGCGTAGAAACTGGCCAACCACATCAGGCATACCAGGAGACTGTCAGATGATAATGTACGAGTACAACCTCACATCCGTCATGTAGTCGAAACGTCCACTGTCCCCCATCAAATACCCAGCTCTTCCAAAACAGTCACAATGTACATTGTCATGCAGTCTGTATGTAAACATGTACAATGCTTGCACATACATAGAACACACTGTTAACCTGCATCTCCCCTTCACATTACAGAGGGACAATCAACACCTCCTGCAGAGCAGACCAGACATCTCTTCAGTGATGATGAGGAGGACCCCCTGGCCATCTGTTCCAACACTCTCCAACGGCTCATGGACAGCCTCCGCACCCCACCTCCAGGAGCAGGGCAGCCCAGCTGCATCGAGGTGATCCCATCCCCTCCACAGACCACACAGCATGAAGCACCCACCACCACGGCTGGCTCCCAGCACCTCACCGAAGAACACATGGCATTCCAACGCCGTGTGTCAGACTGCCAGAGGGGGCTGGCTGAACAGGTGCGGCTGGGTTTCGACCTCATGGCAGCCAAACTAGATGCCATACGTGGGTGTCTCAGTCCCATCAGGGACCACTTACAGTCCCTAATGGACACCCACAGTCCGCTCCATGCCCTACAACAATCCCTGGCTGACCTCGCCGGAGCCATTACTCGGATACAAGAACCGTCTAGTCAGACAGGCTCCAGCGACGACAGCACAGAGTTGGCACAGATGCGGAGGACAATGGAGAGCATGGAGCGGATGCAGGCAGGAAGGATGGCTGCCACGGCTAAACACCAGCGAAATGTAGCTGGGATCTACCATGCCCTGCAGATCCTCATCTTGCCATTGCTGCCACAGAGCCTGTCCCAGATGACTGCTGCAGGAACTTCGACACACACAACTCCGCCCCCTGATGTGTCAGTGGCACACAGTGATGCAGCCATACCACCTCCGCCCCCTGATGTGTCAGTGGCACACAGTGATGCAGCCATACCACCTCCGCCCCCTGATGTGTCAGTGGCACACAGTGATGCAGCCATAACACCACCACACACACCTGGCACACCTGACACAGAAGACATATCAGAGGACGAAGATGTGGATGTTGATGACTCTGTGTCAAGAAGGAGGTTGTAGCATTCATCCCCTGCCATATGGCCTGTTTCTGCTTGGTACAGCCCCCTGCATCATGCCCTGGTACAACACCTTCCACTGCCCCCCGGAACACTCTGCAACATTCACCTGGACCCCGACATGGACTGCCATATCTGCTCTGGTTACCAATGACACAGCAAACCGGCTGCGGACTCAACCCTTCCTCTACCGATGAACTTGTCATCCCCTAAAGGACTCTGTTTGGACCTCCACTGGGCAACCATGTAATGTGGGGTGTGCATGGCCATGTACTGCTCCAGCTCCGACACTCCACAGGATGTGAATAAAACATTCCTAATCACACAGATGTGTCATGTCTATGTTCAATCAAGTATAACAGTATGGATGACTGTAGGGACAAAGAGGTACACCCTGGGAAATGACATCAATGCGCATGTTTGACCGTGACACACATGGCCAATTAGATGACTGTGAACGTGTGAACTAGCTGTGGCCTCATTGATCATGAACAACAATCTCGCAACCCCCCAACGTAGCCCCACGTCCATGTATTAAATAGGGCTGTGTGTAAAAATGTCCAAGTCGGTAGGAGGCCTAAAGTTGAGTTCCACATCACATGGACAACAGAACATCTCTCCGCATACCTACACACACTCAACTGTGTGGTCACAGCCTGGTTTGATGGAACACATTGATCCACATGGCAAGAAGTTGGACACCATACTCACATTGCTGAAGACACGTAAGAGCACACGTCTACCAGCAACTCTCCCAAACAGAATGTCTGACTCACAGAGGTGGAGCTGGCAATAGGGACTCACCCCTAAGTGAAATGTGTCAGTCAGTCCCTCCCTGTGTACGGACAATGTTCATTGAGGCACACGATTTGGCATGCTAATCAACACTCATCACAGTTGAACACTAGTGAAGTTGCGTACACTTTATTAGCATGTGCGTGTCAGTACGGGCAAGACAAGGGCCACAACATGCAGACCAATGCATCATACACGAACAGGCAGCAAAGGAACATGTAGAGGTGCAAGACATGGGGAGGCACAAATAAACACCAACCATGACGGATGCTGACGGTCTCAGCCCACCTTGCCTTGCTGGACGAGTCATGTGGTGTTTGGCGAATGCTCATTGCACCGTGTCAGGGGACACCACTCACAGCCCATGGGATCTGCATAGTCCTGTACCACCGGACAGCGCTGACTGTCTGCGCTGCTGACAGTGAGCAGGTGAAGGAGTCCAACAAGGTCACATGTTGTGCTACATTGCCATGTGTGTACTCTCCCTCCAGCGGTGTGTCAGTTTGAGGAACGTTGCCAGGCGCCGCTGTCCACTCACCTTGCACAGGTGTGTGTCAACCCGCAGTCTTGCACGCACATGCATTCTGAGTCCAGGCGAATGCAGCCATGTCCACTGTCATGGTGGGATATGTGTCCATTTCTCCAAGATGCAAAAGGGTGTTGGGACCTGTGCCATGGGTTACAATCTTTTGTGGCTTCAGGAACGTAGTTACTCGTCCATGAAAGCGAGCGCAGCTTCATGGGCAATCAGTCGCAAGAGTACGTCGTTGTCGACTTCAATGAACACGGGGGCGAACCAATCCATTAGCTGGTCCGGACAGATGTGCTCCGTCCACGCCGTTTCACCAATCCGCAACACAGCCCAATAGGGGAGCGCTTCGATGTGGTCACTGCACACGAGGAATTGTGCAATCTCACATGCCCAACTGCCAGCACATACGCCCAATACCAAGGCTTCCCATGAATGGGTATCACGGTTACACTCCTGGTCGTGGGCCAACAGGCGGCGCACACACATGTCATAATCCAGTTCATCTACCGTTGTGTTGGATAGGCAGACATCCATGGGCCACTCGAATATGCATGATCGGCAGTGGAACCAGGGCTGGACGCAGGTGACGTATGCAAGACGGAAGCTCAGACGGTAACTGATGCGCAACACTGCCAGTGGCAGTGCCCCCAACAAATGCAGCATTCGGTCACGGTACAGTTCCACATGACAGGGGTTGTGCATGTGCCCGGGATGTTCTGACATTGCGTTGCTCGCACTCGTAGAACCGGCACTCTTCTGACCTGCGGTTGATATGCCACAGCTCGGAGCAATGAGTCGTATGAGTGTGCAAAGTTTGTACGTATGGGTTGTCCTGTACGTAAGTGTCAAGGCCGTTCCATGCAGGAGTACCTCGAGCAAGGACTTCTGTGTGTGGGGTGTGGAGTCGTTGATCTTTCATTGGCGCCATGTGTAGTGTGGGAGTCGTCATCATCTGCCATGGTATCTCTCTTAGGGGGTGCCTGCCACATGCATTTCCAAGGTCGGGGGTGCAGATGCCCTTCCGCCTTCTGTATTGAGACAAAGGGGCTTTCATCCCTAATGTTAGTCAGACTACTGCTTGTATCCTGGGAATGTGATGTGGCTATCGCGCTGCAATTGAGGCTAGGCCTTGGGCTTATGGTGCACCAAAAGCGATGAACACACACAACAGTTGCCATGTGTGAGCCAAGACCCCGAGGGGCCTTGCGCTCCTTGTACAGTCCCTTCGTGCGCGGCCGCCCTCCGGCTGCATGCAACATTGCAACATTGTCGATTGCGGGCCGTGTGGCGCAGACACTGCAACAGAGACACACGCATCAGTTGGTTTCCTGTGCAGCCCAGATATGGACCACGCCCAGAGGCCATTGATAATTGTTCACACCCCTACGCTGGCCTGGCGTACGCCGAGCCAGCCCACTCAGCTTACGTATAAAGGGGGGGATGACGACGCTACGTGTCCCAGCTCTTCCCCACTGCCTGAGGTGACATGGCTGCGTCCGCCTGGCCGATGACGAGACTCAATCATTTAGGGTCCATGACTTGCGTTGCACGGAGTCGGTGGCACCGGTTGCACTGCGGCCGGCACGGGCCTACCGCCACGGGACGGTGACTTACTGTGCACTGGACGGTGGCTTACTGTGCACTGAGGTAGGGGCACCTAAAGTGCTGAGCGGGTGTGCAGCCTGCAATGATGACGTGTGCACTGATATGGTCTCTGCCATTGCAATATCAAGACCCAGAGTCAAGTGTGCGCCTGGTGGACCGCAATGTAGGCCTGAGCCAGCGGGCAGCGCGGGCCTACCGCCACGTGGCGTTGCCTCGCGTTTCACAGAGTTAGTGGCACCTAGAGAGCTCAGCGGGTGTGCAGCCTGCGATGATGACGTGTGCACTGATATGATCTCTGCCATTGCAAAATCAAGACCCAGAATCAAGTGTGCGACCTGGTGGCCTGGGTGTGGTGGCGGTGGGTGTTGTGGCCCTCTTGGGGCTCCGGGCTGCATGATCAGTAGCTCCATGGCATCTGTTGTTCTTCAGGTGTGGCTCTGGGCTGGGCTCCCTTTCATGGTGCAGGTTGTCGTACGACTTAACACCAGGTAGGAGCAGGTGTTAAATCCCTGCTGCTAACGTGCCTTATCTCATGTTTTTGATTCTTATCGCCGATCTGGCTGGTTGTTGGGAATGTTGCGTAGTGGTGTTTCTGCACGGGAACGCCTACTCTGCATCTCATTAGCGTTAGTTGCCGGTGTCATCCGTGGCGATGTTTTTTGTGGCTGCTATCGTAGGATAACTGCCGATTTCGGCTGTTAGCACCAGCTTGTGAATGGTGCGATGAATTTATCACCACTTTGGCTGCCATAAAGCGCTGCTAACTCGGCGATAAGCCCTTGAGAATATGCCCCCTTGTCTTATAACCAAACCATACCATCTCTCACTTTATCTGTGTTTATGTCAGTGAATTTCTTGTTTTTTTGTTGATATACTATATCGATTTATATGAAAGCATTCCTTTCCAAGAAGTGTATGGCCTTTGGCAGGGCGAAACAGGGGTTCGCTGCTGGGCCTGGCCTTTGGCTGGTCCCTACGACCATCACCTTAGGGTGGCCAACATATGTTCTGCTCTGCCTTTGGCTGTACACAGCATGTGTAGGCCACAGGCCTTGCCCTTTGGCCAGGCCCTGCACCCAGCCCCTGCAGTCAGCCAGTCCCAACTGTGCATGGCCTTTGGGCATACCTAGTAAGGGTTAGCCGGAACGCCTGGCCTTTGGTCAGATACTCCACCCAATCCACTGTGGGCAGTCAGCCTCCATAGCTCAGGGCCCTGTTTCTTACCAACCACGGGTGGCTTTTCAGGAGGCTTTGCAGGGCTTAGGAATTAATAGAGATATTTATATTTAATGTTTCGGGTGGATTTCAAAAGAACAATTTTTGATGGTTTTTTTTATTTTGTTTTTTGTTTTTTTGTGTGTTTTAAATAAAATTTGGTGCAACTGTGGTGGCATATGTCCTTTTATAAACTGAAAACTAAGTTTTCTTTTGGTGTTGTTTTTTTTCAGCAATATTTCGTATTCTCGTTCTCAAGCCTGCGGTTTTGTTCTGTGTACAGGGGTGGCGAAGTGAGCAGAAGAACGATGATGGGTTTAACCCAGAACTAATAGTGACTGGGCGTGAGTGTCTGAAAAGTTTGAGCGCTCCGTCCATCATCTTATTGTGCTTGCTTTGTTCACTTTAAGTTGGCAGGGTATACCCAGACGTGGGTCCTGGGCTCACTGTGCCACTGGAATCAAGCTATCCTGGCTGAAGAGGGGTGAAACCCCGAAACCGGTCCCAGGATGCTTGTTTCCAGTCCAGGGAAGGCCTGGCAGTTCGGGCTGGTCTGATCCCATGAGGAACAGGGTCAAGACTGATTTGCTTAAGGCTGGGTACCAACTGGGGTGGCGAAGTGAGCAGAAGAACGATGATGGTTTTAATCCAGATCTAATAGTGACTGGGGGTGAGTGTCTGAAAAGTTTCAGCGCTCTGTCCATCATCTTATAGTGTTTGCTTTGTTCTGTGTTCCACACATTTATTTTGCACTCCATGCAGTACAATATAAAGATTTTCATGTGAGGATTGTTGTCCTGTTCTGCTCAGTGTAGCATCTGTTCAGGAACTTTTTGTGGTGTTTGCATGTCATGTTTAGCAGGTGCCTGTGTCTTTTTCTTCTCTTATTCCAGCTGGAATTTCAGATACTCCAATTCAGGTTTTCACCTTATATGTATTTTCATTGTCAAAGTTCCAATGGAAAGCAGACCTTGCTGTCCTCTGCTCAGTTCCTCGACAACGAGTTTGCACATTACTCTCCTTGCACTCTGGATTTTTTCTACAGGGTATTGTGAGAAAAATACTTCCACACAATGGAGTACTTAGGTGCTTTTTCTCCCTCCATAATCAGTCTAGTGCATGTGAATTCTTCCTTTTCCTAAGGTGCAGATGATGGTTTAGGAAGTTCCTTATCAGCTGTGTCAACTATGGCTCAGTGGTAGCATGCCGCACTGGTTGTCTGTACGAACTGCACACATTTCATGCTCTTCACATATGTGGCTGCTATTGCTAGACAACTAGCACCTTTTCTCTTTGTAGAAGAAAACACAACGTTTAACCTATGAAAATCTCAGACTACCTTTAAACTTGTCAATACGTCAGTGGGCTCTGCAAAAGTCCTTCCCTTATTGCTATGCATGTCAGGTCTGCAGACCCTGGTTCGAGTCTGTGAACCACAATTAAAACAAAAAAGTTTCAGCTAACTAGGTATGCACACCCTAAACCACAATTTGACCCCACTGACTCCTACACAAAAATAATAATGAGCAAATAATGCACAAACAGAGCCTAAATAACAATAGCACTTATGGACTTTAAAGTGAGCCCCTGGGATTGCAACACAACCCGATGGCGCATATGTGGTCTTAGACCACAGCTCATAATTCTCAAAATATGAGAGGGGACACAATATGGATCCATAAGTTTCATAATCCCCATACTCTGTACACAGTCTGGAAACTATGGCAGGGGATTGACACAACGTGTATCCACTAGTTTCAGAATTTGCGAATCCTGTGCGGATTTCAAGCAGTGGTGGCTCCTCCGCTAAGGTGGAGGAGCGTCGCCCCACTACACAAAAGAAAAACTAAAATGATAATAACGTAACATTATTATCATTTTATTTTTCCTAATGCAGTCAGTGGCGGGGCTGGCCAGAGCAGGGGGTGGAGTGGTTTGCACTCCCTAAGTGCTCACGACTGTTTGGCCGGCCCTCTTGGGCCGGCCAAACAATCATGCACACTTTGCATGGTCCCCACCAGGCTGCATTACACAGCCTGGTGAGGAAAATGCACAGGCTCCCTGTCCCAGTCTGAGCACTGAACCACGGCGCTCAGACTAATCACAACACTGCACTGCAGTGTCGTGATTGGCCCAGGGGAGCCTGTGTGCCTGGGTGCTTCCTGCTGCCGTCCGGGACAGGAGGAAAGAAGATGAAGAGGTCAAGAACGGAGGAGAGGTGGCGGCCGGCCGTTCCAGGTAAGTTTTTATTTTTTTATTCGCTCCCTCCACCCCCCCCTGCCACCCCACCACCCCTGTCCGGTAGCAGCCGCTACTGCCTTCACGGCGGTAGGGAACCCAATATGGGTTAACAAGCTTCATAGTCCGCAAACTCGGTTTAGAGTCCATGAACATTGAGATGAGGTTGTGGGCACTGGGGTCCATCACTTCTCTCGAGTTCACACAGTATGAGCTGAGTTTGTGAAGCAAGAGGGTATTTTTAAAAATCTGAGGATACATATGTGCCCCAATAGCTAGGATTTGCAGCCTTTTATTATTTTTCAGGATGCAGGTATAATGCCATGTCTCATCTAAAGGCGACAAAAACAATTTTCTGTTGCGCCCAGCCAGTCTGATTGCCTGGGTCAGGGAACCCGATTCTGAGTTTGGGGAGCTGAAATATTGTCAATTTGGTGCCTTAATTTTGTTTAATGTGGGCCAGTGATACCATGTTTGAGGACAGTCCATGAACTAACAGTCCAGATATCTCTGTAATTAAACCCTTCAAAGCACACCCAACACTTTCTTGTAATGCTCATTTCTTAAAAATAATGTACTAGATTTGCACAAAACCAAGCAAAACCACTCCTCTAAATAATGTTGTTGTTTTACGCCAAGTTTGGTGTAATTCCATTAAGTGTGTTTTTCTCTGAAGCCGAGAGCAAACTTTCCAAATTGAGTTAAAATTGTAAACTCTCTTTTCCCCCCACCCTTTCCCCTCTCCCTGAATGGAAGCACACAAAACCCAACATGCCAAAAGTAAGCCAGACTTACTTTTTTAACGCTTTGTGCAATGTTATAAACAAAGCAAACATTGTCTCTTCACTGGAAGCTCACACCTAGCTTTAACTACAGTCGTTATTGCTGACCTGTAATCAATCAGTCCATCCATCCACCCATCCATCCATCCATCCATCCATCTATAGTGCTGTGTGAGTTTGTAATGACAGAACCCTTGTGGCACCTAATGGACTCCATAGAACTGTGACGAAAGCATCAGAGCATAGTGAAGTGAATGCAGGTTTAGAATCTTGAGTTCATGGCTACCTGCAGAAGAATAAAGACGTGTTATACTAAGCTCCGTGTACGGCATAGTCATTGATGAGTACCCGGGTTGGGGAGGACGCTACAACTGGCAATGAGATAGGGGATAAGTAACCCAAAGATCGAAAGTACTCTCCCAACGAGTTTGCCGTAGTCCAGTAAACTACTCATGCATGCCACGTGTGCCTCCATCGCAGTGCAGAATCAATGTTTGGAATATGTGGAGTCAAAGCGCAGGCCCAGTTCTGTGTAAAGCATTTGAAGTTAATGAAAGCTTCACTGAGAAGTCTACACATAGGTGACCTAGAACCTGCTGGGAGGCCGCAAAGAGAAGTACTGCTCTACTATGCAACTCAAACAGTACATTCATACAGAGTGATAAAGCGACAGGCGGATGCAACAAGGTTTTAAAGAGTAGCAAATTGGAAGATAACACTGCAAACAGAAGCGCTGCGAGGCAGAGATCAGCCAGGTGTCAGTCAGCACAAAGAGACACCTAGAGACAAATTGATACAAGAAACGATCCTCTGCTTACCAGTACTGATTAAAGAGAGACATCATGCCACAGCGCTGGAGAGAGCGATCCCAGAGGAAGCACCTGGGGCTGTGTTTGCGGAGCTGTCCGTACCCGAAGCGGCACATCACCAAAGCTGCTGGCTGGTGGCTCAGCACAACTCCCAAGGTCTCCTGAAAGCAAAAGGCTCTCATGGAAACCAAGAGGGAGGTCAAGGTTCCACGGCCTGTCCAAGATGACCCAGAGGCCAGCACATCATGGGCCTTACAGATGGTATGGACGAAGCAGGTCCTAGCGGACAACAGACGGTGTCGGAAAGATCTCCACCCTCAGTGACAGCCAATCTCGGAAATGGTTTCAATGCTTCCGCCTTCTTGAAACCACCAGCGGCATTCGATACCACCAAAAAGCTGAATATTGGCGACATGTGGACTGCCTTGATAGAGACATTTGATGATTTTATTGATGCAATTGAGGAAGCAGATAGAAAAAAAAGATTATCAAGTACCTTAAGAATCTTGCTGGTGAAGGTGTAAAAGAAGTCATAAAGTAAATGGCGCGAGCTAATGAAATTACATACAGTCAAATCAAAGCAGCCTTGCATCACAAGTTCAATCCAATGCCAAATGTAGATTCCGAAAGGTACATCTTCAGTTAAGGATGACAGAAAGTCGGTGAGACCATCGACAAATTTGTTGAGAGTCTGGATACGCTCATCAAACACTGTAAGTCAATTAATTTAATGATGAGGAAGCTATCCGCCTCAGAGTGATTGACGGATGCTTGTCAGATTCGTTCAGACGACGTATGCTGAGAAAAACTCTTAGCCTAGAGCGAGTTCTCATCGCTGCCCGAGCTGAAGAGTGTGCTGATCGACAACCTGCTGACTTGGAGGCTGAAGGTGCCCAGAGCGAATCAGTCATTAATGTGTAAAGTAAGCCAAAGCACAAGGCTGAGAGATGCAGAGTGAATTCTCCACAGAAAAAGAAGTTGTGTTTCAGGCTTTGATTTTCGTTTCCATACAAAGGTAAATGTCCCACCATTGGGCAAATCTGCAAAGGCTGTGGAAAGGAGAACCATTTTGTAATGGTTTGCAATGCGAAGGAAATAGTAAGTCTGTCCCGAACATTACAGAAGCGATGTTCAACGCACACCCATATGTCGAAGTGACCACATCAGCTGAGGCAAATCGACACCAAACGAAGTTGATCGACATCTAAATCTTCGTCAAACAGTTCTTCCATATCAATGTCAAGTGAAAGTGAAGAAGATAGTTGTGCCATGTCGATCTTTACATCAGAGAAATGTACGCATGTTTGATTGGTCGTATGTGAGGAAAAATACCGGTCCAAGAGAAGTCGACATGGCAAAGCACCAAAGTTGTTCAAACATTGTCTGAAAATCACACTAAAAGTCAATGGTTATTCAATAACTTTAATTATTGATAGTGGTATGTCAATAAATATTATGCCTGAGGAGAAATATAATGAACAGTCTCCATTGCCACGACTTACGCCATTGAAAACTAAAGTTTATAAGTGGCCTGCATTGAAGCCACTAAAAAGTCAAGGTATATTTGTAGCAACGATGAAGCATAAGAAAACAAATGTAAAACCACCCATTCATATACTTCATGGTACGATGTCAAGCATCTGTTTACTCAGTCTCAGCACAGCTGCTGATATGGGACTGATATCTGTGAACTATAACATGAATGCTCATCACGAAATTGTAAGACAATGCCCTTCGTTGTTTCATGGGTTGGGAAAACTCAGGACTATGAAAGTCCAATTACACATTAATGAGGACGTCCGTCCTATTGCTCAAAGACACTGATTAATTGTCTTTCACTAACGGAAAGCTGTTGAAAAAGAACTTGTCCTTACTCAAACACGATATCATCGAGTGCTCCACTGGTCCAACTCCATGGGTTTCTCCCATAGTGGTAGTACCCAAAAAGGACAGTGAAGGAGCTGTACGCATCTGCGAGGATCTGCATCAAGCGAACAAGGGAATTGAAAGAGAACAACATCCAGGTTCGCACATTGTCGACATGATAACACAGTTGTACGGTGCAAAGGTATTCTCTTGCCTTGATCCGAATAAAGGATATGCAAGAACGAAAGATGAGAGGCAACACAAGCAAATATCAGGTAAGTACAATCTACAAAACGAAGTAACAATGATCAGACGAATGTGTTATGGTCTTTTTCGTTCTTTTATTTCACACGTGGTCCACATAAACAGCCAACGCGTTTCGCCCAGACATGGGCTTCTTCAGGGCAATGAGTAGATTGTGGTGGAGGACTGTCTCAATAATGTGTAGCGATTGGTCCCAAGAAATGTAACGCGTCCGTTACGGAGTATAAAAGTAATAATGTAAAGGTCTCTGGACCTGATAGCCTTTCGTATAGCCGTTAGAGAGGTATTTCGAGTGACTGTTGAGTCGCTGCAGTGTCGCGTCGTGATGTGCCGTGTCCGGTCAGACGTCCGAAATGCGTAGGGGTAGTAGAGTGTCGGCACATCACGACGCAACACTGCAGCGACTCAACAGTCACTCGAAATACCTTACATTCTGGGCGCTCTACCCACGAGCTGACCTAGAAACTCTCTAACGGCTATACGAAAGGCTCTCAGGTCCAGAGACCTTTACATTATTACTTTTATACTCCGTAACGGACCCGTTACATTTCTACATTACATCTACTCATTGCCCTGAAGAAGCCCATGTCTGGGCGAAACGCGTTGGCTGTTTATGTGGACCACGTGTGAAATAAAAGAACGAAAAAGACCATAACGCATTCGTCTGATCATTGTTACTTCGTTTTGTACATTGTACTTACCTGATCTTTGCTTGTGTTGCCTCTCATCTTTCGTTCTTGCAGTTTCTAATTAGTGGTCAAGTGGCAGCTGACCATTTGAGGCGGTCAACCCTTTACACAACGTGACGTAACTAGGCAGTGCAGTTGTCTGTAACCCGGCTGCTATCTAAGGTGTCAAATCGAATAAAGGATATAATCAGTTGGAACTTGAGGCGAATTGCAGGTACATTTCAAACTTTTCTGCACATGTTGGTCTGTTCCATTACTAAAGACTACGTTTTGGTGTATCATCCGCTGCGGAGCTATTCCAAGATGTCATTTGACGTATCATATAGCCTGTGATGAATGCTTTCAATTATAGTGATAACATATTTGTTTTCAGAGCTACACAATCAATCAGTAATCTTATAAAGCACAACTACTCACTTGTGAGGGTCTCAAGGCGCTGAGTGGGAGGGGTGGAGGGTCTGCTGTTCAGTCGAAGAGCCAGGTCTTGAGGTCCTTCCTGAACTGCGGCAGGGATGGTGACTGCCTGAGGTGCAGAGGCAGGGAGTTCCAGGACTTCGCAGCGAGGTAGGAGAAGGATCTTCTTCCAGCCATGGCCTGGAACACGACAAAGCTCTCACGCAAGTGTGTAATTTGCTCGCTGATGACGGTTTAACTTTGAATCCCGAGAAATGAGAGTTCCATAAGACAAAGTTAAAATTCTTTGGCCATATTTTTTCTGATGGGGGCATGACACCCTATCCAGCTAAAGTGCAAGCGCTCTCAACTGCCAGTCCCCCACAAGATGTTTCCATGTTACGTTCACTTCTTGACATGACCAGCTATTGCGCAAGATACATGCAAGACTTTGCTACTACCAGAGCACCATTAAGAGACTTGACAAAGAAGAATATTTATTTTCTTTGGTTACATGAATGCGAGCAAAGCTTCCAGAAAATCAAACAAGCTATTGAGAATGCTACTAAAATGGCATACTTTGATCCAAACCTTCATACTGATGTTGTTGTTGATGCTAGCCCTGTTGGGTTAGGTGCCACAGTGGATGCCCAGATGCTCGGAGATGTATTGTGGCATATGCATGCCGCAGTTTGTCCCATACTGAACGTGTTTATTCACAACCTGAGACAGAAAGCTTAGCAGTGGTGTCGGCTTGTGAACATTTCCACGTATTCTTGTGTGGGAAGCTCTTGATGCTTGTGACATATCATCAAGCATTGTTGACTACCTTTGGCAATCCATAGGTAAAAAAGCCTCCCCACATTGAATGTTGGGGTCTGCCATTGCAAGAATACAACTACCCCATCATGCGTTGTCTATGGAAAAATCAGAACCCTGCTGGTTACATCTCACAAGTGCCTCTACAATGCCCGAGCACCCATTTTAAGATGGCTGAAGCTTAAATAAATTCCATAGTGAAATCAAGCACCCCACTGGCCATTTCGTTGGAACAAATTGTCAGTGCCGCGAGCCAAGATAGTCACATGCTGAAACTGAAAGACATTATTACACATCAGTCTTGGTACCAGCACCGCCGACCGCTTACCCGTAACAGGGAATTTCAGAAGTTTAAAAATGTCAAAGATGATCTGCCCGTTACTCATGAAGGTATTATTCTAAGAGGTTCAAGAACTTTCATTCCTGAGAGTCTGCGACAACAGATAATTGAAGTGGCCCATGAAAGACATCGTGGAATTATTGCCAATAAACGAGCTCTCCGAGACCAAGTCTGGTTTCAACATCGCGACAAGAGAGTTGAAAGAGAATTAAAGGCCTGTCATCTATGCAACTGCCTGTCATTGAAAACCACTCAACACCCTTTAAACATGTCAGAATTACCAACGCATGCATGGGAAAGAATTGCCGTTGACTTCTTCGGTACTCTTGATAACAGACATCACCTGATAGTGATCGTTGATGAATATTCCCATTTTTTATTGATAGAAGATACCTCAGCTATTACTCAAGAATGAGTCATTGAGAGATTAGACAGCATATTCACATCCTGCATCTTCCTGCGACCTTAAAGTCTTATAACGACCCACCTTTCAACAGTCGAGAATTCAGAGACTTTCTCAGTCATATTAATGTGAAGGATTAGAAGAGCACACCTCTTTGGCCACAGGCCAATGGCCCTGTCAAACATTTCATTGCTACTCTTAAGAAAACTGTCCAGCGTGCTGTACTAGAAAAGCTCGAACTTAAACTGGCTAAAATTCGACTCTTCGAGCTTACCGTTCGACCCCTCACTCGACAACAGGTGAAAGCCCTGCACCCTTGATTTTCGGGAGAGCCATGATGACCAAGTTACCTCAATGGACCGACAGAAGATCAAATATTGAGGAAGACACCCACATGAAGGGCTTGAATTGTAAGACGAAAATGAAGGCCTATGAAGACAAGCGTCAACATGCAAAAGATGTTATGTTCATTAGAGGAGATCGAGTGCTAGTTCGTTAGCATAGAAAATGAAAGTCTGATGCTCCTTTCGATGCTGAACCATTTCCTGTTGTGACCAGCAAAGGACACATGGTGACTGCCCAACGTTCTGGGAAGTCCATTACGGCGAGACTCCTTGCATTTCCGACATGTGGCTCATCGCTCGTCAGGCACTTATGTTAATGTAGAGACTGCGTCTGAAGGGTTAAGTGAAGAACCCCTGAATGCTGCTGTCTACACATCATTAACGCCGGTCATGGACACTTCTACTGCATGTCCCCATTTTCCGAAGACATGGTTGGGACATGTGAGCAAAGCGCCATGAAGACTCACTGAAGAGCTATAATTGAGTATATATTTGTTAAAATTTTTTGTTATTTTTTATTTAACAGAGGGGCAGATGTAGTGTCGTGTGAGTTTGTAATGAAGGAACCCTTGTGGGTCCTGATGGACTCAGTAGAACAGTGACATAAGTATCAGAGCGAAGTGAATTGAATGCAGGTTTAGAATGTTGAGTTCAGGGTTACCCACAGAAGAATAAAGTCATGTTATACTAAGCCCTGTGTGTGGCGTAGTCATTGGCGAATGCCTGGGCTGGGGAGGACGCTACACTATCTATCTATCTTGCATAGAGAAACAAGATGGGTCCATGTCACTGGGAACTCGGATACCACTTTTCCATTCCTGGACTTTGGTTTTACATGTCATTATTATCGAGTCTGCTGGTCCAATTGGCTCAGTTAACATGAGTAAAGACTACAAGCTCCAGAATCACTGATATGTTAAATAAAAACTCAGAACTGGAAAAGTTGACTCTGGTGATATAGAGTCATCTTGACACCCTATTCACTCTTGTAAGTGATACTGTACAACTATCTCTTCAACCACTACCCCATAGTTTGGAACCACTGGCTGGTCACTCCTGACCCGCTCTGAAGCTCATAATTTACTTAGAAGCACATATAATGGTTTTCTTTTAATTGTGCTACAAATCACTGTCATATGTCATAATATTAATAGACCTGTTTCATCTTCTGGTCATTGCTCTTATTGTCTCTCTCACTCCCATACTCTCCTAGATGAGTTTCACCCATCTGTTCAAGCACGTAATGAAACTCTTAATGTTACTCCCATATTTTTGTAAACCCTTAACCAATATTTTCTCTTGTTTAACAAAATAGTTTTCATTATCTCTGTTAGACCTGACATACTTGGCATGGTATTCTCTCAAACATTTTGCCTTAACACCTCCTTTTTGCTGAATTTGTTTTTGTTGGCTTTAAGACTGTGCACATTGCCTCTTCTAATCAGGGCTAAAGTGGGTGTGCTCTCGCCTTTAAACATGGTAACATTGGCCTACACCTAATTGGCACATTTAATCTAATTGTGAGTCCCTAGTAAATGGTACTACATGTACCCAGAGCCTCTAAATTAAATGCTACTAGTGAGCCTTCAGCACTCATTGTACCACCCACGAAAGTAGCCTTTTAAAACATGTCTCAGGCCTACCACTGCAGCCTGTAGTGCAGTTTTAAACTGCCATTTGAACCTGGAAAAATAAATCTTTTGCCAGACCTAAACTTTTGTTTTTAATACTTCCAAGTCACCCCTAAAGTACGCCCTAAAGGCTCATATGGCCAGGTGTATTGTTTTAAAAAAAGGTAGAACGTGTACTTTAGTTTTACATGTCCTGGTAGTTAAAAACTATTACAGTCGTTTTTTACTGTTGTAAGGCCTATCCCTCCCATTGACTAACACTGGGTTACCTAAGACATTTAATTACTGCTAACTTTAGATTGAGAGTAGATAGAGATAAGCTCTTTACACTCAAATGAAATATAATTTAAAGTCCTCTTTAATGGTAAAGTCAGATTTTAAGTAAGAATTCTGAAAATGGCACTTTTAGAAAGTTGGAATTTTATTGTCCCAACCATTTGTGCATTCTGCCAGTGCCCTGGGTCACATGACTGCGAATGACTCTGCTATTGGGGTTTGTGTATTGCTTCAGGACAGTAATGCAAAAGGGGCTTAGGTGTGGGCAGGATGGGCCATCCTGGCAGGATGACTGAGGAGTGGCTGTACCCAGCTCTACTTACACTTTAAAGGGATTTGCCTTCTGCCCACACAAAGGGAACCTGACACCAGGCCTTCCCTGTCTTTTGCCCCCCAGACAGTTTGGAACCGTGACAGAAAAAGGGGAAGAATGTTTCAGAACCAGATATGAGGATAAGACAGAGAATTCGCCACCAAGAAAGGCATGCAACAGGAATAAATATTGGACCAATGGAGTCACTCAAAAGGACATTCCTGGACCTGTGGAAGTTACAGAAGAAGGACTGCCCTGCTGCCAGAGGACTGCCCTACTGCTTGAAGGACTGCCATGCTGTCTGAGAAGGAAGACAGGACTGCTTGCATTAATCCAAGTCTAACCAAAGTGGCTCCAAAGGTCAGTTGGCTGACCACCTGTATGAGCTACAGAAACACAACAAGCTTCAGAGGCCTCCCTGCAACTGTCTAACTCACCTGCTGCAACTAGACCTGCCCGGACCTGCAACTGGACCTGTCTGAGCCCTGCTTACCTCAGCTGGAGTGAGCCCGTGATTCCCAAGAGGTGCATCCCCGGGTTCTGAGCCCTTAGTTGGCATCAGAGTGTACTCCTTCTAAAGGAAAGGTGAAAATCCTGATGTGTGGGCTGCTCATGACACAAACAGGCGCATTCGCACCAAGACTCTGCCGTCCACGACAACTGCCAATGCAAAACTCTGGCGAAACCTGCTCTTTGGGTCAACAGAAACCGCCAGCAACGACTGGCAATGCGAGACCCTCACTTCCCGCTATAGCTACAACAGCTCGTGATGACTACCAACAAGATTTTTTATTTCCGACTGCCTGCCACTAGATGGGGTAGAACAAATACCATGGCTTAAGTACATGAAGGTTTCTTTTGAGTGTTTGGGTCTGTCTGATTTTTAACACCCCCCCCTTTTAATTGGCCCACATTTTAAGCTACATGTTAAAAAAGCATAACTGGAGCATTGCATAATTACCCGTTTAGCAATGACCCAAAAGATGCGAAGCATTGTAAATTATGCTCAAGTATTAACAACACCTGGCTTAGAGCCTTACTTGGGATGGCTCTTATCCCCTACCCATCGTTACCGGCTTACCCTTTTTAGACTAAGCACTTTGCACTTTAAATTTGCCTCTCCTGCAACGGGCGCCTGGACTCAAGACCTCCCTTCCTCAGGTGTGACAATAGCTCAATTCAAAACATTAGCCACTTGTACCAGGAGCCAAGACGCTGCTTTCTGGCGCCTCTCCTGTGCAAGGCCAATGTGAGACAGTACAAGGAAGGGCTATTGTTTATGCAGGCACTAGGCTTACTTCAAGTCTGCTTTGCCGTACTCAATTTAATAAAATCAGCATTTCAAATTAGGAGGGGCTATGAACCTTAAAAGTGAATGTTCTGTCTGAATTTGTTACCAGCAATATTTTTTCATCTTATGAAATGTTATGAAATGATTTGAATATTCTTGATTTTATTTGGATCAGCGATATACGTTTTATATACTTTTATTTTAAAAATCTGTGGTCTGGTTTTGTGTGTTTTTATGGCCTCTGGCCAAATAAAGTTTATCTTGACTTGACTTGACTGCCAAAGCGAAGCTACAGCAATGACTGCCCTTGACGCTTAACCGGCTCATCTTGCTGCAGCAACGACTGTGCCCCACTTGCTTTTGGCACTACAGCGATGACCATCCGCGAGGCTCAGCCTCCTTCATGGGGCCTCCTCCAACGTGAATGGAACAATTGACTCTTTGAAGGTAAGTTTTCAGCAGGACTAACCTGGTTCCTGAATCCGACCTACACTTCATCCCGGTTGGCCTGAACTTGTGATTTTCTCTGGTCTAGTGCAACAGATGTCCCTGAGTGGTGCTTTGTGCTATTATGTGGTATTTTCACTTAAAAATTTTAAATTGCATACTTCCTGTTCTACTGATTGAATTTTTGTAGTTCTTATATATTTGTTTATTAATATTTACTCTATTTTTTAAATTGGTTTGGGATTTTTCTTGTGTTTTCACTTTATTATTGTTTGTGTAATGCATAAATACTTTACACATTGCCTCTAAGTTAAGCCTGAGTGCTTTTGTGCCAAGCTACCAGAGGGTTCTGCACAGGTTAATTTAGTGACTTTGTGTGATTCACATTGAGAAGGATTTTGGTTGTTGACTAAGTGGAGCTTCCACTCCCTCAACCAATAACACATTTCCTTTCAGTCCCCAGCTCTTCTTGTTAGATATTGAAATCATTACTTACCGGTAATCTTCATTATCCTGAGTCATAGAACTCCTCATCCCAGTACTTACGCTGTCAAGTGTCCTACCTTATAGACAGTGTTATCGCACTACAAAAGTGAAAGCAGCCCAACACTAAGTGTTTTTTTTTTTAGAAATCATTAAAGTGACAACTCTACATTAAGATTGAAATAATGATTTCATTACCCCTTCGTCCACTCTCCTCATCCCAGTCCTTATTAGGTGAGTTTATACCAAGGTTATAAACGTTTGCACCAACAAGGAGGATTATGCATAAAATCTAATTTATAATTTTTTACAGCTGTGTGTGGTGTTGAGCAAGTAGCTGGTTCAACAAATTTCCTGTAAAGACACAATACTTACTTCAGCTCAAGATGCTGAAACTGCTCTAGTCGAGGGCCCCTGAATATCTCCTGGTATCATCTTACCACCGATCTATATTCTTGGGAGATTGGTTGCCATACCCATCTACTTAATGTGGGGTTTGAGATCTTTATACCTTTGCTGGTTGCCCCATAAGGTGCAGAAAGGAAATTTGAAATCCGAAACTATCTTGTCTGTTCTCAGTATATTGATAAAGCCCTCTTAGTATCCACAGAAGCAATTCTAGAATGTATGTTTGTATCAAAGACAGGTAAGACAATCTCCTGTGAAAGATGAAATGATGAGTGGACTTTAGAAATGAATTTGGGAACTAGCCTAAAAACTACCCTATCTGGAAAAAATGTCAGATAAAGATAATAAATTACCAGAGCTCCTAATTCACCCAATCTCATACACAACATAATTGCAACGAGGAATGCGTCTTTAGCTGATAACCATGTGAATATCGCCGATTCTAAAAGATTATCCTGTAAGCCTCTCAAAACTATGGCTAGGTCCTATAGGAAAACCACCTTTTCTGTGTGGTCACCCATAATGTTTTTGCCTTTTGCTGAACCATATATTATTGCTGGTTTTTAGACTCTGCACACTGGGCTTTGTTGTCAAGTGTCGCAAATGCGTTCTCTGGCCCCCAAAACAAAGAGAAATTATCCTATCCCTGATTTGCTATTTGACTTTTCGATAAGGCCATAGTATATGGTGGGAAATATACCAATGGCATGAAGAGTTAATTGTCACATGTGGTCTGAAGTACTTTTGTGCCATCCAATAGTGTGTCGAAAGAAAACATAGTTTCAGGGCTACCAGTGTAGCCTGATTGCTGCAGTGTAAAACCCATTTTGACAGATCAAAAACTTCCCTGGTAAATATTAGTACCTCGCATCTATGTAGGCCTTGCAGACCACAAAGTTGGATGCATGGTATTTAAAAGTGGGACATGTAGAAAATGTATATTACCTTTTCCCTACAATGACAAGGCCCAAAAAACTATGTTCACTGTGGCAGGTCCAGCTGCCCTATGTCTAGCTGTCCTATGTTGAACACCAGAGTACAGATTAAAGATTTTAAAATACTAATACTGTATCTCAAGTGTGGGACCAGTTAGAAAAATAATTAAACTACTATTTTTAATTGTTATTAAAAATCCACTCTAATGGTAAAGTCGGATTTTTAATAAATATTAGGGAAAAATAACTTTTAGACAGTTGTCCTTTACCTTCCTGAACTGTCAGAAGACTAAATAGCAAAAGCCCCTGCTAGCTCTCCGCCTGTGCTAAACCTTGAATAGTTGTGAACAATCTGTGGAATGCCTCCTAGAGCAAACAATAGCCTCACCTGAATGGGCAGAGAGGGCTCCTGTGAGATCAACAGAATATTCAGAGTGGAAACTGTGGGCTTCTTCTGACACCACACTGTCAAATCTTGCTTGACAGGTCTGTTGACAACATGTAACGCTTGGGGTACACTTAAGAGGGAGAGAAACGGATGCCAAGACAATTCTTATGGATCACCTTTCTGGTTGCTGAAGGACACTGCTTTTGTGCCACCAGACTTCTGTCTCTTTCTTAGTTGTGGGTACAGTGCCTTCTTCAAACTGGATTTTAGTGCTAGTTGTGGGTGGATACTAGAATTACGATAGTACACTGCCCACACACACCCAGCCCACAGAGCCCAAGTTTAGTGTGGCTCAAGACTTTTGCTTTCTTGAAAATGCCCTGACATAAGTATTTTGGGCCTGTTTTCAGTAAAGCTAAGAGGAAGCACTGAAAAAGTGTGCTGGGTTGGCCCACGCAATTTTTACCCAATTGATTAGGAAGTCCACAGTAGTCATCCTCACCCACTGGCGGGTGCCAGGCATAAATGTGACACCTCCAGGCACCCACTTCAGGACACATTCTGGACCTGCAGAAGATCAGGCAAGGACTGGACCTGCTGTCTGTGACCTGAAAGCAGCCCTGAAGGACTGGACACACTCCCTCTTGTACCAAGGACAAAGAAGTGGACTCCAAGGGTCAGTTGGGTGACCTTCTGTGTGGCTACAGGGAAACAACAAGCTGCAAGAGGCCTTTTCCTGGAAGTATCAAGCTGGTCATTGGCAAATGGACCTGAATGGGACTATTCTGTAGGCCTCTGGCTGACACCCTGTGAGTATCTAAGTACCACCCCTGATGTCCGGAGGGGCTTTAGAAGTGTACTTCTGTGATTGATTGGGACTTAAAATCTTTGACCAGGATAAACCTGATTGATGTACTCGACTCGCACTGCAGCAAGGCCAGCTTCAAATTGCATCTAGGTCCTGATTTACCACGACTACAGGTTATCAATAGTGCCGAGCGGTTTTTGGTGCTATTCCTACTTGAAACTTTAAAAATTCATATCTCCAATTCCCCTTATCATTTTTTTGTTATTCTGGTGTCATTATGTTTATTAAATTGTACTCCATTTTTCTAATTCTGTTTGGTATTTTTTATTATTTGTCATTTTGACTTTATTACTGTTTTGGCACTGCACAAATATTATACACATTGCGCTAACTTAGGCCTATCTGCTCTATGTCATAGCTACCATGGGGTTGAGCTCAGGTTAATTTAGTGACTAAGAAGGATCACCTACAAAATGGTTGTGATTATTCCTTGAAGTGGGCAGTCCACTTTCTTACAGGTCCCACTTAGAAATAGGACAGGGCACCACTGACTTTCTAAGCCTAAAACATTTTAACAACCTAACAGCTAATGGTGCTACCTTAGAGACACATTTATGGACTCTCTAAAAACATTTATGGCTGCTCACTGTGATGATAACATGGAAGCTTAACCTTAAGGAACCCAACCCTAAAAAATTATAATATCTGAAAAGGATCAACAGAAGTAGGATTCCGGTTTTTGCATGAACACCACATCTGAAAAGTGTTCTAATGCTTTGTGTTAGGTGAGAGGAATGAAGGCTTTCTTGATCATTGAATGTCTAAGGCTACTTCTTTAAAACATCCCGTATGCGCTAAACCTGCCTTCTCAAATTCCAAGCCATTAGTATTTTCAATCTGGAACTTGGATTGAATCAGATTTAGTATACAAGAGGAGGGGAATCTATTGCGAGATGATAATGATCATGCACCTGACAGACTGAATAACAGGGGAAACCCTGGGTTGAGGAGGCCAAAATGGTGCAACCAGAATTACTTTCAGTTTCTCCTCCTGAATCTTTATTAGCACATTCTGGAGAAGGGCATTTGGAAAGAAAGCAAATAATATCCACTGTAGTCATGGTAATGACAAAGATCAACTGCCCAGTCCTGAGGACACTTGGTGTCTTGGTGCAAAAGATGGGGACCATTTAATTGTGCTGTGAGGCAAGCACGTCTATCCAAGGTATTCCGAATCAAGAACAAATCTGATCAAATTTAGAATGGGTGACATGAAATATCACTGATGATGGCAAATTGTGACTCAACCTGCCCACTTGGCAGTTCAATTTCCCTTGAATGTAAATTCCTATCAAGGCAATCAGATGTTTCTCTACCAAGAGACAAATTTTGTGAGCAATTAGATTTAGCTCCTTGCTCTTCATACCTCCCTGTTTATTGAGATAACATCTTGTAACGTGACTGTCCACCCTGACAACTAGATTCTTGCTCACCAAGTGAAGATAAAATGATTGTATTGCCTTCCACACTAATGATGGCTCACTCCAATTGGAGGAATGCAACCTTTCCATTTTGAACAATGGACCCTTCAATTCCTGCTCCCCAGGGTTGCTTCCATACCTCAAAGGCTGGCGTTCATTGTCAATAGAACTGGATGTGGTCAATTGTAAGGAAACTCTTCTAGCAAATTGCCCATCATCAATCACTAATCCAGATTTTGGACTATCTGACGTGTAACTGGAATCATCTGATCATAATTCGGAGAATTCGGAGCACAGAGATCTAGAAGATGATTAACAAGTGCTTGTAAATGGAAGCGAGCACAAGGCACCACCACCGTTGTTGCTGCCATTAAACGCTGTACTCTCAACTAAGTCCAGGTGGATGTTTTGAGACAGACGAGTCTAAATGTGGTTGCTGAAAAGAGCCCTTATGAAGAGTCTTTCTTCAGCAGGTTAATTTTTATTTCTAAAGATTCAAGATTAACCCAAATTCTTGTAGGCAGCTGCATTCTCTTTTTATCCATTATTGGACCTTAAGAAGGACAAAGCACACAATAACCTATCGTCAAGGTAAGGAAAACAGAGTTTTTTGTGATTGCAGTGCTGCCTCTACTGGTGCCAACACCTTTGTAAAAGCTTTGGCTGACATTGAAAGACTGAATGGTAAAGACTGAAACCGCAAATGTTTGTCCTCTACTGTGAAATCACAAAAAGCTGACTTTCCAAATGCACAGATGCATTGGGATATGAAAACAAGCATCTTGCAAGTACAATGTTGCAAGATAATCCCCTTTGGTGATGAGAGGAATGATTGTTTGTAGGGAGATCATTTTGAATGATTCATTCCCAAACTTGTTCAGTAACTTTAAGTCCAAATTTGGGCAAAACATTCCACCCAACCCTTGCCATGAGTAAAAAGATTATCACTCTTTTTTTGCAGTAAGGAGTGCACTCCAAGAATTGTTTCTCATTTCATCATATCTCCCAGCACGTTGGCAGGGAGCTTGCATGTCAGCAATGCTCACTCAGCGTGACGAATGCAAATTATGTTGTACTCACCCAGTGCCCAGGGAAACAAAAAAGATACAGGAGCCTCAGGGCGGGGTGAGGATTTGAATAGTGTTGACACTTTAATGGATGCAAAAAAAAACACTTTGTTTTCAGTTCCTTTCTTTTTTAATGTGAGGCAAACACTCTGCCTGGGAAACTGGCCACCTCTTATCATTAAGACTGGGACGAGGAGGAAGGACAAAGGGGTAGCGAATAATTGTAAGTGTGCTCTCCCAGGAAGCTTCTTATCTGGTTCCATCCATGTGTTGTCATACTGGGAATACATTTACCTCACCTGATAGTGAAGCAAACATGTGAGAGTATATCAAACTTACAACCAAGGAGGAAGGGAGATTTGGGGTAATGTCTCCTGGTCCTGTTGTCCTCATCCCTTTCATCACAAGTGAGGTTAATCCACCTCAGCCAAAAGAAACAAAATCTGAAGAATGCTGGCAATATTGCCCCTCCCCTACGGGGTACAGCCTAAATAGGCACTACTGACCAAGTGTTCCTCCTTAATTACCAAGCCTTTTTATATCAAAGCCAGCCATTCGGGAGGGAGGGGCGTGATGAATCCGACAAGGACAACAGGACCAGGAGTAATGATGATTACCGGTAACTAATGGGACATTACCTCCAGGTCCCCTTTGTCCTCATTCCCTTCATCACAAGTGAGGAATACCCAAGCAGCATACAGCTGCCTTCATATGTAAACCAAAGATAAATCAATACAGTGAGACTCTCAAAAGACTAATACTCCCCATAGTGATTTGTTCAACAGACAAATGTCATACCATCAAGAAACAACTGAATGCAAAACGCCTACTCCAAAATTAGGTGCTTCATGCAACATATGCTGCAACCAATAATACAACTTTTAACAAAAGTGTTCGGAGTAGACGAAGTGGCCGCTCAACATATTTCAGCAATGGAAACCCCCTTCAATTCAGTCCAGGTAGCTGATAACTCACAGGTAGATCTACCCTGATCTCTGGCTTGAGGAGGAACTCCTGATAATGAATAGGCCAAAGATATCAACTTCTTGATCCACCCACTGATTGACAAAGAGGAAGCCTTATCCCCCTTAGGGGAGGCTCCAAACAAAATAAACAAGGAGTCTGATTTGCTAAAAGACAGAGTTCTATCCAAATAAATCAAGCGAGCCCTCTTGACATCCAGCAACTCTTCCTCCGACCCCTCTTCTGGAAGCAGCGAAGGAAGGATTATCTCTTGATCCTTGTAAAATTGCAAAGAGACTTTAGGAACAAAAGAATGATCAAGACGGAGGACCACCCCATCCTCAAAAAAGGTCAAGAAAGATTCCCTGACCATAAGGGCCCCCAACTCTCCAATTCGCCTTGCAGATGAGATTGCCATCAAAAACACCCCGGGTTACAAACTTAATATCCCCAGTTTCCAAAGGTTCAAAAGGCTGGGATACCAAAGTTTTCAATACCAGGGGCAAATCCCATAAAGGAAACAGAGGTTTCATTAAGGGTCTGGAAAGGGAAAAGCTACTCAACAACCGGGCCACCAGATCATCTGCCAGATTCTCCCAAGGAACTCAGAAAGCCCTAATAGATGCCCACTGGGAATGCAAGGTAAAACTGCAAGGTGCTTTTTGAAACCTTCCCATAAAAACTACAAGACAGCATTCAAATGGCACTCCAACTGAGAAAACTGCTGAGGCGAACACCATCTCTGAAAATTACCCGAGTGACGTTCATAAGATTTGAGTGGAGAATGTTTTCGAGACATCTGAATAGCTACAGCTTAATGTTAGAGAAGGCCTTTCTGCAGCAACCCCCTCCTCTCAACTTTCACGCTAAAAGACAAAGTCTCTGAAGGGAGAGAAAGGGGAAAGACCTGAGAGGGAAGGGATGACACAGAATCATCCATGGATCTTGAATTGCTAGGGATTTGAGCAACAGAAACCAAGATATCCCGGGCCAAAATGGAACCACCACCATCCTGGTTTCCCTCAACAGCCTGGCCAATAACTTGGGACTCACAGGAATGGGCAGGAATGCATATAAGAGGAGATCTGGCCAAGGAAGGGTCAAGGCATCCACCCCACCAGGGCTCCCACCTGAAGCACCCTAACACAAAATCTTGGAACCTGAGCATTGTGCCGGGAAGCAAACAGGTCCCGGAAAGGAATACCAAACCTCCTGCACAGTTGATGAAATACTGGCCTGGTCAATAACATTTCTTGAGAGGAGGGAAAAGACTGACTGAGGGAATCAGCCCCCCAGTTGTTCACCCCTCTGATATGTACTGCCTCAAATAGCAGCAAGTGACTCTTCACCCACTGAAATAGAAGAGTCGTTACCTCATTAAAGGATTTTTACCAGTTTTCCCCCTGATTGTTTAAATAGGCCACAGTGACAATATTGTCTGATCTGGCCACCAGATGGCATCCCACCAGATGATGACAGAACCCCATCACTGCTCTATATACAACAGTTAGTTCGATCCAATTGGAGGATCGCCTGGTGTCCTGCATTGATCACTTCTCCTTAAGAGACAGGGAACCCAGAGTAGCACTCCATCCAACCGCACTGGCATTTGCCATCAGAACCTTTGGGGAATCCAGCTGAAGAGCAACCCCCCCTGGTCAGAGGGTCTGGCAGAGTGCACCACACCAACGTCTCCCATATCTCTTGTAACACTGGGACCTGTACCTCAAAATCTCCCAGCATCGGATCCCAAAAGGAATGGCTATGACTCCAGAGAGGGCGAAGGTGAAACCGGGCCCAAGGGACCGTGAACTCTACCGCAGCCATATGCCCCTCAAGCTTCAACCACTGACACACTGGGAGACACTGACTGCCCATCACCTTCAAAGCCAAGATCCTCAAGGTGGCTGCTTTGGACTCTGGAAGAAAAACCTGGCTCCAATGAACGTCAAGTCCATGAAAGGTATCAACTTGCATTTTTCTAGGTTTAGGAGGAATCCATGCGCCTGCACCCGATGACACACCAACTTTAAATCCTGAACCAATTGGTCCCTGGAAGAAGCATGCATGAGCCAGTCGTCAAGGTATGGATAAAATTGAACACCCTGTAGATGCAAGGACGCCACCAAAGGAGCCACTACCTTAGTGAATACCCCTTGGCGCTGACTTCAGCCCGAAAGGCAACACACTGAACTATAAGTGCTTGTCCCTGATGCAAAATCTCAGATACTTCTGACTCTATGGATGGATTGGAACATGATAGTAAGCATCCTGGAGATCAAGTGTGCAAATGAAATGGCCCTTGACTACCAGCGGAATCACACTCTGCAAAGTTTCCATTCTGAAGGGTAGGGTTTGAACATACTTGTTGAGGGCCTCCAGAGCCAGGACCATCCGAAATCCCCATGTTGTTTTTCCCCCCAAAAAAGAGTATAGAATAGAACCCTTTGCCCCGTTCCATTTGAGGTGCTTTCAAAATTGCTTTCCTTTGGAGAAGGCTCTCGATCCCCTGACAGAGGGCCATTTTCTTAACCTCCTTGGCAGGCCAAGGAGTTAGTCTGATCCCTGAGTCCTCTGAGAGTGACACAAACTCTTTGCTGTAACCACTTGGGAGTATATGCAACCAATTCATCTGAAATAGATGCCACCTATTCCTTCAGAAATTGTTGGATCCTGCCTTCAACTGCAAACTCCTGACCAGCTGCCATATAGTCAGGACTACAGTTTTGAGGGTGATTTGGCCTTCTTGTCACTGCCTCTCTTGGACTGAAACTTTCCCTTTGGATGCTGAAGCTGTCGACGTGAGGGCTGACAAAAAGGAGACTTAGACTTTTGACTCTGCTTATCTGAGGAGGTTTGTTTCAAAGATGATGAATGCTTTTTCTCTTTAAAAAGTTTGCTGGCGTGGCCAAGATGGCGACTCGATAGGACGTGTAGTCTCGTCTCTCCTGCCAGCGCCGCGCAAAGCACCGACGATTTGCCGTAATAAGCGTCCGGACATCGAGGTATCTGTACCTACCTGTTGCGCCGGCAGTGGAGGCTCATCTGGGGTGAGCAATAGCTGAGACACAGCGAGGCACACGGCGGCGGAGCCGGGAGCGGCCCGGCAGAGGAGCGGCCTCCCCAAGTGCGGACCTGCGCTGGGGCGGCGGGCAGCCGGATCATCGCGCTCCGAGAGTGGGCCGGCTCTCCTGGTGGGACTGTGTCGGAAAGAACAGCCCGGGCGGCCGATGGAGCATGAAGCGCCCCAGGCGACTTGAACGCTGCCCACACTGAGTGGAGACGGACGGTCTCCGAGGCAGCCATTTGGCAACAAGGCCCAGCAGCAACCGGACGGTCCCACAAGCGGCTGGCAATACCGGGGGGCCCGTGCCCTGCTGGCCCCCACGGCAAAACCAGGAGCACGCTGATAGGGACAGGCGCCTTTCCTGTGCCACGGGAGGACGATCGGACATCGGAGCTGTGCCGCAGGCAGCGGTGAGAGAGGACGCCCGCCATTTTGTAGGGGGGCTCCTTGACAGCTCGGCGGGCCTGCAGGCTGCGGACGGCGCCGTGGGGCACTGGGGACCCCACTGGCCAGCTGCGGTCCAGACGGGGGATCGCCGGTGAGGCAGGAGCGCTCCCTGCGCCGTGTATGGGCGGACGAGCATCGCCATAGTCCCGCAGGCGGTGGTGCAGGAGAACACCCGCCATTTTGCGACGAGGCCTAGCAAGGGATCGACGTCTCCACGACTGAGGCGACGAGACCCCCCGGAGCCCCGCTGACCCATCTGGACACGGCCAGGTGCCCATTGCTGGAGGCGGGGGCGCTCCCTGCACGAGGCGGAGGCGAACGGATACTGGAGCGGCGTCGCGGGCGGAGACGCAGGGGAACACCCGCCATCCGGTGTCGAGGCCCAGCAGCAGTTCAGCGATCCTGTGTTCCTCAGGAGCCCCGCTAGCCCGCCGTGAACCAGGCAAGTGACCAGTGCTGGGGGTAAAGTCGCAGTGTACATTCGACACTGGGAGTGAGGAGAACGGGGGGCGGCTAGCAACGAGGGGCCCGGGAGGTGGTAGCGCTGTTTCCGACGCCTAGCCACAGCCAAGAAGCAGCCTGGGGAGTGCAGCAGGCCCGTCTGAGGAAGGCCTTGCGGCGAGGTGGGCCCAGTGCTTCGAGCGGGGCCTAGCCCCTTGACTCACATTGGGAGCATCACACGGGGTGCCCAACCCGGGAGGCATGAGCGGACGAGCCCACGAGGCCTGCCAGGAATCGACCCGGTGACTACTGTGGCGGCCCTTGGTGGCGTCGGAGATGCACGAGACCAGCTACCCTGGATCGGCGGGGGTAGCAGCTAACGAGCACGCTGAGGGAGGGACGGCACGGCGGCAGGGTCGGCCCGGGGCAGGAGAGGGTTCCCCTGGAGCCCCACAACAGCTACTAGAAGGTCCATATAGACGGCCTGCGGAGGGAGGATCGCCCTGGGGGCCGAGGGACACAACTGGGCCGGGTGAAACCAGATAGCAGCACACCGTCTCCGAGAGAGGTCTGGGGAAGACGTTGGGGACCCACCCCACAGCACTGCGGACCAAGTGGCTTTCCGGGGGGCCCTTCTGGGCCGGTACTGGGCGCCTACGGGGACATAGCATGTCCACCTCCCGCGGGCGGAGAGAAAGAACCATCAAGGACTTATTCGCGAAGACCCAGGGAGAAACCCAAGCGGGTAGTATGCCCTCGGACAACGCAATGTCCGCGCAAACGAGCGGGGAAGGTGGGGAACCTATCACGAAGGCCTTCCTGGAGTCCATGTTCATGTCTCTGAGAGAGGACTTGCAAACCCTTAAACGGGATCTTATGACCGAAATCAAAGATGTCCGACGGGACATGGATGGCATTGGAGAGAGGGTTGCCGAGCTGGAGGAGAAGAGTGATGGGAGAGACACGGAACTATCGACTCCCCAGCAAGAAGTCATTCGAATTCATGAGCAACAAGTAGACCTGCAGTCGCACCTCGAGGATCTGGAAAATCGCTCCCGTCGCCACAACATCAGGATCCGGGGAGTGAAGGCCAACGAAGAAACGGGCGACATCTTCAAATATACTGGGAACTCTTTAATCACATCATGGGCAATCCACCAGAAGCTGAAATTAAGCTGGACAGGGCACACAGGGTGGGACCACCACGACCTGCCACAGCTCCACCATCTGACATCCTGGTCTGTGTACAGGACTTCCGGACCAAAGAAGAAATTCGGCAGAAAGCCCGACAGATGCACCCTCTAACATTCCGAGGACAGAACCCTGCCCTGTACCAGGACCTGGTGGCACTCACGCTACAAAAAAGGAGAACCTTTAGACCCATCACCTCCCACCTTCGCCAATGCAATATCTCCTATAGTTGGGGCCACCCGTTCCGACTGATTTTCCGTATGGATGGCAAACTCTTCCAGCTCCGCTCCCTCTCGGAGGCCTGTCGCCTGCTGGGAATTGACCCCCCAGCCAACGAGGATGAAGAAGACAGCCCCGGGCCCGGTGCCGGGGACGTACGACCGCGGTGGAGACAGCAGGGGCGCCGGCGTTGCCCTAAGAAACCAGATCCTGCAGAGATCCTGAAGGGGCGGGAAGCAGCGCTCGCGTCCCTGCCTGCCGTGCTGGCCCAGTCGCAACCTGCCTGACATGTATCTGACTCAGAGGCCACATTGATGTGACTCTCCTGTTTATGGGCAGCTGGCGGGGGGGCGGAGGGACGTACTTGGCGACACTATGTCCCCCTTTGCGACTCTATTCCAATCATCCGAGGATGATGGACAATGTTCTGACATTCATAAGTTTCCTTTTATATTTCTGCTTATTGCAGATGGGTTGCATATGACCCTTTGTTCAGGGTTGTTTTTTGGGGGTTTTGGGGTCCCTTGTCCAGCCCGTTACACTAACCACTTCACTACTCAGAAGCAGAACATCCCCATGTCACAACCCGATCACTTCTTAGGCAGCAGGAGATCGTGGATTCCTTCAAAGCTGCAACCCAACCGTTCCCAGATACATGGCTCCCACCATGCTTAGGATACTCACTCTGAACGTTAGGGGCCTCAACAATCCGGTAAAACGCAAGGCAGTCTTGTCGTATTTAGAGAATACCAACGCAGATATTTGTCTTCTGCAGGAGACACATCTACTATCTAAAGATTGCCAGTGCCTCAAATCCCGCAAATTCCCGACCCAGCTGTTTTCCTCGGGGCCCACTAAGACGGCAGGGGTCGCCATATTGGTTGCCCAGGGGTTTCAAGGGGAAGTCCTCCAAAAGGACGCAGAAATTAGGGGGCGGCTCCTAACATACCGCTTCACACTAGGGGGGCTTACATTCATTATAGGCTCAGTATATGCCCCCAATGAGGGACAAGAGAAGTTCTTACACACGGCGCTCACCGAAGCGACGGCTACGACGGAGCGTAGGATCCTGCTGGGAGGGGACTTGAATTTAGTATTTGATAATGACGCAGACAGATCCTGTCAACGTGCTAGCCAGACGGGAGCCCTGTCGGCAACAGGGGTGACACGATTGCACGACTTAGACCTTAACAACATGTGGCGCTGCTTTCACCCCCACAGCCGCGAATACTCCTATTACTCTAGCGCGCACAAAACGTACGCTAGACTGGACTACTTGCTGGCTTCCACTCCTATGCAGGCATTGGCGACAGGGGTCGAGATAGGTGCAGCTTCTCTATCTGATCACGCGCCGGTAATAGCGACTCTCACTCTCCCTCCTGTGCGGTGACCCTCCCGTCAGTGGCGTCTCCGCGATACACTGCTACACCGCACAACAGTGATAGAGCAGATACAGCATTCCATAAAAGACTATCTCTCTCATAATGCTAATGACGACACCTCCCTATCCACACAGTGTGCCGCACTTAAGGCTGTTATACGCGGGGAACTGGTGGCCATTTCAGCTGCAGAAAATGCAGAACGCGAACGCAAAAGGGACGATCTTTCCCAGAAAACAAAAGAGCTGGAACAGATGCATCAACGGACAGGGGCTCCACCGATATGGCGCCAGCTGAAAGCCGTGCGCCAACAGTTAGCGGCCCTGGACCAAGACAGGGCAGAATACGCTGCCCTCCGGCTGCGACACGCCTACTATCCTGGGGGAGATAGAAGTGGTCGCCTCCTTGCCCATAAATTAAGGGAGACTCGGCAGAGACAGAGGGTTCGGGAGATTCAGCACAGAGACGGTCGACGTATCTCGGAAGATTCCGAGATTGCGGAGACGTTCCGAGATTTTTATGCAAGTCTATATGCCGGCTCGTAGCTGACTAACGCAGGCGGAGCGGCCTACCTCGCGACCATAGACCTCCCTGCTTTGACTCACGCTCAGGCTGATCACCTAGACAGGGAGATAGGAATTGAGGAGGTCATTGCGGCCATTTCACGCCTCAAGCCGGCCAAGGCCCCTGGGCCCGACGGCTATTCCGCAACATTCTATAAAACCTTTTGTACATTAGTGGCCCCCATTCTCACCAAACTTTTTAATTCCTTCGCTGGTCCTGGAATGATACCGGGAGACATGCTCGAAGCCTCCATAGTGGTCATCCTGAAGCCAGGGAAGGACAAGACTGCTTGTGGAGCCTACCGCCCCATCTCCCTCCTTAATATTGATATTAAACTATATACCGGGATATTAGCTGCTCGCCTTGCGCCTCATATGCCTAACCTGATTGACCCGGACCAGGCAGGTTTTATCCCTCAACGCCAAACCAGCGATAACACTAAACGGGCCCTCCACCTCATCGAAAAGGCCACACGTACGCAGGGGGAATATATGCTGCTTGCTATCGACGCTGAGAAAGCGTTTGACAGGGTTCATTGGCCATATTTGGAGCAGGTCCTCGAGAAGGTAGGGATGGGGGAAAGATTTCGGACACACATCTTAAATTGCTACCAGTTCCCAACGGCCACAGTACGGGTAAACGGTTACACGTCCTCCCGGTTCCCCATAGAGAGAGGCACGAGACAGGGGTGCCCTTTGTCACCCCTTCTCTTCGCACTTTACATGGAACCATTGGCCCACCGATTCCGTCACAACCCAGAAATAACGGGGATTAAATTCGGAGGGGATGTCCACACAATTAGTCTGTATGCAGACGATGTTCTGATCTCGCTGTCCAATCCGACCACTGCACTGCCAGCATGTTTCACAGAACTGGAGACCTTCGCGCCGGCCTCGGGATTTAAGGTCAATATGGATAAATTGGTAGCATTAGACCTTTCCCTGGCACATGCTACACGCACGTACCTACAGGGACACCTTCCCATCCAATGGGCTACGGATACGATTCCTTACCTAGGGATCCAGTTGGTCTCCTCCCTTTCGACCATAGCGGCCACAAATTACACACGATTAAGGGCGAAAATCCGCAAAGAATTGAATCAATGGAAACACTATCCACTCTCTTGGCTCGGCAAAATAGTGGCGGTCAAAATGACTATTTTACCCCAGATATTATATCTGTTTCAAACCTTGCCTCTCCGGCCTCCAGCCGGGTGGATACAACAAACTCAGTCTGAACTTGCACAATTCATATGGAACGGGCGCAAGCCAAGGATGAAACGGGCCCTGACGGTGCTCCCACCAGAGAAAGGGGGCCTCGGTGTCCCTGATCTTCACATCTATTTCCAAGTGGCACAATTGCATCACTTAGTGGAGTGGAGCCAGTTGGAGTCCGGTAAACACTGGTTGTTCCAGGACCAAGCGATAGCCGCCAGACCCCTACAGGGAATCCCATTCCTTCGGAGAGAACACAGACCCCCCAATTTATACGCATCTCAGATCACCCGGGCTACCCTCGACGTGTGGGACCGCACCAATATCAAACACGGGCTCACTACCTTTCCCTCGCTGCTCACTCCGCTGTTGGACAACCCCGACTTTCACCCAGGCACGGAGGTACCAGCCTTTGCGCGGTGGAGGGCCACTGACTGTCGCTCCCTGGGCCACCTCTTTGATCTGGACGGGATCATATCGTTTCAACAAATCAGGTCGGATTACGGGTTGCCCGAATCTGAGCGACTTCGGTACCTCCAGGTCAGACACTGGGCATTGCATGCCCAGGTTAGACCGACAGCCTGCAGACACCTCTCCATTTATGAGAAATGGCTGGTCACCCGGACATCTGATAAAAATTGATCTCAGATCTGTATAAGATGCTCCTCGACAGAAATACGCACATGTATAACGCCAGCCGCGCGAGATGGGAACGGGACCTGGGCAGGACACTCAGCCACAAGGAGTGGGAGGGGGTGTATTACAGAGCCCGACACTCCGCATACCATACGGGACTGACCGAAACCTTGACCAAACTAGTCACATACTGGTATTACACACCCGGGCGACTACACCTAATGGATCCCACCTGAGAGGCGACCTGCTGGCGGGGATGCGGGGAGGTGGGCACCCTGGTACATTTGTTATGGGACTGCAGGCACCTTCAGCCATACTGGACGCAAGTACTAGATCAAGTGGATAAACACTTCGACACTCAGATCCCGAGATTTCCCGCATACGCCCTGTTGGGCCTCCCGAACCCATTGACCTACCCACTTAAATCCCGCAGAGGACGTCTGATTGCCATAGCACTAGGCTCAGCAGTACAAAACATATTGACACACTGGCGCACAATCAAATCCCTACGTTCACAGGCTGGTTATACAGACTGTGGCATGTCATGGGGATGGAGAAGCTGACGCTGACATTAGCGGGGAAGGGATCCATGTTCGCTGAATTATGGCAACCATTCTTGGCCCTGCTCTCCTCTGAATTCATAGAGCTCACCTGCCCCAGGTATCTCCGCCTCCTACGGCTCTCTGACCCGCAAACAACAGGGACTTGAGGCCCGCATCTATACAACGGGCCACTGGCACTACCTTTTGGTTATTCTTTGCTGGACAAGGGACAGGGTGGGGGGAGGGGGTTAGATTAAGTTTCCTTTTATGACACAATATGATACAATTTGTTATGACATGATAGGACATGACATTTCATGATTAGATACAATTTGAGGTCTTAGGATATGTTATACGTAGCCTCCACTACAAAATGCTCTCTACATGTCCTGATCTCTTAGCTAAACCACATGTCGGCCATGTAACCAAGGCCATGCCTAAGTCATTGATGCTATTCATGTTGCTGGTTGATAATTTTCAATAAAAAGATTTAAACTTAAAAAGTTTGCTGACCTTTTCTTTCAGTTCAGCCTCAAACAATTGTGTACCTTGAAACAGCAAACTCAGAGCTGAAGCTTTTGCGCCAAGTCAGTGTCCCAGTCTTTAAGCACTAAATTTCTTTGAGCCATTATACAGGCCCTCCTGACATTGTAGCTCTCCCCCCATCAAAAGCAATGTCTGATATGTATTAAACCTGTCGCTCAATATGTTCCAAAAGACTGGAACAGTCTGAAGAATTACCCAGGGATTTAAACAGTTGCTTATTCTCCGAGATTAAAGATTGAGCCACATACGTTCCATAAATCCCGGTCCGAAGGGCCAAGCGAGAACCAGAGTAGACGTTCTTTAAGGCAGAGTCACTCTTTATATCAGTGACATTTTTAATGATAGCATCCTCTGCCAGGGAGCTTGTACCCCACCAGACTGGCCACAAACAAACCAATCGGAATTGTGCCTGGAAGATCCTGCTGCATATCTTGAAAAGAATAGAGCTTGGCCATAAAATGTGGTAAGATGATTTTATCAGGATCCTACCACTCCTGCTTCAGAACCTTCATAATATAAGGGTACACAGGAAAATTCAGAGGAGCAGAACCCTGAATCTGTCTAAGCAGAGAACTAGAGGAAGTCTCTGGCATCTCCACCTCTGGGAATCCCATGTTACCCTTAACATGAGAAATTAGCTTGGGCAAGGAATCCTTTAGGATATACTTTCCCATACTCTCCTTTGGTCCAGCCCCCTCATCTCCTGAGTAAAAAGAATCTGATGACTGCACAGGCTGCTTTTGCCTCACCTGACCCTTCTCTGGGGCAAGCTCTAATAGAGTCTCCTTTATTAAATGACTCAAACTATCCTCCTTGCTCTCAGCATGTCTTTTGGTAGAAGGAGGCGGATGAGACCACATGTCTCTGCTTTCGAGAGTGGTTCCCCATAATGCTGGCTCGAAACCCTCTGCACAAAAACACAAGCACAGTTTATATGCCTTGGAACAACAGAGACCACAATGCGAATCTTGCCGGACTGGCCGCCATTAAACACTCTTCCACTTCCTGAATGGCAAGTAAAAGAGAGCTCAGCCTACGTCAGCGCGCATGCTCCAGTGTCTGCGCAGGCACGGACAGTCACCCGGAACTGGCAGCCCGACTCAGATGCCGCAGTGCTGGTCACCTGTCATCCCCCTAATCTCCAAGGAAAAGCCAACATCACGTCTCCCTCCGATCCCTGCTGTCAGGGAGACGCAAGAAGAATCTGCCAACATTTCTGCCCTGCTGAAACGCCAGCCGATATCCCGAACCAGATGGCCACTCCAGCCCAGCAGGAGCCACCTTCTCCTCGTCTTCCTCATTGAGCAGTGCTTAATTCGTAATAAAATAAGTGTCACTGAAGCGTGCACCACACATTGCACCTGCTATGCTGTCAATGATAGTAACAACACAACCACTAACCATCACACTCCTACAAGCGTGACCATTAGGGCTATTCCAGGCCCCAAAAGCAATAAGAATGGCTTGTGTGGCATGTAAAAGTCAATTTTAATGTAGATTGAATTATTAACTAACTGTTGTGGTTATCTCTAAATTAGCCAGACAGCACCATCTTGTGGCGGACTATCAAGCACCGGTATTGACAATTAAGTGCCGGTGTGGAGCACCAGAAACCACTGACTCAAATTAAGCACTGTCGTCGAGACAGAAAAAAAGAACAGGAGGAATGCTGGGTAAGTATTGCTTATACAGGCTGTAGCCCGTAAGGGAGGGACAATATTACCAGCATTCTTCTGTTCTTTTTTTCTGTCGATTGAGGTGGATTCACCTTACTTGTGATGAAGGTGTTAGAGCGCGATTTTGTTCTTTCATGTGTAGGTGTGCATTATAATCATGGCTAGTTCGCGCCCGCATATAATCCTTTTATTATGTTAATATTGAGTCATTAGAACGTGTACTGTAATAATGTGAAAAGTGGAGTGTTCAGTATATTTCAATGTAAACGAAAAGAAATTAATGTTGCAATTATATGCGGTTAGACGAAAACCTTAATGTGTAGAAATTATGTGCCATTTCTTATGTTGACCAAGTTCTGTAGGCCTGAATTGTATTTATCCCCTGGAAGCTCTCGCATTAGACTCGTTAGTTAATTTCATGTGCATGTGAAATTTGTTCTTTCTCACTTTTCTATTGCAGGTAGAGAAATTCATCCTTGTTAGTTAGAATAATGTCTTTGTTTTAGGAGTTAGGCTTAGGGAGGAGAAGATACATTGAACGGTGATACTGATAATAAGGGACTGTTGTACTTTCTCATTGTAGAAAGCCTGAGAATCAAGGTCATATAGCCAAGGCCTGGGAGCATCGCAGCCGCGTGGAAAGTTACATACAAGGAGGTGGCTTGCTTGGATGGTGTGATGTAGCGTTGCATCTTGGGATGCTACTTGCAAGTTCATGTATTGAAGTAGGGACAGTGCCCGAGGCAACTTCTGCCTTGCTTTGAGAGAGAGAGAGCATCTTAGAACGAGCTCTGTAGATTTACGCTACTTGACCCATTCAACGTGAGTGGACTTCTTAGAAGCCTTCATGTGATGACACCTTTACAGAACTTGCCTTGGGGAAATGCTAAGTAGGGATGTCACGTTAATGGTAGTGTAGGGACAGACTAATGCTTTTTAGCTATGAACCTCCAATGAAGGGGAATCTAGACATTGGAGTCATCATTTTCTGTATCCTGATTCGGGAACTGGTTATTCTGTGTATGCTGCACCGCCTTAATTTCACCCGTAGGTTTGTCTTTGTATCAATCCCAATGTATTTCTACACCCTCATTTTGAGGTGCTTGTATGTCCAACTGTTCTTGGCTTTGTAATAAATTAATCAAACTTAATTGGGAGTCTGTGATTCTTTGGAGTCATAGTTCATTGGAACAGTAATGATTGATTGGCTAACGATTTTACTCCCCTCCACACTTTCATGCAGAGAAAAAGAGACATCGGCCTAGGGTTGCAGAGTAAATCTAGAACGTGGAACCCGGCTCCTTCAAAGGGGACGAGGAAAAGGGGGACTGGTATGTAAATGAGAAATTACACTTCTGCTTTTCATTTCTCACTTCTCCTCTTTCAGTCTTCAGTTTCCAGTTTTCTGTCAATCTGGCTCCTTTGAAGGGTAGAGTTACTTGTGAACTATAAAAATAGAGAAGGTTAAACTTCACTTGGCAGCCTTTGCTAACTTCAATTGAAGAAGGCCATTGACATGCTTTTATTATGTTTTCTAAGCAGGTGAAAGCTCTTCTGGCAAATTAGTGATTCAAATCTATGTGTATTCATTCCCCTGGCGGCCTCGCTGAATTTCCACGGCTCATTTGCGGTATCCCAGGTGGGAATGTTCCACAGTTTAGGAATACTCCTGCTCAACAACAGGCTCATTGCAGTCGCTCTAAAAGCCAATATCAATTAAATAGTACGTTTTATTTTTCCGCCTGTGACATTAAAACAACAGTTCTCCGTCACTGGAGACGGGCGGAAGCTGTGCAGGCCGAGTGAACCTTGCCAAGAAGGGGGGGTAATTGAAAGGCTTGTCGATCAGGAAAAGTAAGCTGCTTGGCTCTCACTGGAGCAGAACCTCGTTCAGTTAGGCAGAACCTGGACCCCGGAGCTGGGAGGAGGCCTTTCCCGGGTCTTGCTGGCAAATGATCAGTTAATTAAAAAACACTAGGCACACATGAGCAGAAATATTTGAGTGGAGTGAGTGCTAGAATGCAGAGCTAATCTGTTCGGAATGTTTTTTTCCGGTGTGGCGCTTAGCAGGCGAAGTGGTTGCAACACGTTTTTAAATTTTATTAAATGAACTCTAAAAAAATGATCAACCAACAGGGGAATTGGGAGATTTCCCAGGCCAGTCGAGCTCGTGAGTGTCAGTCAAGTCAGGAGTCTCATCAGACCAAACTGTTGTCACAAATGTCTTTCTTTCTTTCTTTCTTTCTTTCTTTCTTTCTTTCTTTCTTTCTTTCTTTCTTTCTTTCTTTCTTTCTTTCTTCTAAAGCCATGTTTACACAGCTGTCGGGTGGACTCCTGTCACGACTTTAACCTTCTGCTGGTCACCTACTTTCAACCAACAGTACTAAGCATTCTGGGAATTGTAGTTTTCCTTTCCCTGTTAGAAGTGTGGTTTCATATTTATTCTCAATTATAAATATAGGCTCTGTGCTGTTGGCTGAAAACCAGGACTGGCAGAAGGTCAACACCATGACATGGCAACAGCTATGTTTACATAGCAAAAGCATTTCGACAAGGGTACAGCCTAGGAGTGCTTACATCAAAACAGTGGATTAACAATTTGTACAGTATGTATTTGGGAAAGTAAACAAAACCGATGCAGCCTTTTAAAGGCAAATATGTTGCCGACTGTCCCCTAAGGGAGATGGTGGCGTGCAACTGCACACTTCTAATTGCTTTTAATAACCGGAGAAGTGTAATTTTGACTCCTTCCTCAGACACTGTAGGAGTGCATTATAATCTTGTGTAGTTAGCACTCGAGCATATTCTGTGTGATTAATGTCACTAAGAAAAGATGGGGTACGGCATAAAATGAAGTACTCCATTAAACTAATGAGCTTTCTAAATTGCGTGCATAAAATTGTGACTAATAATGGCTTGTAACATTTACATATTAGTGTTTTAGACAGAATTAAAGGTTAGATGTGTCTGATTTCAACGCTAATAGGACAGGGTGTATGTATGGACAAATGTTTTAGCATTTATACATGTAGCAAGACATATTCATATGGATGTATTTTGAAGATGATGTTTTAATGTAATCATTTGCATTTACTCATTCACTAAGAAATTGTATTTGCAATATGTCTAGTAATGTGCACGTATATATAACCCAGTGCACTATTAAGTTGGCTAAAATTTGAGGCCTCATGTATAATTTCAGTGCAAGTACACAATGCAGTTAACATTTAATTTGTGCCTAATCTTCAAAGTGGAATGTTCCATTGCATTTTGTTTCCACTGTAGGTGTGGACAAAGTCTCATTAGTTAGCATAGAGGGGTTTTATTTTTATTAGATAGCAAGGTACAAGAGGACGAAGTTGGCACGAAAAAACATGGTAATGAGTTGGGAGACGAGTTCTCATGGAGAAGGAGAAGAATGACCAAGGACGAATGAAGTTGCCACTCATTGATGTGGGAAAGGTGGTGGAAGTATCTAATTTTTGCCAGAGTTATGGAAAATTACTGGAGGAGAGTCACTTGGGTTTGTCTACCTTGAATGCTAGTAATGTCTTATGCTACGACTTAGTGAGGGACAGAGAGCTATCTTAGGACTTCATGGGGTGCAGACCAATGCTTCTGCTTTAAGTGGCTTTGTGTTACATGACCCGTGGTTGGAGTGCTTCTCCTGAAGATTCTGACAGCTGACATCTTTCTATTTACATTCTGACATTGACATATGTAAGTCTATTTCTGAATTTATAATTAAACCTACTAAACTCATATTCAGTGGTGGACTGGATTATTGTGTGGCCATAGATATGGTTACACTGTCTTGAAATTTTGAATTGTGAATATGGTATTCCTCTTAACTTTCATGCAGCTAGTAAAGACTGTTGAGTTAAGGATAGATGTTTAAATGGGCCCAGGCTCCTTCATAACCATGTACCCAGTAGTTAATTAAAACCAGACTCTTGACCTACTGCAAACATCGCACTTCATTTAATATCCTCTTTGCAACTAAACTTTTACAAAAAAAAGTTCAGTAAGGCAATGTTTCAGAACTCAGCGACAGGAGCTGAAAGTATCCTTGAGAAATGTTTTCTACCCGCCCCATATCTTACCAACTGAGTGAGTCCAACCCTCTACAGGAGGATTTGGGAAGCAAATTATAAATTTGTTCACAATAAAATTGTGCGAGCTGAGTTCCCTCAGGGGTATTTGCAAAGCTGGATAGCTGATGGTCCACCAACCAAACAGCCTCTTGGTCCTCAACCTATCTTGGGTGTTCCCTGGGGGCCCCATATCGCCACCCCAGCCTTGAACATGGAAACGGCTGATGCATTGATAGACTCCTGACACCTTCTGCATTCGATTCACCAAGGAGAGCCCAAAATAACCGTACTTCTAGACTTTGTTGAACATTCAACCCTCTCAGACGCAACTGTTCCATCTAATAAGGTAGACCGTCCATGTGTGCATTCTACCCTCTTCGACACAACAGATCCACCTGAAAATACAGAGTGGGGAAACACAGATTTCAAAAACGTAGACTTAGAAATATCTCTTACCATAATATCTAGCATATATAACTATCTCCCTGCTAACATTAAAACCTGTGTTAAGATCCTAAATCCAGCCGAGTCCACGCACCACCTACTGGTTCAATTTACTCTTCTAGCTTCAGTTCAGTTGTATTATGGGATAAGTGCTTGATACTGCGTTTGAATGACGTATCAAATTTTTGTAGGGACAAATGAATGTTTGGTAGAACTTTTTGCAGTTGATTCTTTTTATACCTATTTTTTCAGTCTGTATTTCTTCAGTCTGTTGTTTCATGTGCTACCAACCAGTGGCGTAACGAAACATGAGGGGTCCCCCTTGCAGGGTACATGGAGGGGGGCCCCCACTCCTCGGACCGAATCAGGAACTCTCAGGCCAGGGGCCCGCTGCCCTTGCACAGGGCCAGAGGGGGCTCCTCAGTGTTCGGAGACCCCCTTCACCGCGGGGGCTATTGTTGCGCAACTGCTATCACCACATCATCCAACCTCAACACCTCTTGAAAGTGGGAAATTGGTCAGATGACATGAGGAAATGATTCTGCCCTCTTAAAATGGGTTATGTACTCCACAGAACAAAAGAGGATCATGCACCACATTCTCGTATTCCCAGTGTAAAGTCGCTCTAGCATCAGCACTTTTGTCCCTTATGTTTAAAATTCATTTGAAACCCCTTCATAATATGCTCCTCTTATTCAGCATAGGTTTACCCACCCACAATGTGGGCACACAGCTATTAATAATTAGGACAAATGTGTGAAGAGGAAGCTGGTCCTCACTCAACGTGGAAAGTGAAGGGCAGGATGTGTCTGAAGCACATCCATTCATCTCTTACAAGCCACAGATAAAATATCCAACATCACAGGGACCATTTTAAATGCCATGCTTGACTACTGCAATCTTCTATACCAAAATGGATCAGAAAGAAAACCTATGTACTTACCTCACCGGTGTGAGATAATGATTGTGTGTTGTTTATGTGTTAACTGGCTGAGTGTCTAAACCTGCATCACCCTGTAAAAATAAGTCTCAAATGCTCACAATTGCTACCTCTTGCAAGCCAAAGACTGACAATGAAGTTCTTGGCATCTTTGTGAACTGCACAGAAGTACCTCAATAGTATGCTTTTGAGAACCTGGAGGTACTCAGAGGTACATGATAGTTCATGTAAAAAGTAAGGTGTTTTGTTGTGTTTTTGTGATGTTTCATAGTGGCCAGTAAAGCTAAGCGCTATGCAATAGCTCACTATATTGCCAGTCTGCTGTGTGGGAAGTATGTAAAATGTTAAATGAAATGCTTTTTCATGCTTAAGTTATTGCACAATGTAGTATGCTATGAAGTGTTTCTGTGTGGCATCTTCAGTGGCTATTGCTTTTTCAGATGATGTGAACTTTGACAATATGCCGTAGAACCATACACCCTGCAATCAGAATGCTCATCTTCCCTACAAAATATTCACCACCCTGCAGTCTTGAGAAAGAAGCTGAACCCTAAGATATACAGCGCAGTCTTTGCCACTGTCCCTTTGCCCTCTTTGCTGTTGCTCCCCCACCTTACCCTCTGTACCCCCACCCACCTACTTCTGCTCCTCCCTGTCCTAGTTGCCCTTCTCACCTCAAATGTGAGCCTTTTTTCACTCCTGGACATGCACTGAGACAGCTCATGCTTGTGAGTTTGCTGAGCATGAGGCATTTGTAAAAGTGGGATGTGGACTGCTCCTCATGCTGTTGTCATAGATGAAACAATAGAAGCAGAGAACGTCTATTTTCACCACATTGACTCTTTTCTATCCTTAAAAAGTCCCTACTAATAATGAAAGTTGGGGGAAATGTTAGAAAGGCAGGGGTATGTCTCCTCATGTGAAACTAGAAAGATGACGGGTACCCGAGATCTAAGAAAAAGTATTGAGCTTGTTTAAAGAGATGACTACCACAGTGTAACATGGGGTAAGCCAGCTCGTTTGTGTGTGTAGGAAGGTGGAGTATAATGTGGTGATGCTGGTTAGGCTTCACCATGCAATACTCCCACAGACCCCAAAGATGGTCCTTGGATTTACAATAATAAATCCTTAGCTCAGTCCTGGTAGCATGGCAAAGAGCAGTCAGGCTTTACTAGAGGAACAAGTGCTAAGCATTTCAGAGTTCCAACATGGGTGATAAGTAATTGACATGACTCAAGAGAAATCCGACACCAATTTATAAAAATAACGTATATTTTTATCTTAATTTAGACACCAAAATGAATGGAATAGCATACACATAACTGGAGTGATAAATTTTAGAAGCAATATAAAATCAGTGCGAAAGAATACAGTGAGAATGTAACATTGCTGTCAATGGGAAAAACCACTAGTGACAATCGATCACTTGCAGGTCGAGTTGCATAGAACCCTTACAGGGTAAAGGTGATGCTGGTCCTAGGGCCAGGCCATGACAGTCAGTTCAATTTTACCTGGCCAGTGGAGCCCGGGTGCAGAGTTGTCCTGCTGTCCCTGGTGCTGAATGGGAGCAGCAGGAGAGCTGGTTTTACCACTTTCACGGTGCTGCGGGGAACCAGATGCAAAAACACAACAACGGGGTGGTTGCTGATGTCGGTCGAAGGTTCGATGGAGTTCCTTCTAGGTGCAGCGTCGAGTGCAGGGGTTGGTTGCCGGACTGGCGACCATCAGGTCTTGGCAGCGGTTATCCTTGGAAAAAGGTACTTCGACGTCCGGTGTTCCTGGTGATCATGGTAGCTGCCTGTATCTTCGTGAAAGGAATTACTACAGTTCCCATAATGCACTAGACCCTCTGGATTTGGGCGATCCCTTGGAGGGCCCGATGGCCAGCGATTCTTCGGATCTGAAGCATTGTTTTACCTGCAGTTTGCAGGGGACTAGTGCCACTAGTCCAGGGGAGTCTGAGGGTGCTTCAGGCTCTCACAGGGGCTCTCTGTCTGCGGGAACTGAGAGTTAGCCTAGGACGAGACTCGAGCAGGCAGTTCCAGGAGCATTGCCACAGGGACAGAGTATCCCTCTTTTGCTTTGTGCAAGTCCTGTTGTCGCAGACATAGGTCTCTTCTTTGTCCTCTTCGATGCAGGCTGTTGAGAATTGAGGATCTGGTGCCAGGGGTAGCCCTTAAATTCTAGATTCAGGGGCATTGGGGGTGTGAGTGCAAGTGGCCAAAAGGCTGCTTGCCCCAGTGACTAATCCGCCCCTGAGGTGACCACATCCGGGGATGTGGTCACCTTTTCTACCCAGAACCCACTATTTCTACCACTTTTAAAAATGGCAGAAGTCTTCCTTAGCTGTCCAGACCAGGCAGCACACCCTAGAGGTGTGGCTAGCCTTCAGGGGGTATACACCTCCTGCATATCTAATTTCCTGACTGCCTGGGTGCAAATATGCCTGGGGCAGGGGGAGGATTGTTTCCTCCTCTGGGAATCAGCCCTGATGGATATCAGAGGCGGTGTAGCCTTTGAAGCTCACTGCCTTAATGTGCCTCTTCACTAGCTGTAGGAGGCTGGCTTAGTATATGGCGCTCACTTATGTAAGTGTAGCACCCTGTGCTAGTCCAGGCAACCCTTATGGTGATTTTAGTGGTCTTGGACAACCTTAGAAAGCTCTCTAAGTGGTAGCTGTGGAGAGCAGCCGTCTGGCTTAGTCCTGAAGGAGTGTAAAGCAGCTTGTTTTACCCTTACTACTCATATAGTGTAGGTTAAGTGAAAAATAACCACACAGTGTAGTTATAAAAATATGTATTTATTATAAACACTCACTAACACATTGCAATATCTCCTACCCGGATATATAATCACAATGCACACAATACTTTAGCAATAGAACACGTAAGTAGCACAAATACACAGTGGTTGCCAGGGGAGACCAAACCAAATACTAATAAAGTGGAATGCGAACCACGACCTAAGTCGAGACTGGACCCAGAAGATGTAGAAGAGTCGGGACCCAAGGTACCACCCATGGTAAGTACCCAGGAACCACACGGAGGCCGTGTGCAGAGTGGAAACACCACTGCAGGCTCAATACAAGTCAATGGGTGAGTCACGGTTGCAATTTTTAAGAAGGACCCTTCCCAGAGGACCCTGAAGAAACTCTGTGTAAGATGGAAGGTTGGAGAGTCATCCCACCCATGGATACCCCAAGAACTAGGATACTTATACCAGGGATTGCCGGGTGCATAGGTGCGAAGTGACGTTGGAAACCGCCGTAGACCACAATGGAGGAATTCAGTGAAGATGCCGCTGGTGAAAAAGGTGAAAGAGTCCGGTGGAACTCAAAAGTGGATTCAAGAGGAGAGGTACCTGCAAGCAGAGGGGACAGAGTCTATGCCACTCAGGAGTGACCAGGAGGCACGAAAGACGAATGCCCACCGATGTTGGAGATGCAGGAGAGTTGACGGGGTCCTTGAAGCAGGCGACGCTGTGGAAGACCAGGAGCTGTTCACGAGCTGTCCCATGTTGGCTGTCAAGAGCCAGGGGGTCGGTGCCTGTCGTGAGCATCAACAAGCCTTGGCAATGGCAACAAACATAGAAGACAAAAAAGGTGTAGTGTCGGGACAAGCAAGGTCTAAGTGACTCACCACAAACAGGTAAGTCAGAGCAGGCCCGAGCAAGCAGGGGAGCCTACTGGAGCCAAAGAAGACCCTCAAGAGGACCCACGGGCTGAAGGCACAGGAGTCGCAAGAGGACCTCAAGCAGCTCACCAATGATGAAGGCCCACGGTGCAGAGGATCTGCTGAGGATGAAGAGCTTGGTAGCAAGAGATGCTTGAGGCTGGAGCTTCTTGAAGCTTGAAGATCTCTAGGATAGGATTGACATTTGTAGAGCGCACGAATGCCGAGGCGTCTTGGCGCTGGGGTGAAAGAGAGAGAGGACCAGTGTCCGCAGAACAGACACCTTAAGCCCTGGGGAACAGCCATGTTTTTATTTGCTTCCTAAACACTGTCCTGTTTGGTTGGAGTCTCACTGTGATAGGTAGTTGGTTCCACAGCCTGACCACACAGTGAGATAAACTCTTACCACCCCATCTGGCTCTTCGAACTTTCGTGGCACAGATGAGACCAGAATTAGCTGATCTAAGACTTCTAGTGGGAGCGTACCAGTGGAAGATTTTTCGAAGGTCAGCAGCCCCTCCGCCATAAAGTGTCTTATGAACCAGATATAAGGCCTTGAATTCTAGACGTTGCTGTATTGGAAGTCAATGCAGTGACTTGATGGCATCAGATGTGGGGTGACCTTTAGGAGTGTTCAATAGTAGCCGCGCCGCAGCATTTTGTATAGACTGTAATTTAGTCTTCTGTGCCTTGGCAATGCCAATGAATAGAGCATTACAGTAGTCTAGACGAGATAAAACTAAGGCCACTAGCACTGTTTTCCTTAACTCCTGCGGAATAAACGGAAACACCTTCCTAAGTAACTTCAGAATATAGAAACAAGTGGAGGTTACACGATTGAACTGGGCCGAAAAACCCAGTTGCTCATCAACTATGATCCCCAAGTTCTTAACTTTAGAGGATGGTGTTGGACATATGCCAGCCTCTATCGGCCACCAGGTGGGGTCCCACAGGGACGGACCGCCACCAAACTCCATCACCTCCGTCTTATCCGTGTTTATTTTCAGATAATTGTTGCTCATCCAGCTCATGATGTGAGTCAGACATGCATGGAAACTCGCAGCAGCAGACGCCGCCTGATGTGATACAGAGATGATGATCTGTGTGTCGTCTGCGTAAGACACAAACGAGAACCCATGCTGTCTAATGAGACTGGCGAGTGGGGTGACATAGATGTTGAACAGAGTCGGAGACAGTGCCGATCCCTGTGGGACTCCACAAGGCAGAAGGAATGTTTCAGACTGTACATTTCCCCAGTGCAGAGTCTGTTCCCTATCCTCTAAAAAAGACGATAGGAGGTACAGAGCCGCCTCCCCAATCCCCACCGCCTTTAGCCGCCGCACTAACACCGTGTGATTCACTGTGTCAAATGCTGCCGATAGGTCAAAGAGGATGAGGATCGCTCTACCCCCCCATCCACCTGTCTCCGAATATCTTCTGTTGCCATGACTAACGCAGTCTCGGTCGAATGACCTGACCGAAATCCATGCTGACTTGGATCCAGCAGGTTGTTAATGTCTAAATAGGTCGACAGCTCCTGATTTATTGACCTCTCAAGGATTTTGGCTGCGATCGGCAGGCAGGAGATAGGTCGATAATTCTTAGCCTCCAGTGGATCAAGCTGGGGCTTTTGAGAATTGGTCTGATGCAGGCTTTTTCCAGACTGGCGGATAGATCCCTCATTCTATCACTTGATTTAAGATGGGAGTTAAGTGTCTGCTAATAACCCCAGACACCATATGCATGATAGTAGGTGGACACGGATCCCTTGGAGATCCTGACTTAGTAGATAGCAGGAGTTTATTTACTTCAGTGGGAGACAGTGTGCTGAACGCGTTGAACTGACAATGCTGCGTCTCGTCCTCTATTATGGTAGTTTGACCATTATCGTTTACCTGCCTGTTGTTCCGAAGGTCATCATAGATCGTTTGGATCTTAGTTTGAAAAAAAATCGCCATTTTAGTGCATAAGGCGGAGTCTGGATTAAATCGCGTGTTCTGGCGTGGACTTGATAGCACTTGAATATTTTTAAAAAGTTCCTTAGTGGAGTTGCTGGCCTCCTCTATTTTTGTTGAATAGTAAATCTTTTTTGCTTGTATAATAGCTTCTTTATACAGTTGTAAAGCTCTGTTATAGGATATCTTAAGCTCCCTGCTATATTCAGTACTCCATGCACGTTCGGCTTTCCTGCATGTGACTTTCAACTTTTTCAACTCCGTACAGTACCATGGCGATGACGCCTGCGCTCTTCTAAGTGTAATGACTTTCTCTGGGGCCACTCTGTTTACCGCCGCGGCTATCCAGTTATTAAACTGGGAGGCCGCCTCATTGTTATCCAGATCCTGTATAGGCGGACGGCTGTTTAGGGCTTGCTCTAATTCAGCCCCTTGGATTTTATTCCAGTATCTAATTTTGATGCTGGCTGGTTTATTTATATCAGGCTGGACCAGTGGTGAAAACTGAATATTGAAGTAGATCGCCGAGTGATCAGTCCATGGGAGGGGAACTGTGTTGGTGGGTGTAACATCAAAATTAGTGGCAAAAATGCCATCAAGTGTATGGCCCGCAGAATGTGTGGGACCCACCACTTTTGTTGAAAATCATAACCTGCTAAATTGTCAAGCAGCCGGCTAGTATCCGGATTGTTGTTGAGTTCCAAATGATAGTTAAAATCCCCAAAATAATGAGTGAATTGGAATCTATACAGGATTCTAGCAAAATCTGTAGCGCCTGAGAAAAAGGGGCTCTAGGGCCCGGCGGCCTATAAAGAAGTATTCCATGTAGAGTGGAGAGGTTGTTAATTTTCAGTGCAAAGCGTATTGCCTCCGCAGGCAGCTGTGTTATGGACTCTATATGCATTTTCAAATGGTCACGATGGATGATTGCTATCCCACCTCCTACACTGGCAATCCAGTCTTGACTAACCACAGAGTATCCTGCCGGAAGCGCACTATTCCAGTCCGGGTCAGAGGTCAGGTTAGTCCATGTCTCTGTCAGGAAAACTAAATCCGGCATAGAGACCTGGAACAGGCATTCTAGATGGTATTTATGCTTGCTCAAGGATCTGATGTTTAGCAGTAGGCATTTTAAATGCAATGCCTGCCTCATCCCCCCATTGCGGCTTAGATGGTTAGCGCTGTCAATAGCATTGCTCCTGTCTGAAGAGGGCGTTCCCGCCCTTGCCATCTCGTCATTACTCCTCCCCACTGTATTGCCACCCTCCTCCGCAACGGTGTTATCTGGGTGTTTAAGTACCCGGAAACCACAGTCAGTACATGTGAGCTCTTCCCAACCCTCCTCAGTAAGGCACATTTTTGGCATGCAGCACTCACCTCTCCTCAATGCCATAATCTGTGCTCTATTAAGAGGATAGGACCCAGAACAACCAGGGGTTCTGGCGCTGGGCGCGCTCCGGGCGCCGATGGGCGCAGACGGACTTGCCTTTGGCGCGCCTGCTGCGCGGACATGCCAGCGCTCCTTTTTTCCCCTATGTGCAACAACTAGAAAGCTGACCTGAAACACACTGCGGCCCCGCTCTTACAGACGGGGACCGCGAAGTCAGTAACACTGGGTGGAACGGCGATGCGAATTAAAAAGGACTGTGTCAGGAACAAGTTTAAAACAAAGTTTTGGTTTTTAAAAATCAGGTAAATCACACTCTTAAGAGCAGCAGTTAATTCGCCCCCCGGGTAACTCTCACGCTGCGCGGACGTGCCAGCGCTCCTTTTATCCCCTATGTGCAACAACTAGAAAGCTGACCTGAAACACACTGCGGCCCCGCTCTTATAGACGGGGACCGCGAAGTCAGTAACACTGGGTGGAACGGCGATGCGAATTAAAAAGGACTGTGTCAGGAACAAGTTTAAAACAAAATTTTAGAGAGTCAACAAGCCCTGGTAACAAGTCAACACGGTGCACAGGGGTACTGTGGTAAATTAAATTTACTTATTACCTCATTTCTGAATTTCTATGCTTAATAAATCATAATTTCTTGTCAATGCAAAGCGAGGAGTCCGTGGTGCTCAAATGAAGGAGGAGAAGACCAATAACTCGGAGTTAAAGGAGCGCTTCCAGCACCAAGCGGGCACAGGAGCAATCTCTCAAGTCCCTCTCTTTAAGTGGGGGCTCTTTATTTTCAACAGCAGAATATTTATACAGTCTTGGTCACGAGGCAAAATAGAGGAACAAACAGGTCGTGGCAGATAGAGGAACAAAGATTCAGCAAGAGGAGCAGAGTGTGAAGAAATGGGGGCGTGTCTTAGGCTTCGTGAGGGGACTTGCGATGTGAAATAGTCTGACAGTTGGAAGGGGAAGGCTTCCTCATTTGGGGGTTTGTGCTCGTGCTTCATGTCAGAAACATGAACCATCTCTGCGGGGGAGCAGGAACTCATGTACTGGTTTCCCGGACTTGGCAGAAACCACAGAGACAGATGGTGAAAATGAGGAAAACCAGGTGCAGGGGTGTCGTGCTCGTGCTCGGGGTCTTGGGACACCAAAGGGTGAATTAAAAACAAAATGGTGTCGGCTTTTAATGTGGGCAATTATTAATCGCGCAAAGGGGATCGCGCAAAGGGGCATAATTAGATCGCGCAGAGGGCAGCGAAGGGGCATAATTATAGATTTTATTTCCACATTCCCTCCTTGCCCCAGAGTGTACCTACATTATATCTCAATTTGCATGAGATCATTTATACATTCTTGTAACATGATTCTTTCCCTTTCTCTCTGCTGGACAAGTGGTTTAGGAATGCATTTTGCATCGCATAGACCGCATAGGGCAGGACCACATTGGATGCAAAGGCAGCATCCAGTTATTATCAGGAATATTATGCCTGCTGCTGACAGCAGTTGCCATCCCCAGGACGATATTATCTTCCAGAACCAGTCAGACCACGTCCAAGTGACAGGTTCTTGATGTAAACTTACGGCTATCTTGTGTAATTTTGTTATGGCCGTGTATACAGATGGGGAATTATCAGGAATAAATATACAGCAGCTAGAGCCTATAATTTTACAGGCTCCGCCTCTGTCAGCCAAGATGATGTCAAGGACAAGGCGATTTTGGAGAGTAACCAATCGTATGGCAGACTGCACCTGGGTTAAGCTCCCCAGGGCAGACGCCGTCTGGTTTACTACAGCCTCTAAGGTCCTTGTCAACCTGCGTATAAGCTTGCTGTTCTGTACAGGGCCAACAAAGAAGAAGAACCCTTTGTTAAAATCTGTATACTGTTCCCATGAGGTTTCCGTTTGGTCAACCAAGGAGGTATCGATCGTTCTTTTATGTCTGACATGGGGCACTAGGAGGTCTCTGTGGTAAGTGGATGGGGCCACAAAGACAGGGGGTAACAGGAATGCTATATAGCAAGTTCCCCCAGTTCAAGGGCAGCTGCACATAGGCCGTTTGGCCACAGATGAAATAAGTATGGCGAGATGCTAGAAATGAGGACTTTCCTCTGTCTTCAAAACTTATAGTGGTATGACAGTCACTGTGTCCTAATGGAACAGAGCCATTTTTCTGGATGCACAGGTGTCCTTTTACTGGTGAGACCGAGATGGAAGGGGAACCAGCATTCTTTTTAGGTTTGGTATTTAACATCTTGTAGGACATGGTCATGTTCCCTTGCTTGTATTCTTCACTTTCTAGGACTGTACCGGTCGCCTGAGGATCTCCCTCCTTATTAGGGTAACAGGCAGTATTGAGTACCTTGTTTAAATCCCCCAAGGCCACCCATTCTTGCATGAATTATTTCCGTCAGGGCAGGAGGTGGGGGTAGTAGCGTCAGCTGTTATTAGGGCGAACCAGGCTTCACAAGTTCCATTATAAGAGAATGGGAAAGAAAAAGAGGCATCCCTCCCTTTTTCTGATGAGGTGGGATGCGGCCACATATCCAACAATTGGTGCTATTACTGGCTTGCTGAGTGTGGTGTAGCATCTGTATGAAGGTATTGTTTCGCAAGGCTAGTCTATGGGCTTGTTCATGAGGGGTAGGTCGTGATAGGTGTGTTCCTGAGTGCTGTTGGGTGTATGAGAGGTGTGTTGTGTTGGGGGAAAAACAGTGTGGAGAATCCAACCAAGACACGTCATAACTGCCATGAGGAAAAATAATACTGTCAAACATATAATAGGACCATTATGTCTTTTTCTAGAGTTCATTTTTTTTTTTCTCCCACATAGTCAAGGTGTTAAAATCCATTCCCATGCTCCAACCGCTTCACCACTGGACCGACGCCCAATGGACTTAATTAGCCAGAGTCCGAATGGCAGACCTTAACTTTGATTTGTAATCCTGTTGTGGGGTTAGTTCCAAAGGCAATAAAGATTGTTCAGTCACAATGTCAGTGGGATTGGCAGGGCCATCAGCAACAGTGTCTTTTTGTCCAAAATGTTTCCGGCAGTGGCTTGCGTGGAGCCAGCCCTTCCTGCCCTCGACCTTCACTGCTGTCCGTGTTGTTAGTAGTACGAGTCTTGGCTTCTTCCACCTGGGCTGGAGGGGACTGGTCCGGTCGAAGTTCCTCACGAGGACCCAGTCCCCGGGTCGGATGGCGTGTTCTTCCGGGTTGGTTTTGTCAGGGAAGGTGGCAGCAACCTGAGAACGACAAGATTGGAGTGCAGACATCAAGGAAGCCAGGTAGTCAGTCAGCATAGTACTGTCAACATCAGTTATTCTTTTAGGCCTTGGCGTACCCCACATATTTGGTGGTCTGCCAAAGACCACTTCATATGGAGATAAGCCAGTTCTGGAATGGGCTACCATACGCATGTAGAAGAGGGCAACCGGTAAGGCTACCATCCAGTCCACGCCTTTGTCAGTGCATATCTTGGCCAATTTTGTCTTCAAAGTTTGGTTGTGCCTTTCTACTAGACCTGCTGCATGAGGATGTCTTACACAGTGAAACTTCCAAGTGTACCCTAACAGAAGAGACACTTGCTTCATGAGTTCAGAGGAAAAAGGTTGGCCGTTATCTGAGTAGATGACACGGGGCAACCCATACCTCGGAAAAACTCTCTAACTAATTGTTTAGCAGTTGTCGTTGCAGTGTAATCTGGGACGGGATAGGCTTCTGTCCATCTGGTCAGAGCACACACTACAACTAGCACATACTTGTGACCTCTACATCTCTCCATCTGGATATAGTCCATCTGGAGAACTTCAAATGGATGGTCAGGGGTTGGAATCCTCCCTGTTCCACCTTTGTGCCTTTTCCTGGGTTGAACTGATTACAAATCATGCACGTTTTAACTTTTGTTTGGCTGCAGCTCTCAAATGTTTGTTGTGCCATATATTCTGTATGCTGTCTAACATTGCTTTTTCTCCCAGATGTGCTGGTCCATGTATGGTGTTTACCATAACTTGTACCATGGCATCCGGTAGAAACCATACTGCTCTTTCAGGTGTCATCCAGCCTTGATCTGTAAGGACCCCTCCTTTTTCCTTCCATTCTAGCAGTTCCTGTGGTGTGGCGTGACTTTGGACATCCTGGATGTCAGAAAAGGGGTCTCGTATTGTATATTGGCGGTGTGGTATACTTAATTCTGTGTTTGCTGCTAACTTGGCTGCACTGTCTGCAGAATCATTTCCTTTTGATATTTCATCTGTTCCTTTTGTGTGCGCTTTACATTTTAGCACTGCGATTTTCTCTGGTAACTGACTGGCCTCTAAGAGGGCAGTGATGAGTGTAGCATGCTGTATTCTGAACCCATGTGATGTGAGAAATCCTCTCTCTTTCCATAATGTACCGAAGTTGTGTACAACTCCAAAGGCATATTGTGAATCAGTGTAGATGTTAACTGACTTTCCTTTTGCTAAGTGACATGCTCGTGTTAGGGCTATGAGTTCTGCTGCCTGTGCCGACAGTATCTCTATCTTGTGTGCTTCTAAAGTGTCTGTACCATTTGTGACGGCATAGGCTGCTGCTAATTCTCCTGTGGGGAGTCTCATACATGAACCATCAACAAAGAGTGTCATTTCTGCCTTAGCAAGGGGAGTATCTTGTAAATCTGGTCTTGGTTTGGTCACTAAATCAATTATGTCAATACAATCGTGAATTTCTTCAGTAGGAGAGGTCAGTGGCAACAGTGTTGCTGGGTTTAAAACGTTGCAGCGTCTAATCTCAATGTGTGGCTGAAAAAGTGTCATCTCATATCCGGTGAGTCTGGCTATTGTCAGATGCTGTGTTTGTGTTCTGTTTAACAGAAGTTCTACAGCGTGTGGGACCTGAACTATCAGATGATGTCCCAATACAATAGAATCGCTTTGTCTAATAGCTTGTGCAGTAGCTGCTACTGATTTTAGACATGCAGGCAATGCTTGTGCTACTGGATCTAATGTGCTTGAAAAATAACCACATGGTTTATGTTTGTCTGCTTGAAGTTGGGTCAGAACTGATAGTGCTGTACCTGAGTTTTCTGTTACAAATAATGTAAAATCTTTGGTGTAATTAGGTGTTGCCAGCACTGGGGCTTGACACATAGCTTTTTAAGAGACTGAAAGGCTTGCGTGTGTTCATCTGTCCAGGGTAATTGTGGAGTAGCGCCAGCTTCGAGTGTTGTCAGCTGCACTAACGGTTTGGAAATGAGTGCAAATTGTGGGATCCACTGTCTACAATATGAGGTGAGACCAACAAAGGCTCGAACTTGTTTCTGTGTTGTTGGTTGTGGTATTTGTTGTATGAGTTGGATGCGTTCCTGTGTAAGCTGCCTACCCTCCTTTGACAGCAAGTGCCCTAAGTATGCCACTTGCTGTAAACAAAATTGGAGCTTACCAGGGAAACTTTATGGCCATTTGCAGCTAGGAATTCTAGTACTAGTAGTGATGCTTCAGCACATGCTGAGTCAGATCTGGCCGTAATGAGGATATCATCAACATATTGTAGTATGGCTGTATCCGTGGGCATTTGAACAGTATCTAGTTGTCTTTTTAATGCTTGGCTATATACGCTTGGACTCTCTGTGAAACCTTGAGGAGCTCTTGTGAATTGGAAACTTCGTCCTTGTAAGGAGAAGCCAAAAAGGTATTGACTGTCTGGGTGAATAGGTATGCTAAAGAATGCGTTTTTCAAGTCAATGACTGAAAAATGCGTTGCTTCCGCATCTATGGCTGTGAGTAGGGTGGAGATGTCTGGAACCACAGGGTGTTGTGGAACGACACATTTATTGAGCTCTCTCAAATCCACCACTAGTCTGTAGACAGGTGGTGTTCCTGGTTCCACTTTTTTATGAACTGGTAAAACAGGGGAATTGCAAATGTTAGAAGTTGTTTCCTTAATCACACCTGACTGTATTAGGTCCTGAATAATTAACATTAATGCTTGTTCAGCCTGAGGTGGAATTTTGTATTGCCTTATGCGTGGTAGTTGGGCTCCCTCTTTCAGTGTAACCTTGTGAGGTGTTATTTCCATACATCCTACTGTGGTGGAATCAGTGGCCCACAGGGTGTGTGGCAAATCTTTCAAACGCTCATCTAATTCTCTACTTGTGTAGTGGCCCTTGAAATCTCGCAGAAATAGTCTGACATCTGTAGGTGAGCAAACAATGACAGCTCCTAATTCTTTCAATGTTTTTATACCAAGCAAGTTTTCTGGACATGATTTTGTCAATATAAGATCTGTAGTTGTCATGAGGGGACCAACCTGCAAGGGCAGTGGCTTTGACGTGACGTTTGTCACAGGTTGTCCCGAGAAACCCAGAGAAATACTTTTTGAACCCGAGAGAGGAGCCTCTGGGACCTCTTGATGGCTTATTGTTGTTTTACTGGCCCCAGTGTCTAGTAGAAACTTCCTATCCTCCCCAAGAAGTCGGACCTCTATAAATGGACCTGTCTGATCTACTGGAATGGGGATTAGGGGCAGTTTGTCATCTTCTCTCTCTGGGCAACATCATGAGAAATCTGGGTAATATTCAGTGTAGGCGCTGTCTATAATATTCATTTGGGCCATTTGTGTTGTCAGTGGAACTGAAGGTGTTGAACTGTCTAGGGAATCATTCTGTTTTGGCTGATATGGGCGTGGCTGGGTCTTACCAGTAGCCAAATTGTGCTTTAAGACAGGGCAATCTTTAACGAAGTGTCCCATCTTTTGCAATAATTACAAGTGCTTTTTATATTTGTCTGGCTACTTGGTGTCTGTTGACGCTGGGGTGCAGTTTGGGCTACTAATGCTTTCATCTTTGTGTCTTTCATGCGTTTCTTATCATTTTCTTCTTCATCCCTAATGCGATTCTGGTGATATTGTAGCATTTGTAACACCTGTGGAGGTGTATGTGCTTGCCAGGTACTTTCTACTTTTAGTACTCTGTCCTTAATGGCTGGCAAGGCGTTATCTACTAATTTGGAAACAAACAGATGCGGGTAAGCTTCACTTGTTGGCGTAAGGCCGCTATTTACCGCAAAACACTTTTCAAGTCTAGTGTAATAATCTCCTATGTCTTCACCATGTTTCTGTTTGCAGGAGGAAATGGCATCCCAGTCCTCCTTTTTCACTGTTAGTAACTGTGGTAGCACCTTTAAAATAGTGCCAGGAAGTGCTTTTAGTTTGTCTCCTATACCTTGACCTGCTACTCTAGTATTTTCGTCATTCTGAAGTTCAGTCCATTTAATGTGTTCACCTGCTACTTCCCAATCTTTTCTCTTAGTTTGTCATATATACCTGATGGCAACAATAATTTCAGAATTGCTGTGATATCAGAAAGAGTATATGTTCCCATCATTAATACATCTCCTAATTCCTTAAAGAATCCAGCAGGATCCTTTGAGTGGGAGGGAACCATCTCTTTCATCCTTAGTAACTCAAGTTTTGTCAAGGGTACATAAATGAAGACGTGTTGTAGCGCGCCATTCGTGTCAGCTCTGGGGTGGACCTCTCTCATGGGGAACTGGCGTGTTTGAGGAAGTCTATTAGTTGATCCACACGTATTATGGGGAGATCTATATCCAGTCACTTTCTGGTATTTCTGTCTAAAATCTATAAATGTGTTAAGAAAAACTGAACTATTGTGGAGGAACATGTTATCAGCGCAGTCAGACAGAAAATCTTCGAGTCTTGGATCATGTTTAAAATGAGTGTCATTGAGTGTGATGAGATGTTGTACCATGTAGAGACTTGCTAATCTTTGATGTGAGCGTGGTAATGCTAGAAAAAGCTGGGCTATGAGATCATTGTCATATATCTTATATTGAGAGACCCATAGGGTCGCAGTTCTGGCTATTTCCTCCTCCTCCGGTGTAAGCGGAGGTTCCTGGTCTAACCAGTAGTCTAATGCATTGGATGTATTTTCAAATAACTCATCTGGAGATGACCGTTCAGAGTGACCTTGGAGGAATGTAGGCGGGGGTGTTCGTGAATTAGGGGCGGAAGAACGAACGGGTAGGACTTTTTCAGTAGGTTCAGTAATTTCCTCCTCAAGTTTCTTATTCTCTTCATTTGTTTGCAAGTTTTGCAGAATACGGGTCACATTACGGGTGAACCTGTCTAGTGCATCATTTATAAGTTCTAGACTAGTGTGGTCGGATGCGGAATCTAATAAGTCAAAAAGTGAAACTGGTACATTTCTTTCCTCTGCTTGTATGTGTTTTATGAAACAGCAAAGGAGGAACCTATACATGTGCATTTTTACAGGGTGTGATCTTCTTGTAGTCATAGCGTTAATGGCTCGTGAGTTCTCTCCAGTACGAAGAAACTCAGAGGCCGCTTGAAGAAACGTGTCAATTGCTGGTAGATGTCTTATTTCTTCCCAGGAGTCATGAAGTATTTTACTTATTCGGCCCGCCTCCCTGTGTTGCTCGGAGTCGGGTCATAGGGGCAGTCGGGAATTGTTTTACCTGGGTCTGGACCTACGGCACCCCCTTCTGGAGTGAGAGGTGGTGCGTTATGTTGTGAAAGGGGTGGCGGAGGCAGAGGGTGTTGAATGACTGGAACTTCATAGGGTGGTGGAGTATCTAAGAGAAAATTAGTAAAAGTATCCTCTGGTGGTGGGGCTGTAGGCTGTGCTGATGCAATGTTAAGGTTTTCAGGTGCAGATGGCAATACAGGATAAAAACCAGTAGAAATGGCTGATTGTTCCCTTTTATTCCTTTCACTAACTACTTCTTTCCCTATTTCTTGTAACTGTTCTTTCTTGGCCTGCTCTGACATTCTCTTACCCTTTTCAACTTTATGCAATTCCTTCTGTTGCCTCCTATGGGCTTCTTTTCTCCATAATTCTACTGAGTCACTCTGTGACTGGCGGACTCTCTTTTTCTTCCATAACTGTTCCTCTAATTTCATAATACACTCCGTATCAAAACTACCATTTTCAGGCCATCTATATCTGAGTTCTAGGTCTTTAGTATATTCTACCCATAGATCACAATAAATAAGTGCACCAACACCATGTTTTGCATACATGAAGTGTCCTGGAGTATCCCGAGGAGGAAGGGGAATTTCCTTCTCAAGAATACTCCTTTTGGTTGCCATCTTACGTATTTTCGAGAAAATAGGCATGATGGCAAGACTTTCAAAGATTTTAGAAGTGAGAAAAACATAAACAGAACAAATATCTTTACCGTACCCACGAAAGAGGTGAGTCCGTCTTTTATACTAGTTTAGTAGTCCTCACAAAATAAGTGAGAAACCCACAAAAAACATGTATCTTTACCGTGCCCACAAGGTAGTGAGTCCGTCTTTTATACTAGTTTTAGTAGTCCTCACCAAAGATAGGTGAGAAACCAAAAAAACGCGTATCTTTACCGCCCCCACAAAAGCTGTGGGTTCGTTTTTATACTTTTCAGCAGTACTCACCGAAAAGTAACTGGAAGGCCTCTTGAAGATTTTGGGAAACGCGGCGCGCAGTTTCAAGGTGGGATTTGTAGAACCTCGGACTCGTCTGCTTCGCAGGTTGGGCTTTGGTTCAGGACGTTCCGCTATTTCCTCACCGCCTCGTGTGGATGCTGGGCCGCAGTCGGTCCCCTCTTCGCCTCGAGGGAGTTAGCGGGAATTCCCCGCGTTGTGCACTTTTGAAGTCCGTCAACGGTCAGGAGGGGACAGTACCGGGTCCAATATCGCCGGCGCGTGGGGGAAAGGGAAGGTCCCTGTTCGGGCGCCAATTACTGTGGTAAATTAAATTTACTTATTACCTCATTTCTGAATTTCTATGCTTAATAAATCATAATTTCTTGTCAATGCAAAGCGAGGAGTCCGTGGTGCTCAAATGAAGGAGGAGAAGACCAATAACTCGAGTTAAAGGGAGCGCTTCCAGCACCAAGCGGGCACAGGAGCAATCTCTCAAGTCCCTCTCTTTAAGTGGGGGCTCTTTATTTTCAACAGCAGAATATTTATACAGTCTTGGTCACGAGGCAAAATAGAGGAACAAACAGGTCGTGGCAGATAGAGGAACAAAGATTCAGCAAGAGGAGCAGAGTGTGAAGAAATGGGGGCGTGTCTTAGGCTTCGTGAGGGGACTTGCGATGTGAAATAGTCTGACAGTTGGAAGGGGAAGGCTTCCTCATTTGGGGGTTTGTGCTCGTGCTTCATGTCAGAAACATGAACCATCTCTGCGGGGGAGCAGGAACTCATGTACTGGTTTCCCGGACTTGGCAGAAACCACAGAGACAGATGGTGAAAATGAGGAAAACCAGGTGCAGGGGTGTCGTGCTCGTGCTCGGGGTCTTGGGACACCAAAGGGTGAATTAAAAACAAAATGGTGTCGGCTTTTAATGTGGGCAATTATTAATCGCGCAAAGGGGATCGCGCAAAGGGGCATAATTAGATCGCGCAGAGGGCAGCGAAGGGGCATAATTATAGATTTTATTTCCACATTACTGCTCCAGTGGTTCCGACGAGGGATACTGGCTTCAATCTTGCTGTAAAGACAGTGCAGGCCTCAAGGGAGTTGCAGAACCACCACTTGTGTTGCTGAACCTTTTGGAGTCCGTAGGAGCTAAGGGACAGCAGACCGGTCAGCTTCGTTGCAGTGCCTGCAGGTGCAGGGAAGTGACTCCTTCAATTTAAGGGAGATTCCTTTGGGTGTCTTGGATGTTAACAGGCCTGTAGAAGAACCTGTATGGAGCACAGGCACAGATGACGCAGAAGACTGGCAGGACAACGAGACCAGGAGCAGCAGGAATCTTCCCAGTTGCAGTCTCCGTTCCCAAAGCGAAGTCCAGCAAAGTCCAAAGTGCCCAGACGGTTGAAGATGAAGTGGTTTCGGATCTGAATCTTTTCCCATGATGAATCTAAGGAACCACCCACAGGTAAGCCCTTAAGTACCCTTAAGGAAAGGGTTCGGACGATTCAGGGGTCCCTCCCACAGGAGGGGCTGGACAGTGGGGAGGATAATCCCATGTCCTTTGTCCAGTACCGCACCAGAGCAGGAGCCAATGGCTCCCTGTACTTGTTCCAACTGGAGTATGCAAGGAGGGCAACACATGTGCCCTTCAAAGCAGTCTAGTGGCATTGGCAAGCACCCCACACTAGCCCAATACACTAAGTCCTGTCTGGGAGGTGGTCACACCTACCTTTGACAGGAAACCTATTGTCCTGCCTTCCCCTGCGCGAGCCTGGCTCAGCAGCAGGGGGGCAGAATCGTGTCTCTGGTCGGCAGTAACCATAGTATGCTGTCCGGGACTGGAAGGCTGGTACCGGGAACACTGAGGGCAACACAGTGCAAGGAATTATACCTCCAACACCGTTTACAGTTTTGGGATATGATTCCAACATTTGATACCAAACATGACAGGGTTTGTTACAGCCAGTTTAGAGTTAGCCATTGCGTAATGACGCATGGGCACTCCATGTATCGTAATGGCTGATGCACTTAGAACAGGGAAAATGGACTCTGTGGATTGTAGGGGTGTCCTGCTCATGCAGGGGCAACCCTCACACTTATAACCGAGCACCCTGCCTTCAGGATTGAAAGGCCTGCCGTAGGGGTGAATTATAGGTTTTAAGTGTAGTGACCTCAGATATAAAGAAACTTATATCTGTTGTAGGTGGTGCTAGCACCAGCTTACACAGGCTGCAATGGCAGGCCTGTAGTCACAGTTTGAGTGATCTCCCATGGGTGGCATAATGCATGCTTCAGCCCACGAGGGACCCCTGGTGTACCTATGCCCTAGGTACCTTAGTACCATATATTATGGACTTACAAGGGTACACCAGTAGCCAATCTGGGGTGTACCTAAGTACTCACCATGTCCAATTTAGGGAAGAAGCACAGAGACTGGGGTCCTGATTAGCAGGATCCCAGTCAGACTAGTCAGAAAAGCATAATGACACCAGCAAAAAGTGGGGGTGACCATGAAAGCAGATCCTACTTTCCTACACTAGCCTTCCTGGAAGGTAGGAGGTGTGAGCTCCTTCCTGCCCAGGCCTTTGTTCCTGACTCATGGGAGTGATAACACTTCTTGGCAGAAGGTCAGAATCCTGTCTTGGCTGCAGCAAGTACGGGCTGCCAGCCCTGCCAGCCAGAGCACAGAGGAGCTGGAACAACCAGGTGGGCACCTCTAAGGAAGCCCCCTGGGTGCATGCCACATAGCTCTCGACATCAGATTCTTGTCAGGGGTGAGAACGCACGTCGCTTCATACCAATAATGACATATTTAGGCAGTACCATAATGGAGGTGCCAGTCCATGTTATTCCATGACCGTTTATCACTTATAGTGTCATTTTATGGTGAAGGCCACTATAGGGACATATAAGCTTGCACTTACATGCTCACACATTTAATATAAGGTATCCTGTGTCCTGGGCTCAGGGGGCCTTCCTTAGGGGTGACTGGCATATATTAAAAGCAGTGCATTGACTTTCCCACACATGGTGAAGGCAAAGTTGAAATGGAGCGGTTTACACTGTTCATGCAGTCTGCAATGGAAGGCCTGCTGTCAGCAGTTTCCTTGGGTCACTCAAGATGTCACAAACAGTGCTGCAAGCCCAGGGGACCCCTTTATCACCTATGCCATGGATACCACTGGTGCCATAAACTAGGGACTTGTAAGGGGGTTAAATTGGGGTTGCCAATTTACACATATCAGTTTTAAGGAGAGAGCACTGGCACTGGGGCCTGGTTAGCAGGCTTCAGTGCACTGTCAGAGTAGAAAACCAGCATCTAGTAGTTCAAATGGGGGCAAAAAGTGGGGGGAGCTCTGAAAAAGCCCTGTTTTCTTACAGTATGCTATCAGGGCAGCAACTACCAAGCATTTGTCTCATATTGGCATGTGCAGGGTACCAGACTAAATAGGGTCTCACCTATGACACGACTAGGGCTCTCCTGACTGGTGTATGCACACTCTTTAGGAGTGTTTGGTGGCATGAGAGTGTCTTCGGTGTGAACCTTGGCTCAAAATGTTTGCCCCCCTTTGACTAGCAGGAGTAGGGAACAGACTGTCTTCCTTGTGCATGTTGCCACACAGATTACTGGGCCTTCTCGGATTACCTCCCTGTATTGGTGTACACGCACACAGGCCTTCGCTGCCCCTCTTGCTAGGTCAGTGCTGTGTAGCTGTCTGTATGTTTTAGTCCTAACTGTAATTATAATTTTTTGCACCTATCTCTAACACCTCCCCTTTCATCACACTGATAGGCACTGCGCCTCAAGATAAGAGCACCTCTCTTGTCCCTCACACACGTCTCCAAATCACTTCACACCTAGGATCTCAATAAATACAACACTGTGCCAGCCAAGCACTCAACCACCGAGGCTACCAGTCTGAATATGCGCTTTGGTGCCTCACATGGAAGTATGAAGCACTATATAAATGCTACAATTCCTTGCAGTCTCTAATATCATGATAGCTGTGTAATGTCCTTTCTAACATTTTTACTCAAAAGGTGCAAACCACCCATGAGACCATCACAATGAAACGTGTGCCTGATAATAAAGACGCGCCTCTTGACACCTGCGCATTAGCCATTGAGCAGAACACTTTGCAGAAATGCAACCAAATGTAATCTTTTCAAACACTGAATTCTGATGGTTAGCCACAACGTGCCCTTGGCATCCCCAACAGGAGTGGCCCGTGAAGGTAAGAGCGGTGCTTGGGGAGGGATTCGAAATACGATGACAAGGGAAACTTAAATTTAAAAAAGGCTAACCATGGTTTTCTTTTTTTAAATTTAAATTTCCCTCGTCATCGTATGTAGAAAGCACCCCCACCCCGCCCTCTTACTCCACCGCTCTTACCTGCACGGGCCGTGCCTGATCCCCAAATGATTCATGTTGGGCTGTGATGCATTTCTGGGCCAGAACATTTTTCGAATCAATATTTTGTCATCCACTAATATGCTTACTACTCTCTGATTTGGATCCCTTCTCCTTTATGCTGCAGTAGTTACTTATCTGGTGAAGAACTTCCATTGGACTTCTTTTCCCAAAGCTGCACCAACTGTTTTGAGCAGGGTTCGTCCATCCTTAAGGATGCAGCCTGTTCCTGTTTGTCTTGTGGATAACATTCCATTCAAAATGGTCGACAGGGGATCGTGTCATTGATCTGGTTGGCTATGCTGGTAACCTTCAACACGCTTGACTATGATATCCTCCCCCATAGGTTTTGTTTCTTTGTATCAGCAAGGAGTGTGTCCTTTATCTTCAGGAGATATCAACAGCCATGTGTCACCCTCTAGCATTGACCTGTAGCATTCTGCAGGCCTAGCTGTATCTACTCATATTTACCACCTGCTTGCAGCCTCTTACAACTCTGATCCACTTTAGGTTGATGTTTTGCAATCATACAGACAACTCGTTGCTCTAGTGAATATTAGAGACAAGCTCTACAATTCTGTGGAGGTACTTCTCGTTCAGGCACTTTGCAGAATCAGAAGTAAGGGCAGTTCATGGAAGAGCCTTGCAAACTCAGCAAGCACTTGCACCTTCACATTGTCAGGGCCCTTAGGTATTGTAAAAGGCGAAGCAGATTCTTGCACAGCCCCTTCTGTAATATGCGCCACATTGCGTAGGTGCATATTTTGCTCTTATGCAAAACACTGTTACCACCTCTCTCACACATTTTTCTCTCACACTTACCTTGTCCCAGGCTAACTTTTCCCTATTCCCTATTCTCTTTCACCCTCCTGTTTTTAACCCTTCTTATATCCACATCTCGCTCCTATTCCAAACCTTCAAATTAGAAATTAACTTTCTATTGGAGTTTGGATACTTGCAAGTACATTGGTGGTTCCCGTCGCCACGGCTGGCACCGGATAGAACTGGCGGGTATACGGCGTTGTTGACAGAACACATAATGTCTACCACAACCACCCTCCAACCTGACACCAATCACTCTCTCTGAATTCATCTCTTTCTCTTTTTTCTGTTCCTGCTAGTGTTCTCTACTCTTGGTTGCAGACTTTTCTCCTGTTCTTTGTAGAGTACCAGTACTGTGAGATTAAATAGCCATTCACACCCGATGGAATTACCTGGAGTGACATCATGACCCTTGACCCTAAAGCTGAGCCATTGTGCTTTACTTCTAAGGCTGTTTGTCGAAAAATCAGGGTTGCTGCATGGTACTGTTAAGTAGAGACATACAGTTAAAATACGCGGGCAGAAACTAGTCGCATCCGTGTTTTTAAAGATGAACAGTCCTGTCAAATTACAGAGGTTGGAAAGAATTCCACAGGACTTTCCCCCACGAACTAGGGGTAGCGATTCAGGACTTTTTAAAATTTAATTTGCACAAGCACTCTGCGCATTCTTACGCCCTGGGCACTTACACTGCGCATTCTCACCTTTTGTACAGTCGGGTGTGCTATTTCTAACAAGCACGGGGCTTATTTACAAGCCCCTTGCGCCACCCGTAGGTCACTTTTTCCATGTTAAAAATGACGCAAAAGTGGCGCAAGGGGCTTGTAAATAAGCCCCCACATGTTTAGGCTGCGCCTATTGCTTCTCGGCACCCGTGCCTGTTTTTCGCTTTGCATGCCCCTAGCAACTGCTGTGTCCTTTTTATGCAATCAGTGCGTTTCCTGCTTGTGGGCGTTTTATCTGCACCTCCCCTTGTTCCTGGGTACACACACAGTGCTCCTTCAAAACAAGTTATGCCGTCCTATTCCATCCAGGCTGTGCGTCTAAACCACCACTTGGCCTGTCACAAATATTGTATAAACAATTAAACTTTGTCCTCTGTATTAAAAGTTAGCCTAACGGTTTCCAAAGCAGCATTGTTAATAGAAGAATTGCCAAGTTTTTTTGCCAAGTTGAGGATTTCCTTTCACGCTGGAAAAATTCTGATCTAATTTTTGGCTTAGGCTGCACTATTGTTTTGTTCTAGTTTCCTTTTAACGTGCATTCTGATCATACTCTGATAGCAGGCAGCAGTACATATATCTTGGAGACCCACCTGTGAACTGACATTTGGCTGAGCTGTGCAGCGGGTCAAGAAGAAACACGTAGGCTCAATGGAGGCGGGAAAGAGTAGGCCGCAGTCACGCCACTGCTGCTTGGACAGGAACTGCTCGTTTTTTAATCAAACAATCAGTTTTCTCTCTTTCTCTGTCACTCTCACTCAGACTCATTCTAACATGGGTGCATACTGCGTGCATACACAAAGGCACTCACACACACATACGTAATCCGCTGTTACACTGGACTGCCTCTCAACAGCACCTAGCCAATTTTAATACTCACCCAACCCCAGTCGCGGCTCCTGGAGGGAGTGCTGCGGGGCGGTGGGGCGCTTGGGGCGGTGGGATGTGCAGGGTGGGGGGTAGTAAACTCCGGCATACGGCTGAACGGAGGTAAGTACATAAATAAATAAATAAAACTAATTACATTGCGCGTGCTGCAACGCTAAATGGCGATGCGGCGTGCGCAATGTAATTCGTTTTATTAATTTATTTATGTACTTACCTCCGTTCGGCCGTATGCCGGAGTTTACTACCCCCCGCCCCACCGCCCCGCAGCACTCCCTCCAGGAGCCCCGACTGCCCAACCCGTCTTCCAAGTGCATGCACAGACACAACCAGGCATTTCCTCTTAAAAGTATCCGACCTATGAACATAAACTGGTCACCATGCCCCTGCACACAACAGGCCTGCTCAAATTATAAACATAACACATGGCCAAGTGTTCAAGTTCAAGTTTATTCAAGTGTTCAGTCGTTTAAAACCATTACACCAAAACAACATACATAAAGGACTTTAGTCACTTTTTTTGCTATGAATTTTATTTTTAAAGTGAACATGTAATCGTAGGCAAAAAGTGATTTTTTTTTTAATGTGCTTAGTGTCCCAGAGGATCACGTTTACCCAAATAAAATGTCATAGTAAAATCCATTTGTGAACCTGTTATAAAATTATAAAACAATGAATCGTTTTTGATCGTTTGATAGAGACAGATTCAGTTCAATTATCCATAAACTGGCACATGAATCAAGCATAATTGCACTGGCAAAAATTGCGAAAATGCAAAATAGGCCGTTAGCGACCGCAAAACGAAACTTTCCAATGCATCAACCGAAATACCGAAAAAACTAGAGATTCGCAAAAAAAGCCCTCGCAAATTTAGCGAGTAGCAAAATAGTGAAACCATAATAGCGAAACGTACAATTGCTCCCGCAAATAGCGATGAGCAAATAAAGAATCGCAAAGCAATGCATCAAAAATCGCAATTAGCGAATTCAATGAAAAACGCTATTTTGCAAGAGCAGAATAAGGGGAATCCCAACCAGGAGGTAAAGTAAAAAAAAAAAAATAAAAAAAAAAAAACACAGGTGCAAACAATTCGGAACCCTTGAAAAATGCCTCAGGAGACCCCGTAAGCCTTTCACAATGGCAGCCCTCTACGTGCTGGCAAGGAGGATGAGGATCAATGCAGCAGCCCAGCGCAGGAGGAGGATACAGGAGAGGGTATTCCGAGTGCGCATAACATTGCTGGGCCAAAATGAAGACGAAATATATGATAAGTACCGGTTGAACCGTGCAATGATAATGCGCCTCATTGCAGATTTGGAACCCCTGCTGCAGCACCAGACCCGTAGGACCAATGCCATCCCTGCACACGTACAGGTCCTATCCTCTTTTCTTTCACTATTGTGTGATTCTCACAACAAACAGTCTGTTCTCAGTGCCTTCCTTATGATTGGCAACGGAGTACCATCTAGGAATGCTACGTTTTACAACCTTTAGATGGCGCTTGACATCGCGATGTTTACGCGATGACGCGCCTCGAACACGTAGCCCCCCCCCTTTTTTGTCTCTCTTTTGTCTCCCTTTGGCTTTCAGCGCGTAATACCATGACGCGTATGTAATGACGCGCTCTCATACGCTCTGCCTGCCCCGCCCGAGGATATTGTCCCAATCCTTTAAAAACAAACCGGACGCAGCTGGCTCCCACCATCGGGGTCCGCGTTTGGAGGGAATGCCTAGGTATACTGCGGGTGCCTAGCAGTGCGGGCGTAAGTCCCTTTGCCTTCGGAAATAAGATAAGTACTGGGGGCTTCCCTGTTTTTCTCTGTGATTATTCTGATCACTTTTTTCTCTCCTTCTTTACCTTTAGGGTGTGCCATTATTGCTACCACCCCCCCTCCCGAGACCCATGGTGTTATTAGTGATGACACCACATGTGAGATTTATTTCCTTTTGATTTTATATCGCTCAGCTAGAATGTGTTCGATAGTTATCACGCTTAGTGTTTGTTTACACACTTCTTTAAGTAGTGATAAAGATCACGTTGGGCATTATTTAAATTTCCTCTAAGATCTATAGAGGTTGATGATTTATTCTGAATGTTTTTCTCTATCTAGTAGCACGTATGATCAAAGTTATTGATTAAGCGCATCATATAGAGCACCACTACATGTATTTTCAACACTGACAAACTTATTTTAAGATGTCTAACCTATATACGTTTGTCTCTCTTTTTATGTTGTATATTTTTCTCAACCAGAATAAACTCGGTTCCTCTCAACACGAGGAATTTTAGAAGTATAGTTTTTACTTTTTCACACTTAAAACCTCAGGTTAGGGTGGGCCGTAGTGCGCTCACACCGCCGGGGTTTCACACGTCTCTTTTGGTCCTGACGAATGCCTGTTAAATAACCACACATAGGCAGAAACATGTTGACCATATCATAGTGGACCGTGCTGAACAATCTATTTGGCTTTGGTGTCCCACTCTTTGTTTTTATTCATGTCTGATTGGCTTCTAATAAAATTTATTGTTTGACACAGTCAGCCATTTTTAAATTATCACTTTCACTTCACACTGGACATTTTAAACCAGCTCCGCAGTAGTTCTGGCGTTGCAGCACACTGGGGTGGCATTCGGCCGCTCCTGGTGGGGCCCGATGATGAAGAATGTCACCAACTAGGCTGGTGAGTGAGGGCTTTATTAAGAACCTATTGGGTTTCTTCTGTTGTGCCCTATTTGTTATTACAAGGTACACTCTCTCGTTGTTTATTATCATATTTACCCCGGGGGATTGAGAGTGGTTCTTACTTTCGTATGCCCTCCCTCTCTTGTTGTTTTCAGCATATTTAGCAGCGCACAGCTGTGAGAGTTTTTTCTCTGTGGCAGGGCATAAATTTATTGACCCTCCAGTTCTTTCTTTATTTCTTTAAAAATAAAAATGTTATTTGGGTAATCTCACTTCCTTCTAAACATGGAGTTTTTGGGTCTGACTTATCCTGAATCAGAGGTGGATACCATCCTGGCACGCCCCTCACTTTTTGCAGATCCTGCTATTTCCCAGGCCATTACCCATACTAGTGAGTGGGAAAAACTATCAGAACAGAAGAGAAATAGGATACGGATAATTCTTCATGGGACAATTTTAACTGAATATCTGCGCACTAATACCGCGCCAAAGGGCCTTCTAGTAACGAATGCACCACGCATCTTCTTAGAGGACGCTACCTTTAGGAAAGAGTGGGCTATGATCGCGTGGCATTGCACACGCGACTGGCTGGTGCTAATAATTAAAACAGCAGTAAGACTCTCAGAAACACTTCTGATTGAGATCCAGCAAACTGAGAATCATTTTAAAACTACCTTGACAGGATTTAAAAAGCGACTGGATGAAATTAATAAAGATATCACAGAGTATAAAGATGGTTTGACTCAGGCAAAGGTGACGAAGTTTCAGAAAGATCTGAAAAAGTTCACATTTCACAAAGCCTATCCTTATGCAGATCCTGCATTCACTGCACCAAGTAGGAGCAACTCCAACTCAGACTCCTCTGATGACAACTCCTCTACATCAAGTGGCTCTAGCAATGAAAGCTATAAACAGAGACAGAGAGGTGGTACTAGAGGTACTATGAAGCCAAACTTTCCACAACCAATGTGGCATCCATATTCGATGCCAGGAGGGATACATCCTATGCACTTTCAACATCCTCAGATGCCCATGATGGGATGGAATCCTGGCTTCATACAAGCACCCCACTTTCAACAAAACACCTACCGTCCGCCTTTTTTAGAGAGAGGCAGGAGAGGAAGAGGAAAAAGGAGAGGGTACAGCCAAGTCCGATGGGAGCAGGACGACCCAGTGTGCAACAACACTCGCAGCAAGTCACAACAAGCAAGCACGAGTGCCCAGGGAGTCTAATCATTAACCTCTCCACTACAACTCTATCCCCACTAGAGACTCAAGTCCTTGAAAAAGGCTTGGGCTTTGTGCCCACCGCCCTTTTGGACAAGTTCCGCCTCCATTGTGAACTTGCCAATTTCTTTAGGAAGCTCAAACTAAAGGCTTTTTTTGAAGGTAAAGAAGGAATTGCAACTGATTTTAGCCCGGGAGATACCGGCTTAAGAAATAAATCAACCTTTACACCACCACCTCATGCAATACCAGCAGAAATTACTGCCTTTGAGCAGGCGGTTTTCCTGGAAATTGAGACCTTTGATGAACCAAAACAATTTAAGAACTTAAGTACCATGGAATTTGAGGCCCTTGATAATCTCAAAGCGAATCCCACGATTACAATCAAACCTGCAGATAAGGGCGGGGGTGTCGTGATACAAAATACAGTGGACTATGAGAATGAATGCAAGCGCCTTTTAAGTGACAGAAAGAATTATCAATTGCTTACTATTGATCCTTCCACCGAGCTGAAAACACGTATCCTGAACCTTGTGCGAGATGCTGAGGCTAATGGACACATTACGAGACATGAGGCTGATTTTTTGACAACAGGGGAAAGTGTGGTGCCATATTTTTATACATTACCGAAAATACATAAAAATAAAATGCTCCCCGGGACGCCCGATTGTCTCTGGCATTGGTTCCTTGTTAGAGCCTCTGTCACGTTTTTGTGATTACTTTTGAAACCTTTGATTCAGCAGACCCCAACTTACCTTAAGGATACTAAGAATCTCCTTAATCTATTGCAGGAACTAGTCATCAATCCTGAATCCACGATACTTGTGACCCTCGATATCGAGAGTCTCTACACAAGCATACCCCAAGACGATACCATCAGAGTCTTGGGAGAGGCCCTGGATTACAATGCCTGGGAACACCAGACTCCCAAGTCATTTATTTTGGAATGTGCTACCCTTGCGTTAAAACAAAATTTCTTTGAATATAAAGGGGACATGTTCTTACAATCCACTGGTACATCTATGGGCAGTACCTTTGCCCCAAGTGTAGCGGGTTTATACGTTCATGATTTTGAACGTCGATACATTCAAAATACTGTCAACCCTTTCTCCTCTTCCATTAGTTTTTGGAAGAGGTATATAGATGATGTCCTTTTGATCTGGCAAGGTGCGGAGAATGATCTAATGATTTTCCTACAATGGATTAATAATTTAGATCAAAATCTGAAATTCACACACACCTTTAGTTCACAGTCAGTAGTTTTCCTGGATGTGGTTATCACTGAAATCCAATGGGTGCCTCACTACAAAACGCACTATAAGCCCACGGCCAAAAATAATCTTCTTGAATTTTCCAGTTTCCACCCGAGGCCCCTAAAAGAAAATTTGCCCTACGGACAATACCTAAGGGTAAGAAGAAATTGCAGTGATTTAGATGATTTCCGTAGACAGGCAGCAGACTTGACCATAAAATTAAAACATAGGGGCTATCCTGACAAAATTCTCAATAAGGGTTACAAAAGGGCACGAAATCAGCCCAGAGAAGCGCTACTTGAAGATAACACCAGAGATAAGAAGGATGTACCTCTGACGTGTGTACCCACCTATAGCAGCGCGTCTAACATTGTTAAAAAGGTGGTTAATAAACACTGGAGTATCCTTACGAGCAATGGTTGGAATTGGAATAAACCCCTTTTTTCGTTTAAAAAGGGACGGAGCCTTAAGGATACCCTAGTACATACACGCCCCAGAGAGAATCCTGGGAGAGATCTAACCATCACTGAAGCATGGGGCCTACCCAAGGTCAAAGCGCATTTTCCCTGCACTACTTGCAGTATTTGTCATCTCACGAAACATACCAAAGTGCTTGATCTTGAAGAAGGAAAAACTTGGACACAGCTAGCACACACTAACTGTAACTCAACAAATGTGGTCTATTTGATCACGTGCCCGTGTGGGTTACGCTATGTGGGCATGACCACGCGAAAAGTAAAATTGCGTGTGGGAGAGCACCGAAGTAACATCCGTTGTGGTCGGATTACAACCAAATTGAGTGAGCATTTTTTACAGTACTAACACTCTGCCAATGATCTTAGGTGGACAGTAATAGAGCAAGTACAATCACCACGTAATATCCAGAAAGTTCTCTTTGAGAAAGAACAGAGGTGGGTGTACCGGCTGGACACTCATAATCATGGATTAAACGACAATATTCCTTGGTCGACAGTACTGTACCATTGAGTCTGTCCGGTTCCTGTTCTGTCGAATTTTTCCTCTCTTCCCCTTGGGCATGCTAGTGGCTTTTTACCCCGGTAAAAATCACCGGCTTTATGTTAAAACACCCCCCTCCCCCTTTTCCCCTCCTCTCCCCCCCTTTCTTTCCCTCCCCCCCTTCCCTCTCCCCCCTCCCCCGTTTGTCTGTTTTTTCCTGTCGTTTTTGTTTATTAAACTTTATAGGGCATCTAATAACCCCTATCAAAACTAACATTGACCCACAATAACGGTCTACATTTAGTATTTTTCGCCAAGTACTCTTAATATGTCTTTTTTGTTTGTCGGCTATTTGCCTATGTCGATCGTAATTAGTCTCTCTTTTCTTTCACTATTGTGTGATTCTCACAACAAACAGTCTGTTCTCAGTGCCTTCCTTATGATTGGCAACGGAGTACCATCTAGGAATGCTACGTTTTACAACCTTTAGATGGCGCTTGACATCGCGATGTTTACGCGATGACGTGCCTCGAACACTTAGCCCCCCCCCTTTTTTGTCTCTCTTTTGTCTCCCTTTGGCTTTCAGCGCGTAGTACCATGACGCGTATGTAATGACGCGCTCTCATACGCTCTGCCTGCCCCGCCCGAGGATATTGTCCCAATCCTTTAAAAACAAACCGGACGCAGCTCGCTCCCACCATCGGGGTCCGCGTTTGGAGGGAATGCCTAGGTATACTGCGGGTGCCTAGCAGTGCGGGCGTAAGTCCCTTTGCCTTCGGAAATAAGATAAGTACTGGGGGCTTCCCTGTTTTTCTCTGTGATTATTCTGATCACTTTTTCTCTCCTTCTTTACCTTTAGGGTGTGCCATTATTGCTACCACCCCCCTCCCGAGACCCATGGTGTTATTAGTGATGACACCACATGTGAGATTTATTTCCTTTTGATTTTATATCGCTCAGCTAGAATGTGTTCGATAGTTATCACGCTTAGTGTTTGTTTACACACTTCTTTAAGTAGTGATAAAGATCACGTTGGGCATTATTTAAATTTCCCTCTAAGATCTATAGAGGTTGATGATTTATTCTGAATGTTTTTTCTCTATCTAGTTTCACGTATGATCAAAGTTATTGATTAAGCGCATCATATAGAGCACCACTACATGTATTTTCAACACTGACAAACTTATTTTAAGATGTCTAACCTATATACGTTTGTCTCTCTTTTTATGTTGTATGTTTTTCTCAACCAGAAAAAACTCGGTTCCTCTCAACACGAGGAATTTTAGAAGTATAGTTTTTACTTTTTCACACTTAAAACCTCAGGTTAGGGTGGGCCGTAGTGCGCTCACACCGCCGGGGTTTCACACGTCTCTTTTGGTCCTGACGAATGCCTGTTAAATAACCACACATAGGCAGAAACATGTTGACCATATCATAGTGGACCGTGCTGAACAATCTATTTGGCTTTGGTGTCCCACTCTTTGTTTTTATTCATGTCTGATTGGCTTCTAATAAAATTTATTGTTTGACACAGTCAGCCATTTTTTAATTATCACTTTCACTTCACACTGGACATTTTAAACCAGCTCCGCAGTAGTTCTGGCGTTGCAGCACACCGGGGTGGCATTCGGCCGCTCCTGGTGGGGCCCGATGATGAAGCATGTCACCAACTAGGCTGGTGAGTGAGGGCTTTATTAAGAACCTATTGGGTTTCTTCTGTTGTGCTCTATTTGTTATTACAAGGCACACTCTCTCGTTGTTTATTATCCTATGCAGCCTGCACCTACTAGCGTCAGGCAGTTTCCAGGGGGTAGTAGCCGTAGCCGGAGGTGTATCCCAAAGCGCACTCTCACGCTTCTTCCAAAAATTCCTTGACGCCATGTTGACAATGAGACACACCCACATCACCTTCCCCACAACCCCACAGGAGTTGAACCAGAATAAACTGGAGTTCTACCAGGTGGCACATTTTCCACATGTTATCGGATGCATTGACTGCACGCATGTCCCCATCTGTCCACCAGCAGCCAACGAGTACATCTTCCGGAACAGGAAGTCGTACCACTCCATCAATGTGCAGGTCGTGTGCAATGCAAAGCATATAATAACGGACATCGTGGCACAGTTTCCAGGGAGCACACATGACTCGTATATATTCCGCCACAGTGGCATCCACAGGCATCTGCTCAGGGGTGAATTTGGCGAAGGACACCTACTTGGTACATACATATATCTAGTTGCTACATCATGAAACAAAATGTAATAGCATTACTGTGGCTAGCCTTTGCTTTCCACCCTGTAGGTGACAGCGCATATGCCCTGCGCGAATATATCCTGACACCATACCTCAACCCAGCCACACCACAGGAACAGAGTTACAACGCGGCACACATAAGCTCAAGGAATGTGGTAGAACGGACATTCGGCATACTGAAAAGTCGTTTTCGCATCCTTCATAAGACTGGTGGTGCATTGCAATATAGCCCCGAAACCTGCTGCAGGATTGTTGCTGTATGTGCAATTCTGCACAACATTGCCACCAGAAGGGGCATTACCATTGAGATGGACAACAGTGACTCGGATGGTGACGAGCAACCACCCGCACAACACCGACAGGCGCATGTGGCAAACACTGCATAGGGTCAGAGGAGACGTGCACACATCACACAACATCATTTTTGAGGTAGGTAAGAATGAGCCATGACAAACAAATGCTGTACTTAAATATTTATTAACATGAGCACATGTCAAACTTGAGACGTGCAGTTAGAGATTTTGGAAGGTGATTGCATTGGTCTATAAAGTCAAAATAAAACTGTACTCAGCACTGGAGGGCAATCACCAAGTAGAAATTGACCATGGTTACCCCACCATGGCCAAAAAGGAGTATATGCCTGGCTAGTGCCTCTTGCCACGTACCCCCAGCCTCCTGTCGCCTGCCTCTGCACCATCACCCTGACGTGATCCCGTGGATGTTGAGCTGCGCGAACTGCGCCTCCTGTTAGTGGTCACTGGCACCGATAGGCTACTCAGGCTAGAGGCCTCCTCACTCCCCTCCTCCCCTTCCAGGTGGATGGCACTCACAGTCCTGGACTGGATGTGTTCCACAGCAGTGGTGATTTGTCCTAAGGACCTGGCAACATCCCCACAGAAATGGCCTAGATCAATCTGCATTGACACGGAGCGCCGTGCCAATAGCGCAGTGGTATAACAGAGCTTGTTGATGGCCCTGGTATTCGCTGACATGCGGATCAGGCTCTGGTGATGCCTTCTCCGCTTCATGCGTTGTCCTGCAAGCACTGCACGGGTGAGCTCCTGTAAGCTCAAGTTTGTCTGGCGATTCCCGTCAGCAACCACTGATGTTAGTTCGCGCACATTGTCTGCCATTGTGCTTATGTTTTTGGCCAGCTTTGTCATCTGAATATTGATTGTGCCCATGTGTCTCCCCTGCAGGCGCTGCACATGTAGCATCTGAGACTCCATGCCGCCATATACATTTGGGACCTGCTCATCATGTGCCGCAATATGGGCCCTGGACCTGCGCCGTCGTCCTGTTTGGAGCTGTGCCGGTGTTATAGTTGGTGAAGGGACACGTGGCTGGCTGGAGGATGTAGTGGGTGCTGGAGTCTGATCGGATTCCATTTCTACCAGTGAGGGTACATGTGCCCTGCGTTTTGGTGGTGGGGGTGGTGTGTTTTCTGGGACCACAGGAGTCTCTGCATCCGTCTCTGCAGGTGTTTCTGAGATGACGAGCTGGTCACTGTCGTCAGAGTCTGCCTCCGCTGCATCTGTGATGTGGAACAGTGCAGTGTTAGTCTTGTATTATCCTGATTCTGTTTATCATTTGGCAAACTTATTTCAAAATAAATCACTGACTTAAACACACTGGCTGGCATGCAGTATTGGTATGTTTAATTAACCATGTTAGCTTTTGAATGACCACTTGTCTGACATGACTACAACTCCCATGATGCATTTTGTGTATGAGGTGAAACGTGGCATGGGGTTTTACCTGTACACTGTGATTTGCCTGGGGGATTGTGCACGGTTATACAGTACGCAGAGGATTAGCGCTTTCATGCATCTTACCTTGTGAAGTTCCTGCTGTGCCGGATGTGTCCAATTGTGTCACTCCGACGACTGCCTCAGGCTCAATTGTCCCCTCAACAAGGTCCTCCAGGGCTGTGTTTGCGGGTGCATTCGATAGACCCCCTCCTGTGCCAGCTGCTTCCTTCACCCTTTCTGCTATGCGCTCCTTTGCGCGTTTCCTCAGGTCATACCACCTTTTCTTCAGTTCCTCAATGCTGCGGTGTGTGACTCCCACAGCATTAACTTTTTCCTTTATGCGCAGCCATATTTTGCGCTTCACAGCCTCTGGCACCTTCAGGGACAATTTCCCAAACAGTTTGTCGTGACTACTGCTGACACCTTCAATCAGGTGTTCAAGTTCCCTCTCAGAGAACTTCAGCTTCCTCTTCCTAGGCTTGGCACTCTTCCCTGCATCGTTTTTGTCCATCCTGGGTCTGGGAACAGTAGCTGGATACAGAGTGTGAGGTTTCTCAGCTCAGCTCAGCTTCAGGTCTCTGCCTCCTCCTCTGAGCTCCTCAGGGCACTGAATGAAGCATGGACTGGATGACTTCCTGGTTGTGATGTCATCAGCCTGCTTCCAGTGCGACCCGTTTTTTGCGATTTCGGTATTAGCGATTTCGCTAATACCGAAATCGCTAATACCAGAAATCGCTTTTTTTCCGATTTCATGTGTTAGTGAGTCGCAATTGTGTTCTCGGTCCCGATTTAGCGATTTATTGCGAATCGCTAATTATTAGCGATTATCATGATGCATTCCACTTAGCGATTTTTTATTTGCGATTCCTTATTTATCGCAAATAAGGAATCGCTTTTTCGAGGTTTAATGCATGTGCACCAAAGTGCTTTGTCCTTGAAAAAGTGCTTATGCTTTATACAGACTGGCATCTTAAAAATCTACATTATTTCAGTTTGTTGATCTTTTCTGAAGTGCAAATGATCTATTTAGGGTTCAAGAGTGATCTATTCTCCCTAAGGATCCCATGTTCTATTAATCCTTTATTTGTCCTATTTCTTTTAGATTTAGTTTTAAAAATGCTACCCCCTTGAAGACTAGTGGGATTAAAGAACCGCCTAACCAGGTGGTTACCGTTTTTCTGCAGGTTCGAAAGTTCATTTTTATGAATATTACTTTCAGAAATGTTTTCCTTTCTATCATGAACTTTGGGCATACGCAAAGAATATGTGTTAAAGATTCTTGTTTATATTTACACAATCGACAATCTTGGTTTTGAAACTGGTCTTTCCAATTAGGGATAAAATCCTTTGTTTCCCACATGGTCAAGTGTAACATCATCTTCGCTTGATGAACTTAATTAGCTCTCTTAAAATGGGTTTCTTCAGAAATGCCAAAGTACATCATCTGGTAGAAGACTGGGAGGTCTTTGGGTGTGGGGCAGCAAGTTGCACCTCAACAACTGGTTGCTGTGGGCAGGGGTCTTGCAAGAGTTATAACAATTTGGTATTACAAGTGAGGCCACATGCTGGGATGGGAATGTTCCATACATGATTTGCAGACATGAGCCGTTCTAAACCTGCAGGCATGCTTCTGTACAGTTTCCCATTTTTGCTTGGGTCTTATTGTACGCAACTAATTTTGTATGTGTGCGGAGAGCTGCTCTAGCTAGGTACTGTAAACTACTGTGACCTAGAAGGGAGCCATGTGGTCTGGAGGGACACACCAAGCAATGCTGTCTTTGAAGAAATGTCCAAGTCCATACAAACACAAATGGCGGCAATTCAACAACAATCAGCTCCTATGAAGAAATTCAGCTGATACAGCGAAGAGGATTTTCCAAAGATAATCATAGCTCAACTCAGTCTTCAAACTGAGCAAAAATGCGAGCATTCAATAAATGGCCAATTGGGAATTACAGTTCTCCAGAGTAAGCATCTTGATATACTAGAGTTCAAATATGGCTGCCCTATTCTAGTTCATGTTTGTTCTCGTTTGGAATGTGACTCACACTATGTGGAAACCATCTTGGTTTGGGAAGGATACACCAGACACTCACCATCTCGTTTTCCATCTTAAATGTATAGAACCTAACTTAAATCTGCATTCTATATTAAATATGTGAAATAAACATTCAAGTTATAAAAGTTCAGATGATTAAATGTAAGGATCCATAAATGTACCTAAAAGCTATGTCCATCTACCTTGACTGGCCCGTGACAAATCCTCTCTTACTCTGACTACAAGTAGTGAATAGTGTGTTGATGTTCCTGACAGGGAGCCAATGAAATCACTGGCATCGGAAAACAGGTGTGTGACGAGGTGCCCCCCTGGGAGACCGATATACCGGACACTGTTCCTCCTTACCTTTCTCCCTGTCCCCTCCTGTTTTCGCAGGGCATGACACCGGAGCGGCACTGTCTCTTTAAGACCGTACCGGCAAGGGACTCCCCACCCACTCACGTGACTAGGTCAGATGACCTTTTTGGATTCAAGGCGGAAGGAAAAGAGGATTTTAAGACACCGACGGAAGGAGCGAGAGAGGAAAAACCGGACCCGAAGGAAGAGAGACACAGAGTGCAGACCTTCTTCGTGATCCCTGGTTCAGGAGACCTGTCGGCATCCGGAATTGACGAGACACCTCTACCCGAAGAAGGACGCCGAGAGGCTTTCCCCGGAGGAGTTTCAGACGGGGTCCGGACCCTATCCGGCAACACGCAGAGGCCAGCCGTGGCCCAGGAGGGTCGTGGCTTCACAAGGTACGGGGACAGCTAGGGGCAGTGTGGGGCAAGGCCGCCGGGGAAGCCAAAGGAAGGGAGACGGGAGAAATACCGGCGTGCGCTCCTGTGTGCTAATCTCCGTTTGCGCTTAAACGCTGCTACTACTGAAAACGCGACTGATTCACTGGTGCTGGGGTCACGGTGCCCATTCCCGTCACTTTCCCTCCCTTGTGCACTTATTAGGAAGAAAGCCGACGCCTTACGGGGTGTTTTCTTTTTTTTTGTTTTCCCTATGTTTGCCGCTGTACCGCTGTGAGTGTTCACGGAGGATCCGTTAAAGGAGAGACGGCTGCGGTTCTCCCCCATTCTCTGACAAGAAGAGAAGAGAAGACGTCTGGTTACAACGAAGAGACCTTAAAAGCCTTATTGTTTTTTTGTTTTGGTCTGGAGTAATAAACGAAACTGTTACTACTCTATCAGTGACTCCCTGTCTGCTTCTCCACCACGCCACACGTGGTGTCAGAAGTGGGATCGTTACGCCTCCCATAATCATGGAGAACTTAATCCAGCAGTTGATTCGTGGCCAGGAGAAGCTGGAGTGGGCGGTTGAGAAACAAATGACCTCCGCCCAAGCAGATAGGAATTTGCTTAGAGACAACATGCATAATCATGCGGAACAAATGCAGAAAGTAGCCGATGACCGCCTGGAACTGACAACCCAGCTACAGTTACGCGCAGGAAGTGGCCCCAATGTCTCGCTCCAAAAATATTCACCTGGTGAAGACCCGGATGCGTTTTTGTTAAATTTTGAGAGGGCTGCTAGGGCGTCAGGATGGCCTGAGGTCAAATGGCCTTTCTTTTTAGCCCCTCTCCTCACAGGGGAGGCACAGGCCGCCTATCAGGTGGCTAACCCCCATGGTCAGTCAACGTACCAAGAGATAAAAGGCATCATCCTTGAACATATGGGTATGGATGCTGAGGCCTACAGAATCCGCTTTAGAAAGGAATGAGGAACCGCTGCGGACAATCCAAAAACCCTGTACTTTAAATTAAAAACCGCCGCAGACAAGTGGCTAAAACCAGAAAGCAACACAAAGGAAGGAATTATGTCCATGATATATTTGGAGCAATATATTGAAGCCCTTCCCTTCCCTATCCAACGATGGCTCAAACAACACACACAGCTAACAGCAGAACAAGCAGTTGAGATGGCCACCTCCTTCTTTAGGGCCCAACCCCGTTCCTTACCATGGGACTCCGACAAAACCACCCGCCCTCCTGCTCCCCCAGGGAAATCAGAAAGAAAACCCCTGAAACCCAATCCGGAGCCTATGAAGACCCGCCCATTCCGTCCTGATCCTCTTCCCCACAGAAACCCACAATGCTTTGAGTGTGGGGAATGGGGGCATATCGCCAGGAACTGTCCACGAAAAAAACCCCAGGATGAACCTATGGACATAAGCTGTATACCCCGTTCCATACTGTATACAGAAGAAATGGGACCCAGTTTTTACGTAAGTGTAAAAATTAGGGGAGTACCGGTGAGGGCTTTACTGGATTCCGGTTGTCGCCAGTCAGTAGTGTTACAGTCCTTGATAGGCCCTTTAACCCATCCAACGAGAGAAACTGTTCCTATCAGGTGCGTACATGGGGATATTCGCACCTATCCCTTGATCAACCTTCCTGTAAATCTACCAAATGGCCAGACACTAGATGCCCGACTTGGAATCTTGCCTTCTCTCCCTGAACAAATGATCATAGGGCAAGACAATCCGTCATTCTTGTCACTGCTACAGAACAGTCTCCGTTCCCTAAAACCCCAAGTTCCAGCCTGCTCCTCTCTCCTCACTCAGGCCCCCTGGCTCATAGACAGATGCTTTAGGTACAGTCAGCTAAACGACCCTACCCTCCAAGTCACCTGGGACCATGCCAGACAGTCCGCTCTTCAACAAAATCCGGTCTATCCTCTCTTTCAGATCAATAAGGAACTCCTATATAGGATTGGGAAGCAGGGGGATACACCCCAATTGGTGGTTCCACAAGCCTTTCGTGAACAGGTTCTGTTTTTTGCACATTCGCATTTGTTGGCAGGACACAGGGGCGCGCAGAAGACCATTCAAATGTTGTTGCAACACTTCTATTGGCCCGGGATCTTTTCGCACGTCACTCGGTTCTGTCAAGAATGCGAGATATGTCAAAAGAAAAACCCCTACAAACCTCCACCCGTTCCCCTACAACCACTTCCTGTTGTGGGTATACCATTCGAGAGAATAGGCATGGACCTCATCGGTCCTTTGACACGAACCAAGAAGGGTAATTTGTATGCCTTAGTCGTTGTGGATTACGCCACACGATACCCAGAGGCCTTTCCCTTGAGTGCACCCACCACCCAGAACATCAGCGACAAATTGCTTGAATTATTCTCAAGAGTCGGTTTCCCCCGTGAAATTCTCACCGATCAGGGAACACCCTTCGTCTCTAAACTGATGGCCCAAATATGTAAGTCCCTGGATATATCACACATCAAAACGTCTGTTTACCATCCCCAGACGGACGGTTTGGGTGAGCGTTACAACGCAACCCTGAAGTTGACCCTAAAGAAGCTGTTGAGTGTAGAGGGTAAGGAATGGGATATGTTACTCCCTTTGGCCCTATATGTAGTCAGAATTCAGACCCAAACTAGCCTTGGTTGTTCCCCTTTCAGACTGCTTTATGGCCGGGAACCCCGTAGCCTGTTAGAAATCACCAGAGAGGTCTGGGAACAAGAAAAGGAAGAGGAGACTAAATCGTTCCTGGAATACACCCAAAGCTTACGTACCCGACTTCACAAGCTGAGGGAGTTCGCCGATGCTAACCTAGAACAGGCTCCGATTAAACAACAGGTCCACTACGACAAAGGGAAAAAGTGGCGACACCTACAGGTGGGGGACTGGGTTTTAGTCCTCATGCCATCCGCTTTAACAAAAGTGAGGACAGGTTGGCAAGGTCCGTACAAAATCATACACAAAGTAGGGTTAACCTCTTACCAGGTGCAGATCAGTCCTAAACGAACCCAACTGTATCATATTAATCTTCTAAAAAAGTGGTTAGGACCGCTTCCCAAAGACCTACATACAGTTGAACCGGTAACCGAACAGGATACCACCCTACACCAACTGGTTGTCAATCAGGAACTGTCTACAGGGCAAATGAAAACATTACAGGATATGCTACGTCCTTTTACTTCCCTGTTCTCCCAGGCCGGACTTCTCTGGCCGAACATACGATCCACACTCAGCCAGGGAAAGTAGTTAAACAAAAGCCTTATCGTATACCAGCTGCTCGCAGAGAGGCAATAAATCAAGAGGTGAAGAACATGCTCGCCCTAGGAGTGATAAAACCCTCTCGGAGCGAATGGTCCTCGCCAATTGTATTGGTGCCGAAACCGGACGGCTCCGTCCGTTTTTGTATTGACTTCAGAGCCGTTAACTCCATTTCCAAATGCGACTCCTATCCCCTCCCACGGGTCGATGAGTTGATTGAGAAACTGGGTGAAGCCCGAAACATCACGACCCTTGACCTCACAAAAGGATATTGGCAGGTGCCCCTTCATCCACAGGATCAAGAAAAAACAGCCTTCTCTACACCCACAGGCTTGTACGAGTTTACTGTGTTGCCGTTTGGTTTACACGGGGCCCCTGCCACATTTCAAAGGCTCATGAACAGGGTGTTGGAAAGGCATCAGGCATATTCATCCGCGTATCTTGATGATATTGTCATATACAGCCCCACCTGGGATCTCCATCTCCAGCATTGCCAGCAGATCCTCCAAGCTCTTCAGTCGGCAGGGTTACACATAAACGCCAAGAAATCCAGGGCCGGTTTCCGGAAGGTCAAATACCTAGGGTTCCTCCTTGGGAGTGGACACATTGAACCCCAGCTAGAAAAAGTGAAAGCGATAACCCAGGCCCCCTTTCCTACCACCAAAAAAGAAGTTAGGGCTTTTCTGGGCCTTCTTGGTTATTACCGACGTTTCATACCCCAATATTCTGAATTGGCCACCCCCCTTACAAATTTACTACAAAAAAACGTCAAGACCAAGGACCTCCAACAACCCCCTCCAGAGGCAGAGAGGGCATTTCATGATCTAAAAACCGCTATAACCTCCGCTCCGATTCTGCGGTCACCCGATTTCTCCAAACCATTTCTGTTGCAAACCGATGCTTCCGAACATGGACTGGGGGCGGTACTGTCACAGAGATCCCCTGAAGGGGTTGAGCACCCGGTCCTCTTCCTAAGCCGCAAACTCTACCCTCGGGAGCAGCGGTACTCGATTATAGAAAAAGAGTGCCTCGCTATCAAATGGGCAGTGGATAAATTGCGGTACTACCTGGAGGGCACCCACTTCCTCCTATACACAGATCACGCGCCACTGCTGTGGATGAGTCGGAACAAGGGAAACAACCCACGAATACTACGCTGGTTCCTCTCCCTTCAGCCCTATTCTTTTGAGGTTCTCCATCGCAAGGGTTTTGACAATGAGAATGCGGACTTTCTTTCCCGTGTCTCACTGTTCCCCGACCGTGAACAGGCTGGGGTAGGGGTGTGTGACGAGGTGCCCCCCTGGGAGACCGATATACCGGACACTGTTCCTCCTTACCTTTCTCCCTGTCCCCTCCTGTTTTCGCAGGGCATGACACCGGAGCGGCACTGTCTCTTTAAGACCGTACCGGCAAGGGACTCCCCACCCACTCACGTGACTAGGTCAGATGACCTTTTTGGATTCAAGGCGGAAGGAAAAGAGGATTTTAAGACCCCGACGGAAGGGGCGAGAGAGGAAAAACCGGACCCGAAGGAAGAGAGACAGAGTGCAGACCTTCTTCGTGATCCCTGGTTCAGGAGACCTGTCGGCATCCGGAATTGACGAGACACCTCTACCCGAAGAAGGACGCCGAGAGGCTTTCCCCGGAGGAGTTTCAGACGGCGAGCCGGACCCTATCCAGCAACACGCAGAGGCCAGCCACGGCCCAGGAGGGTCGTGGCTTCACAAGGTACGGGGACAGCTAGGGGCAGTGTGGGGCAAGGCCGCCGGGGAAGCCAAAGGAAGGGAGACGGGAGAAATACCGGCGCGCGCTCCTGTGTGCTAATCTCCGTTTGCGCTTAAACGCTGCTACTACTGAAAACGCAACTGATTCACTGGTGCTGGGGTCACGGTGCTCATTCCCGTCACTTTCCCTCCCTTGTGCACTTATTAGGAAGAAAGCCGACGCCTTACGGGGTGTTTTCTTTTTTTTTGTTTCCCCTATGTTTGCCGGTGTACCGCTGTGAGTGTTCACGGAGGATCCGTTAAAGGAGAGACGGTTGCGGTTCTCCCCCATTCTCTGACAAGAAGAGAAGAGAAGACGTCTGGTTACAACGAAGAGACCTTAAAAGCCTTATTGTTTTTTAGGTCTTGCCTGAGCCAGCGCATGCTCTGCTCTGCGAGACATTTAGTAGTGGGGTTTTCAAAGTGCTACCACAGCTTTTGCTGGCCTAGCGCTCGCGGTTACGCGCGCGTGCACGGGCGCAGCCGCCAGCTTTCAGCGCCCGAGGCGCCATCTGGAGCGCGATCACTTTAACTTCTGCTGTGGATCACTTTCACTTTCGCGCGCACACAACTCCTGGTCGCGGCCGCACGTCTTGCTTGTACTATTCGCCATGGGAGTTGAGATCTGAACAGCACATCGCTCTTTACACCAGAAGGCCTCTTATTTAACATTATCTGTATTCATACACCAGAAGGCCTCTTATTTAACATTATCTGTATTCATATATTGTACACATTAAATCCCGCTGGCTCACGAACATTGCCGCGTAAAAATCCGGTTCAACAACGAAGCGTTAAAAAATGCGCCATACACTTCTAGAACAAATTCATGGAATGTAGGAAGGACACACTTGTCGGGTGTGCGCGAGGCATACACTCTTCCAGGGCAAAACTAAACCGAGTCCATGCGTGCTTTATCGTAAGACCCAAATTATGCACCCTGTGTAGAACTGTATATGATTTGCAGATGCAGCCCTGCGAGGTAACTAACTCCATTTGCCCTAATGCAGTCTGAGGAAATACGGCTCCTGCCCCCACAATTGGGGTGCAGTGGGTTCCTCGCGCCTTGCCTCGGTGCCACTGCACCACTATTGATAGTTTCGACCCTGGAGGTAGTCACGACGTCTTCTCATCAATGAGGCGCTGTCGCTGTGGTCAGAATGAGTAACTGCGCACAGAGACAATATCTGCTTAACAGGAGCTACTTACATATCGGTTCCGAAGAGCTGTCTGTGACGAGCCAGGGAGCCATTGTGTGTCCGGCCAGGAAAAGACGTGGCAAAATAATGCTCCTTTTATTTAGGGCCTAGGGTTAAATAATCGATGGAAAAGAGCAACACTACACTTAAAAATATGTTCCAGAAACTTCCAGTGGCCTGTGAAATGGCCGCAGCAGTTGACATATTTAAGCATTAACGTCGGCACACCCTTTTTGTCACATTTGATATCTTAGCTTCCAGCGAAACAATAACCTCCAAAGATCCCTCCCAATTGCACAGTATTACTTACTCTTTTTTTAATCTGTTTTTAATCTGTTCGACTGAGCCAAATGGTTCACTAAGAAGGGGCATGAGCAGGGCTTTAAGTGGGATTAAAAACTGGGGTCTCTCAAAGGGCGTGGCCAATGTAATTAAGGTCGTGGCTTAAAAAGACGTAAGCTAAAACTCTGTGCTTAGCATAGTGTGCTGCCCGACTTGTATTTTGCTGTTTCTCACACTGCATCCAGATATATGATACAGCAAGTAACATCATACCTACAACAAGTCAGGACTATTGGCTTTGTCAATAGTTGTTAGTAGCATAAGATAAATAAGCAGCAACTTTGGCTTGTATATAATATTGAAAAAGCTTCCACTTAAAGCCCTGGTGACACCACGAGAATGTTGCTGCTCCTGAGTTTCAAAAGAGAAGGAAATCCAGAGAGAAAATGATTCTCTTTTAAGGATTTCCCTTCCCCTACAACGCTCACCTGGCATGACGTCATGCCGTAACGTCTCCACTAGTGAGAAGTGAGCAGTGTGTGCACGGGCACCTCGATGTGCCTGCTGTCCTCGCAGTCCGGAAAACAAGCATTTGCAATGCAATAGGTCTCGCATTTACGCAAGTTTAAGCTATTGCCATTGTAAATGACACTGCCTTTATTTATGTTTTAAAAGCAAAAACAAAAATAAAAGGCATTGTTATTTGCAATGTCAATAGCTCAAACTCGCGTAAATGCGAGACCTATTGCATTGCAAATGCTTGTTTGTTTTGGTCTGGAGTAATAAACGAACCTGTTACTACTCTATCAGTGACTCCCTGTCTGCTTCTCCACCACGCCACAAGGTGACAGTGATGTCTTTGAAATGGAAGGGTGTTTCATAGCAGGGTTATGACTTTTGTTCACCCAGGGATACAATAAAGAAGTACTAGCTGGCTGGCAAGTGTGAAGGCTTTCCCATCTTTTATGTGCCACTTTTTTGGGTAGCCCTGAGAGAGCGCCTCCCAGTGGCACCCTCCTTCTCACTATCACCTGAAGAATAAAAGTGGGTCTGACTTGGCTGGAGCCAATACAACAAATGATGGAACTCTATAAATGTTTGTGGGCAGAGACCTTGAATCAACAAAGGATGTTTGGAAGGACAGTTTAAAGAGTGTTTGGAGCTTCCACTCAGTGTTTCAAGATTTCTCATGACCATGAGATCTGCACCGACCTGGGAGTAGGAGGACTTCTGTTATCCAGGGCTAGAGTCTCTGACTGCCAGTTTCCCAAGGGGGCAAAGGACCATCACTCCATAAGTGTGCAACCTACTGCTGAGCATCTGCTTTGGAAAGGGAGCTCTTTAGTTGAAAGAGAGACACCGGAGGTGTCCCTGCAAAGTGTCTGCATGGAAGACAAATTCAGCTGCCTTGTGTGAGGCCTGCTTGTGAGATGTGTGGTGAAGTGCTGGAGACCTCATGTCTGAAAGGAGCTGAGGTCTGATGTACCTGTGCCAGTGTGGTGGTCGACTGTGAATGAATGTTGCACCAGTGAGTTTATGCCTTGTGCGGTAGAGTAACTTGGGAAAATAGAAAACTAGAGTGGTGGTGCCGTTCTCAACATAGCTGCCTGTGTTGCTGGCATTGTTGTATCCCAGTATGGCTGTGCTGCTTCTTCGTGTACCTGCCCATGCTAGCACCACTGTTGTGCACCAGTACTGCTGTGCCACATCACGGTGTACAAGGTCATACTGTTAACATCATTTTGCCCAGATGTGGTTGTGCTGATTTATTGTGTGATTGCCTGTGCTGCCTACCTTGTTGAGACTCAGAGCAGTGAGGACACTTCATTGTGTGAGTGTTCGTCGGGGAAACCAGAGCTCACCTTGAACCAGCATGGAAAGTCCAACTGAGAAGAACCTGTGTGGCAGGGTACCTCTGTCTTCAGAGCCCTGTCCATCCATGCCGGCATGTACTCCAGTCCAACCTGTGGCCCCCACCACTTGCCTGAACTGATCCCGTCACTATTGGCTTTCGCAAAGGCAACCAGGAAGAGGGGCAGGGCTGGACACAGGGTCTACGAAGACCGCAGAAGTTCCAGTGGAGACTGAACTGCATCTGCAACCCAGGTAAAGCTACACCTGCTCAAATGGTGAAGCCAGCTGAACAAGGGACGGGGGACAGAACTTTATGAACATTGATAACAGATAACATTGATGGACTTTGGGGGAGGGGAAGTTGCCTAACCACCTGTCATATTCGTGTGAAGCTTGAACCTCTTATTCCCTATTTGTGTGCTATGGACTCCTGAGAGAATAGAGAGTTTTAGCAGCATGATACATCTGTACAGACTCCTTTTGCACTGTGTTGTGCCTGTAATCCATTAACATCCTGCAAAGTATTGAGCTGTTGTATGACGAAATGTTGATCTTTTATTAAGGTCAGTATTATCTAGACATTGTAATTATTGGTGGGTCATCGTGTGCGTTATTGAGTTTGGTGTCTCTAACCCCACATCACCTCCCTCAGTAAGCTTTGGACTTATTGCCCTCATCTACCATTGAGGGTCAAGTGCTAAAGTGTATCCAGTCTCAATTTGCAAGGCCTTAGTAGGTAAACTCCTGGGATAGCAGTGGAAAACACCCATAATCCCCACGGCTGTGGCCTAGTAGATCCTGTAATCAAGAGACCCCTGCCTAGGTATGACACTATGTCTTGTTGAGACTGATGGTGAATATGAGCAAAGGTTCTGGCACCCGCAGACTTATGGTCCAGGGAGGAGTCACAGGAATCTGCACATCATGGTGTTGAAGGAGTTGCTGCTGAAGAGTTTCTTTCCTCTACTTCATCACCTACCTTCATTACCACAGCCTAAGGAGTCTGCCATGATCTGAAGAATTATGAGTTTTGAGTAACAAGCACATCTCTTTGGAGCACCGCTATGAGAAATATCTTTTAGGGGATGACTGAATTTAGTTGTTACAAGGGTCAGACTTGGTATCTCTTAAATCAACCTGTGGTGCGCCAATGCTGAGGATCCCATTTGATGAAGATTTTGGTGGCTCTTACCCTTCTGCTCATATGTACATTTTCCCTATGACACTCAGCTTGGATTGTTGATTGGGTGACTGAAGGCACCTTACATGAGACACGAACAGGGACGTTGGACTCAATCACTACAGAGGGCCTGGTTACATGTTACACTGTACTGGGCTAATGGTAAAATTCAATATGATTTTACAGTATCATGAAGTAAATCGACAGCAGTACTATACAGCTATGAGTAAAACCCAGTGGAATGGGAAATTACTGTGGCGTCGATTTATTCAACCGTAAAACCACACAGAGGGCCTGATTACAAATCTTGGCAGATGGTATAATCCGTCCGCCATATTACAAGTTCCATAGGATATAATGGAAGTGTAACTGGACGGACCTGTCCCTGTCCGCCAAGATAGTAATCAGGCCCAGAATTTCCAATTCCATGGGGTTTTAACATGCATATTTAGGAAGGAGCACTGTATGCCACCATTGCAGAAAAACATAAACATGGAATGAGGCTTGGCTGCTACTACAGCCCAAGCCTCATGCAATTTTTCCTGTTGGAATAACCTGCCAGAAAAATTGAGGTTCTTCCAGATGCCTGACTTAGTATCAGGGCCAGAGAAGTGAACTAAGTCACTTGTGTTTCTCTTCTCTAAGCTTCTTTGGTGAGTGATTAGTCTGTCCAAATTTGGTCAATATTCAGGAAAAATTCAGCTTTTCTTCTTTCCAGAACTGTCCCTTATTCCTTCGTACTTGGCATTATGTGGGGAATCCAATGGAAGAACTTGATACAGTTATACAATAGCTCTTTCATTACATATAATTTTTAAAACTTTTAAAAAGGTGCTCTAACTCCCTGGTCTTGTACCAAATAGGTTATTTTGATCTTTGCTGTTCGGCTCCTGACTATATCGACATCAGTGTCTATGCTCCCTTATCCAAGTTATTGTGCATCGCGCCTACATGGAACAAGATAAACAAGCATTGTCAACAGGTCTTGCTTACTGGCTTTGCTAATACCTCTTAGCCCTGCTGTCAGGGCCGGCTTTAGCACTGGTGGCGCCTGGTGCAACAATGTTTGTTGGCGCCCCCCATCCATGGTCGAGTTGGAGACCACCTGCACCGCGGATTCCCTCACACCACCTTTTAACAGTGCCCCTCAAATCTCCATAACCACACTCTTTCAAATGCATTTAATTCATTATATAAAGCATCACTGCTAGTTGTGTAGGGTGTCAGAGCACTTTGCATCACAAATATTACACAGAGACAATCAATCAAGCGTGTGTAAATCAGTGTATAGGAAACGTTACATAAGCCAGAGGACTACAAGGTGTAGGAGTGGCATGTCATCCATACTGGTAAGCAGTATAGTTTAAGAGTGCTTGGTCTGGAGAAGCACAAACTCAGAATTTAAAACGTAACTCAATGGTTGGGGGTTCTCTTTAATATTAAGAATCAATTTCTACCCAAATTAACCCTTTATGCAACATTAATTTATGCTCTAGCATGCAGTTTGCATGCAGTTCTTTGATGACAGTTAATAATTCATTGTTCTATATAGGCATTTTAATTTATAAACTGCAAGTAACAAAAGGTCTCTTACAGAAGCAGTAACCCACTGACCTATTTACATTATATGCACTTTGTGATCTGCAATGGTACACATTCTTTGCAGCATGTATATTAACCCACTGCGCTACCTTATGATGAGTCAAAATTTCCACTAGGCAAAACTCTGATCTCTCTCCAGGAAGAACATTAAATCACTGGAGTTATCTTGACATTTTTATGGTTGCATGAAAATTGCTGGAGTCCAGGAACGCGTGAGCAGGTGCTTTTAAAACCAAAATAAACATGCAAACTCGGCACCCCCTGAAGTCAGCACCGGGTGCGGTGGCACCGCTCGCACCGCCCTAGAGCCGGCCCTACCTGCTGTACAACATCCCTGATGCTGTGCATGATGGCTAAATAAAATGTAAAAAAATATTGTGTCATTTTGTAGGTGTACCTACAAAATGACGTGACAGCTTTTTTCCAAATAAAAAAATATGTGAAAGCATTTTTTGGGGAAAGCGAGTGAGGGGAAGCAACACGGACGGGGGTGTTGGTGGAAGCAACACAGTGGACTGGTAGGGGCTGCAGTAACATGTGGGTCCAGAAGCAACATGGAGCGTGCGTTTGAGGTGGAAGCAACAACGGAGGGTGCAGGGGAGCTCAAATGGTCTAGAGGGAGAGCAATGTAGAACATGGAGGGTGAGGGTAGAAAAGCAAATGGGCAAGAGAGAGAACAATGTGTAGCTGGGAGTGTGGAAATGCACACAGGCAAGAGGGAGCAGCGCAGAGACGGGAAGAGATGCACACCAAGGAGACAGCTGTAAAACAAGTCCACCCTCGTGTAGTGATTAACCGAAGAGAAAAAGTAGCACCTGAAAAAGAAATCAGTGGAAGGACACAGTATTGCATCAATGTGCCAGGGGAGGGACAAACACAAGAGGAGGGAGGAAAACCCCCACACAGTAACGAATAAGATGCATGCAAATAGGAGTGACAATGAAGCCAACCAATGGTAAGCAATAGTTGGGCTTTAAATCCACTATAAGCTAACAGTACATCTCAACATCTCATAACAGACAATGTCTAGTAGGCGAGACCTAAAAATTGCTTTATTTTTTACTTATTTGGCATTTCCTCTAACTAAAAATTAAAAGTGGAGCCAAAATTGGAAGCTCTGATTTATTCGAGCTCTGAATTAAATTATCCAACGGAAAGAATCCCATGACAGAAAAAAAATGCTTGCAGCATAAAGAATAGATAATGCTAAGATATTAAAAGCATTTGATTATATTTTTGCAAGACTGCCTCAGCGTCTTGAATGCTACTTTAAATATGAAACATTTTTCTGGTATTATATAAAAGAAGCAATGGGAATAGCACGTAGATCTGAGACTATTTAGACCAGAGATTAAATATTTCAAGACATCGAAATGTCTAATGTGACAAGTCAGCGCGCTTAATCTGACGGGGGAATTTAAAGTGGGTCAGGCTTTTCAAAGGAGAATGTTTAAGACGTTTGATGTTGCAGGAGAGGCAAATGTTCCTTGGCGTGAGGAATTGTGCTTCTGAATGATGCAAAACCTCATCAGCGTAGGCAGATTAAAGAATTTTAACAATAACTTGTATTTTTTATATATTGCTTTATTGCTTCATCTTTTCTTAGCTTCTGCAGAGCATCTCTCTCTTTCTTTACATGGAAATGTTGCTGAGGTTGTCTTGCAGAAACGATGAATCGAAAGTTGATCTTTTTGCGCCCTTTGTTTTCTGATCATCTCAATATCCATCCTGCCTCCCACAGATGACAGCGGCAGTACAAAGACCACCAATCCGGACTCAATTGTTGCTATGCGCTGCCATGCCACCAGGTGTCGCTTCTGCACCATTGTGTGCTTCTGCACACTGCAGCAGTGCTTGCTAGCTCAGACATCATTACGTTAGGCCCAATGGGGCAAGCAAATACATTCTTGAAGCAAAGCTGAGCCAAGGGTTTGGCCTGTCCCCAATGGATTATTCCATTGTTTAAACACATAAGAGAAGCATTACAAAAATACAAAACACACAGTAAATTGAGGATACAAAAGTTTGCGGTGGATTTATTATATTACATTACAAATCACATATCCGATTCGAGACCAATTACATCAGTTCTAATCTTGCCCAAAAAAAACATACTTGGCTATGACTCTTCCCAAAGAAAACAAACAGTGGCAAATCCAATGGGTCTAGATCTGCTGTGATACCACATGTAAACACGGGCACACAAGAATACACACGAAGGGGGAGATTTACTAAGATTTTGCGCCGTGTTTGCGTCACAAAAAGTGATGCAAATCGCAGCAAAACCTTTATTTCCCAATTTGCTTTCCAGCGCTAAACTTGTTTAGCGCTGGAAATAACGGAAAAGTGATGCGAAGCAGCGCATAGCGCTGCTTCACATTACTTTGCGCCATGGGGGCGTACCAAGGGTGGTGCATGGGCGTTCCCATGCAACCACTCAAGGTTTCTCATGCTAAACCCAATTTACTAAATAAAGTAGATTGGGTTTAGCGTGAGAAAACTGCGCTCTTTTCAAGTAGGCGCAAGGAAGGAGAAGTGCTTTCATTTCTGACTTTGCATGTGTGCTGCACGTTACAGCACACATACAAAGTGGGAAAATGGTTAAAGTGAGTCTGTGCATAGTATTTTGTACTGGAAGGGTTCCTTCCAGTACAAATCCTATGCTAGACTCACAGAGATATCCTTGGACCATGGCGCAAAGTTGTCTCCGTGGTTTACGGCAGCTGATTTCAGCGCCAGCACTAGTGAGAGGGGAGGAGAGTGCCTTATTTTAGTAAACAGGACGCTATCCTCCTCTCTCCTTTTCACATAGCGCAGCACAGCATTTGCGGCTGCGGCAGAGCGCTATGTGAAGAAATAGTAAATCTGACCCAGAGTGCTTGTGTCGTGTTTCTTTCTGTACAAGCTGCCTCTTTCTTTACATCCCATGTCTATACCCTATTTTTGATTCCACAAGTTTCCGTTAGTGAATGGCACATGATGTGCACATCAAGGGAATCAAAACAGCAGCACTGCAAGGTTGAGGTATTCAAGCAGGGAGGGAGGGAGTAAACACAATTCAGAGAGACAATAAAAATAGTGTGTGTAAATTTGGTCATCTTTGTCTTTGCACGTATTAACAACCCACACTTGATGCTGCAGGAAGAGTGTGGAAACAGTTTTAGGAGCACAACACACAGTCAGGAGGAAAAATAAATTTAAGTGCAAACTGCAATTAGGTGGAAATCACCTTTGGTGCAAGGTCAACGAGCGTGGAAACACAGTTACGAAAAAAAGCATCAAATTTATCATCATCATCATTAGGCTTGAAGAGTGCATGTACCCAAAAGTCAATTGGAGCTCATCTTTTGCACTAAGACTAGAGCAGGTGAAATGTTAGTTCTTTTCTGAAAGATAGGCAGCCAATTATGGACCTCAAAGTTTCAAAGAGTGCTTTGCAGATTGCTCGTCCAAGAGCAGAGATAACTCTACCATCTTAGCAGTATTCTTTCTTTATCTTGGCTAGAGAGCAGACTCCCTTTAGCCTCCAGAGAGACACAATTGGCCAAATATTGGTAGCGGAGCAAAATTATGTATGTATTTAAACATCTAGAAAGCTAGCTTATAAGTAATCATGTCTTGGGCCGCACCGAGGACGAAAGCGTTTTAGCATACGTCATGTGAGTGAGTGAGCCAGCATTTCTTAAGCGCATGGCTACCCAGAGGCATCCCAGCGCTGATAGCAGTACATTCAAGGACTCCGAGCTGCATTAGGGAAACAGTAAGGTTTTCATTTGTTTTCGGAAGGTCAGATGGTTAGTCTCAAGACGGATCTGTAGAGGAAGGGAGTTCCACAATTTGGCAACATTATAAGAAAACAGACGTCCTCCACTTCTTGACTTCCTTACTTTAGGAATTGCGGCCAGATGTTTACTGTCCGATCGCAGAGCCCTGTTTGGACAATAGGGCCGGATGATAGACCGAATGATGAGAGGTCCCTTACCTGCTAATGCCTTGTGAGCAATACACAGAGCCTTAAATTTGATTCTCTCTTGTATGGGGAGCCAGTGGAGGGTGGCAAGGACAGGTTTAGCCGATTGACGGTTGGAAATTCTCAAAAGCAAACGTGCTGCACAGTTCTGGACAATCTGTAAATTTGCAGTGGTAAGGCGTGGGGCTCCTAAATATAGGGCATTAGCGTAGTCCAGCCGGGAGAGGACCAATGCCTGGACCATAAGTCTTCTGGCGGAGAAAGGTAAAAGAGGAAGGACCTTACGCACCATCCTGAGAATGCCGTAGCAACTAGCTGCAACCTTCCGTGCCTGTTCCTTAAAGTCAAGATTGCGGTCAAGCCAGATGCCCAGGCTCTTGATCTGGTCCTTAGGAGGGGGAGCGGGCCGAGACAGATTGGCCAGAATGATCCCATATTTAAAGTAGGGGGCTTGCCAAGGAGCATCAGCTCCGTCTTGGCCCCATTAAGTTTAAGGTAAGAGTGTTCCATCCATATTGCCACATTCTCCAAACACAACGCTAAATCAGGCACTGTGTTGTCACGGTGGTTAAGAGAGACAACCAGCTGTGTGTCATCGGCGTAAGTAACAATATGGACTCCAAAAGGCTTCACTATCTCTGCTTGGGGGCTCATGTAGACATTAAATAAAGTGGGGCTCTGGGAAGATCCCTGTGGGACCCCGCATCTGAGGGGCATATGTTCAGAAATAGTTTCGTCTTCAAGGACTTGAAAGGACCTGCCCACCAGAAAGGATTGCAGCCACTTTAGAGCCTCCCCGCTCACTCCCACATCCCTGAGTCTCTGGATCAGCAACTGATGATTAACAGTGTCAAAGGCTGCACTGAGGTCTAAGAGAATGATCGCAGCACTGCCTCCGTCATCTAAAATCTTCCTGGATTCTTCCACCACTGCCAGGAGGGCAGTCTCGGTACCTTGTTGTGGTCTAAATCCGGTCTGTGAGGGGTGGAGGCAATTGTGGCTCTCCAGAATTACCGAAAGAGCTGAATTAGCATGCTTCTCTGCAATCTTACTGATCCCTGGCAGTAAAGAAATGGGGCGGTAATTCCCCAACGACTCTGGGCCTAAATTAGGTTTTTTCAACAGTGCTTTGACCATCGCCCGTTTCCAGAGGGCGGGGACAAGTCCCTTAAAAAATTAGGCATTAATCAATTCCAGAATAACTGGAGCCACCGTGTCGAAGACCTGATTTAAAATAGTCGGAGGGACTGGATCTATAGGAGAACCAGATTTTAATCGGTCAAGAATATCTCGCAATGATGTCAGGTTCAAAGGAGGGAATTCCTCTAAAGAGCATTCTAAAATTTGCGGCCTAACATCCATTGAAAGTAGGTTTTGTTGGGCTGCCGCCTGAGGAAAGGAGATGTAGATATCTTGTATTTTATTAAGAAAAAACTCTGCAAAATTTCCCTCGATGCAACCTCGATGGGAGAGTGAACACGTATGTAGGAGTAAAAATCATGTTTAGGTGCAAAAACACACTTTGATGCATAATTACATTTTTTTTGCAGAGTTTTATATAGCGCAAACTTGACCCGAATCGGGTATCAGAGCGCTTTACATAGCACCAGTTACGTTACATTAGGACCCACATTCATTTTTGTTAGGCACAGGGAGATTAAGTGATTTGCCCAGAATCACAGGATGTTCAGCGTCATTGCCGAGACTCGAACCCAGTTCCCCAGGTTCGAGGTCAGACACCCTAGCCGTTAGGCCAACTCCTCTCCATTTAGGTGCAAAATAACTTTTAGGTGCAAAATGACTTTTTGGTGCAATGCGACATCACCTTTGATGTAACCTAAGTAGGAGAGTGGAAACAATTTTAGCTACAAACAACACAATTATGAGGGGAAAAAAGGACATTTAGATGTAAACCTGCATGTAGGTTCAAACTGCATTTGGTGCAAAGTCAGCAGAAGTGTGACATTATATTTACAATGTCACATTAAGTGTAAAAGGTGCCTGAATATGAAAGCACATTTGGTTGACAACACAATGAAGTGAAAATCACCCATGGTGCAACACCCGCAGAGTGTAGAAAACCCTTAGGGGCACAAATCTCTTTCAGATGCAAAATCACCCTTGGTGCAAAGTAATAGCATTGTGGTCTCACATTAAAGTACAAAATGACATTAAGGGGTCATGGGCAAAGTTACATAATTTTCTCTACACACAATTTGGGTAATTTTCACAAAAATGTGACAAGAGATTTGCTTGGAAGCTCGTATGCGAGAAAACTGTTTGAGATCTGGCTTTGTGTATTAATAGTCATGCAAGATACCTTGGAAATGTATTTTCTTAAAGTCTGTAAAATCATGTGGTGAATGTCGTTAGTGCAGAGTATAGGTTTTTGCTTCCAGGTAGGAGAAGGAGCGTCCTCTGGATCTACTCCTGTGGATCCTCAAGAGCGAAGGAGGTAGAGCGGAGGTTTCAGGTTGGTTGGTGGAAGTTCAAACGGCGATTGAGATAGACGGGGCCCATGTGGTGCAATGCTTATTAGGCGTGGGTGAGGAATGGCAGTGTTTCTGGATGGTGAGCCAGTGGAGCTTTTGGAGGTGTGGTGGGATGTGGGTGTGGCTAGAAAGGCCCAGGATCAGTCGGACTGTGGTGTTTTGGATGGTTTGGAGCCTGTGGGTGAGGTGGATGGAGATGCCGAAATAAAGTGTGTTGCCGCAATCTAGTCTGCCTGCGATAAGGACCTGGGTGATGGTCTTCTGGGTGTCCAGTGGGAGCCACTGAAAGATCTGTTGGAGCATGCAGGGGGTGATGAAGCAGGCAGAGGAGATGGCATGGATTTGTAGTCTCTTGGAAAGGTTGGTGTCGATGATTATGCCCAGTTTCGTTGCACGATTAGTCGGGGTGGGTCCCAGCTCTGCGGCCCACCAGGTGGCATCCCAGGGTGAGTTGGTGGGTCCAAAGATCAGGACTTCTGTTTTCTCAGTGTTGAGTTTCATGCAGTTGGTTCGCATTCATCTGGTAACTTCCGAATTGCGATGTTTGAAGTTGTTTCTGGTGGTGGTGGGGTCTTCGGAAAGGGAGGGTTTGAGTTGCATATCATCGGAGTAAGAGATGATGCTGAAGCTGTGGAATCTGGTGATCTCTGTTAGTGGTGCCATGCAGACCTTGAAGAGAGTGGGGCTGAGGGTTGACCCCTGAGGGACTCCGCAGGTGACGTCTTTGGGGGCAGAGGTGAAGGGGGCCATCCAGATCCATTGTGTTCTTCTGGTCAGAAAGGAGCACAGCCATTGGAGGGCTTGGTCCTGGTTTCCTGTGTCGTGCAGTCTGTTGATGGGGGTGTGGTTTGAGACCGTGGTGAAAGCAGTGGAGAGGTCGCGGAGGATCAGGGTTGCGGTGTGACCTTGATCCATGATGATGCAGATGTCATCTGTTGCGGCGATGAGGGCTGTTTCAGTGCTATGGCTGCTGCGGAAGCCAGATTGTGAGTGGTCCAGGATGTTGTGTTGTTCGATGTATTGTGAGAGCTGGGTGTTGATTGCTTTTTCCATGATTTTCATGGGGAAAGGCAGCAGTGAGATTGAACGGTAGTTGCTGAGGATTTCTGGGCCAGAGGATGGTTTCTCAAGGAGCGGAGTGACTTCTATATGCTTCCAGGCATCAGAGAAGATGGCTGTGTTGATGGAAGTGTTGATGATTGTTTGACGTGTTGTGTTTATCGTGGGCCAGCCGGGGTTGAAGAGACCGTGGTGGCATGAGTCAGTGCGGGCCCCTGAGTGGGTAGGTGCCATCAAAGTTGTGGTTTTGTCGGTGGTGAAGGGGGTCCATTTGGAGAGTGTGGGTGTTATTGGGGTGAGTGCAGGTGCTAGTTGATGGTTCAAGGGAGGAGGTTGTGTGTCAAAGTTCTTGTCGATGTTGGAGATCTTGTAGTGAAAAAAGTCAGTGAGTTGATTGCAGAGGTCCTGTGATGGAGTGGAGGATTTGGCTGAGGCTGTGGGGTGGGTGAATTCTTTGACGATAGCCAAGAGTTTTTTGGGGTTGGTATTACCTGCTTTGATTCTCTGAGCTAGAGCCTTCTTCTTGGTGTTTTTCAGGTCTAGGTGGAAGGATCGAAGCGAGTCCCTGTAGGCGTCTCTGTTGGTAGGCTCCTGGGAGGAGCGCCAATTCCTTTCCAGTTTTTTGCAGAATTGCTTCGTCGTTCTGAGGCTGTCCATGTACCAGCTGGTGGGTTTGTGGGTCTTTAGGGGCTGGTTTGTCCTGAGGGGTGCTAGCTCATTGGTGCAGGTGGTGAGCCATCTTTTGAGGATCTCCCTAATTCTGTTGGTGTTGTCGGAGAAGGCGGGTGATGCTGGAGGGTGTTAATCCAGTCTTGTTGTGTGACGTTGTTCCAGTTGCGTCCCTGAGTGGGTGGGGCTCCTAGTGCCAACAGCAGGGGGAGTGAGAATGTTGAGGTGCGTGATGAAGTGGTCCGTCTATGTGAGTGGGAGAGTGTGTTTGACCTTGGCTGTGTTGCTGGTAGAAAAGATGGAGTCCAGGGTGTGGCCTGCTGTGTGAATAGGTCCTGTCACGTGCAGCGAGAGGCTGATGTTGTAGAGGCTGTCCAGTAGCTTGGTGGAGTTGGGATCAGTGGCGTCATCCAGGTGGAATTGAGGTCGCCTAGGAGGAGTAAGTGTTCGGAGCTGAGGACAATGGGGGTGATGAAGTCGGTGATGAGATTGCTGGAGGCCCGTCTGGGACCCGGTGGCTGACTAGCTTGCCTTTGGCATACCTTCGGTACACCAGCAGCACACCCGTTGCGTGCGGCCGCCATTAAGTAGGTCCTGGGGTGGGCGGAGCTTTGAGGCGGGGCTAAGGTGTGGCTGGAAGCAGAAGCCGGTCCGTGGAGGAGGCCCTGTTGCAATGCAGCCGCAGCGACTGCTTGCTGTTGCACTGCAGTGGTCTGAGTTAGTTGATAGCTTGCAGGCAAAGGTGTTGACAGGCCCACTGTTGCCAATGTGCTTTGCTGAGTATACATTGTTGGTAAAGTTCCAAGTAAAAATGCCTGTTGAACCTCAGGAAGAACAGGTTGGGTCACAGCAATTCCTGTAAACTGAGCTGCCCATGGTGGATTCTTTTGTCCTCCAAACTGAGCCAAAATAGAGTGTTTAATTTATTTTTTCTACAAACTGGATTGGTACAGTCCATGCACTCAGAATAATCTCTGTCGCCCATAGTTGAATATTTTTAACAAGAGACATTTGCCTGTAATTGTCAATAATTCCGGGTCGGAAGTACTGCCAAACCTTTGTACTCAAACTAGACCCTTTCGATTGAAAGTACATGAAGAACATAAGGGTAAGAGAACAAAATTACACGAAATAGGCAGAACCAATAATTGGGTGCTATATAACAGTACTCTTAGCTGATGCCTAATTCAAAACCAGGCTTGGTGCAACATCAACAGACCTGTGGAAACTCCTTTTGAAGCGCAAAGCACATTTAGTAGCAAAACACATTTATGTTCAGAATCACTTTTAGTTGAAAACTCACCATTGATGCAGCATCGACAAAAACGTGGAAACACTCTTAGAAGTACAAATGCATCTCTGTTGCAGGTTGGAGGGCAAGGATGTTCCATTTCACAGTCCAAAGTGTGTGATGGGAAGCACTTTTTAGGCAGGTGGACTAATACCTCTAATAGCCAATAGCTAGCGAGAATGACATTTAAAATACTACTCTAGCCTGATTCAAAATGCGAACAACTTTCTGTAAGCATTGACTGAAGTGGGCCGACCCAAGTGGAACAACTACTGAAGAGAGATGACCCAAAGCCACTATCTGGTTTGATTTTTGCTGTTGATGATATGAGTTCTGACAGACAGTTAAGAACCAAAATAACAATTAGGTGCAAATCCACCCTTAGTGCAACAGCAGCAGGAATGTGGAAACATTTTTACGTGCAAGGCACATTTAAAAGCATGACCACATTTAGGTGCAATATCAATAACGGTGCAAAATCAGGAGCAATGTAGTATCACATTTAGGGGCAAAATCCCTAAATGCATAGACAAAAACAAAGTAGCAGATGTCACATTACATGTAGAAGTGTGCATTGTTATAACATCACATTTGGTTAAAAGCACATTGAGGTGCAAAATAACCCTAGACGCAACATCAGCATGAGTCTAGAACATCTTCAGGAGTACAGATGACATTTAGTTGCAAAATCACTGTTTGTTAGGTGAAACCACCCTTGGTGCAAAGAAAGCATCACTGTGTCAGGGCCCCACAAGTCTTACCTTCAGCTTGTGAAGCAATCTCGCAGAGACGACATGAACAACCACCACCGTCTCCCACCTTACCCTAGGAAATAGGTGTGTACTGACCAGGATGAAGATGGGACCGGGGGAGGAAGTTGTTGGTATGAATGATATCCTCCTGAAGACCTGAATGGTGACCTTACTGTGTCCCCGGGATCCCTCGGAACCACTGTCTGGAAGGAGAAACACTATAACCACTGAAACATACAAACGTGCCCATATATCATACACATCAATGCTCAACGAACTGTGTAGTCACCTTAGATGAGGTACCATGAAGGGGGTACGAGATGTCTTCAGCAAGGATTGATAACTGTAGAGGCGCTCCTGCGCGTGATACAGAGGAAATGGAAAGCGCTCGTGCGCTTGACACAAAGGAAAAGGAAAGCGCTCCAGCGCGTGGTGCAAGGAAATGGAAAGCGCTCCTGCGCTTGACACAAAGGAAAAGAAAAGCGCTCCTGCGCGTGGTGCAAGGATATGGAAAGCGCTCCTGTGCTTGACACAAAGGAAAAGAAAAGCGCTCCTGCGCGTGGTGCAAGGAAATGGAAAGCGCTTCTGTGCTTGACACAAAGGAAAAGGAAAGTGCTCCTGCGCGTAACACAAATGAAAGGGAAAGCGCTCCTATGTGAGTAGCTAAGGCAAGTGGTATAGTGCTCGCTTGCTCTAATGGTCTTGCAAAGGAAAGGAAAAGATGAGCGCTCCTGCCCGTGGTGCAAGGTAATGGAAAGCGCTCCTGCGCGTGCCACAAATAAAGGGGAAGCGCCCCTGCACGAGTGGCTGTGGCAAGTGGACAGTGCTCGCTTGCTCTAATGGTCTTGCAAATGAAAGGTTAAGTACGCCAGCACTGGTTACTGAGGTTTCAAGGAACAAGCGCTCCTGCGCATGCTCCGTAGTACAGTGATACGCAAGTGTACCAACGAGGTACAAAGGCAAGACGGAAACCAGCGCTCCAGCGCGGACGAATTACCTGCAGAGGTGGAGCTGCTGGGACAGGAAGAGCGGATTCCCAGGCAAAGGCGATAATCCAAAGCGCTTGTCCGGCGGGCACCGCAGGCAGGTATGCGGTTTCCACCAAAAGGAGTAGGGAGTAATACAATGGCTGTTTGTGATGGCACCTGCTGTGTATGCTAATACTGACTACACGGCAGATGAAGGCGAGCAGCTCCAGAGGACGACCACCCTTGGAGTAAGTGTGACTAGAGGGGGTCTCTCCTTGCCCGCCACCAGTTCTAACTTGAAATAGGGGTAAACTCGTAATCCTTCTAATCATTGGAGGAAATTCCTCAACACGGAAGATCTGGTTTTTATGATACTCTCGTTTCTCAACTGGAGGTGAGAGGACCATTACACTGGGACAGGTAGAGTCCTGAGGAAGGCCGGCGTGACCCTACACGTGGGGCACACACACACGGCCGAAACATGTTGACCACCTGGCAGTATAGGAGGGGTGTTAGGAGCACATAGCATCTCCCACACCCCACCATCCTTCACGTTTTTAACTCTGGCCGGAGGGTCCAAGAATAAAAGTCTTAGTCACGGCGACACTTCCGAGCTAGTTTTAACTCACATATCACTGCACTTTCGCTACCGTCGTTCCCAGCCACTGTGACATACATTGTCTCCCTTTTTTTGTTGTATTGTCTTCCCCCTCCCTATTGCTCCACCCAGTGCGTGGCTACGCTGGGGTGTATTATAAGCAGCCCTATGATGAAGCATGTCACACGTCTGTGTGAGTGAGAGCAGTATTAGCATACACAGCAGGTGCCATCACAAACAACCATTGTATTACTCCCTACTCCTTTTGGTGGATTAAGTATTGATGGGGGTTCAGAGTAGGTGAGTCCGTACCCTCACCCCTTCTTTTGTGTTTTCTAGTTATGCGGTTTCCCTCGGAAGCGCTGATAGGTGCACTGGCGTCAGCTTCCTGTGAATTGGAAGCTAGACCGCCACCCAGCACCATACGTCCTGACGTCACCAAGCGCTAACAAGCTCTCGGGAAGCACGCATCCGCATACAATCGTCAGGCATGCCTGCTCGTCCTGAACCATGACACACTGAAGCATCATATTTAGGAGCGAAGATACTTTAGGTGCAAACTCTCATTAAATGCAAAATCCCAATAGAAGCACGTTTAGCAGGCGTATGGACGTTTTTCTATGAGGTCTAATTATATTTAGGTGCAAAATCATCATTGGTTCATTATCAAGAGGAGTGAAGCAACAGTTTTATGCACACACGTGCACCTCCATTTCAACACACTTCACATCGCCATCCATACAGTGGAAAGAGATACTCCAGGCAGGAGGACTAACAAACCTAAACCCCCACACATAACGACGGTGAATGCGCACTCCTCCTCTGCCATGATCAAAGGTCTGCAAGCCACCGCCTTTAAGCAATGGCTGAATACAGCTGAACCAAACAAACCAATGTCTGAAGGGGGCGGAGTCGACGAACCTGTCGGTAGGCCTCATTTATGAAAAGTGTTCATCACTGCGTGAAAATAGCGATGCAACACTTTTCAGTGCGCCCTCCTTCGACACCATGGATGCACCACATTTACTGTACAGCGCTCCATGTCGCAAGGATTTACAGATACGTCAGTATTCCTGACGTATCTGAAGGCGCAAAAGTGGCGCATTGCTGGGGTGTGTCTGAAAACAGACGCAACTCCAGCAATGTGTCCTTTCACATGGGGCAAGCCCCATTTGAAAGGACCTGCATCACTCCTTACACCTACTGTGAGGCAGGAGTAAGGATTTGACGCAGTGGCGTCCTAGAAGTGTCGCAGTGAAATCTCATAGATTTCACTGCAACACCTCATCGAGCCTTTGCTGCGCCGGAACACCCACCTTTGCATACATTATACCTGTCGCAGGTATAATGTAGCGCAGGGGTTCACAAAGTGACGCATCTGCCTAGATGCGTCACTTTGTAAATATGGCGCAGTGTGGCTCATATTTTACGCCGCTGCAGCGTCACGAAAAGTGACACAATGGCGGTGTAAGGGCCTCATAAATAAGGCCCTGTATATTTTTGGAATTAATTACATGAGCTTTGGTCGACAGCTAAAGCTGTCCGTAGTAGGATCTAAAATAACAGACCCAGTATTGAGGCAAACCGAATAATGCCAAAACTTTAGGCTTTTTGTAGCGCTAGCCCAAGCGTCACCACGAGCATTGCTAGTTCTTACAGCCATCAGCACTTTACATGTTGGAGCAAAGAAACACATGCTTACGAGTGGAATAGAACTACAGACTAGAGGATTCCCAGAGGTACAGCTGGTCAGCTTGGGACATTTGGAAAGTGTCACACGTGACTTGGGGCGTAATCCCTTTCAGGAATTTAATTCCTTGGTCATTTTGAGCTGGTATCGGGATTCCGGACAGGTGTCTGCATGGAATAGAATCCCGGTCTAGGGCACAAAAAATCGGACACTGGGGAAACTATTGTTTTATTGATTTGCATGGCGGTAATCAACCCATAGGATGGTAGATTGTGTGACGTCAGTGCAGGCTGGTGTAGTGCTTTCTTGAGTTGCTAAACGGTAGAAAAGACCTATAGAAATGTTACTATGCAATACAACACATAAAATGGCATCTCCGTTGTGGTGGAATATAGAACATGTAGTACTTGGGAAGGAGACTGCATGAGAGTGTTATTCAAGTCAGCAATCTAAACAACTGTAAAAGGCAAAAATCTGCAAAGTAGGACTTGCTGCAGGAAACAATGACACACTGACTTTTTGAGCGAAATAAGAGAAACATTCAAAGGCATAATTTGACCAAAAATTTAACTTTTGTCTGATTCTGCCAGTAAAATAATAATTTTACACCCTCTCAAATATAACTATTGATGAAGCGTTTTTTGCACATTAAGAATACATTTGTTGTGCGCAGTCTTTACCACTTGATGTCTCTGAACGCCTCTATATCTGGCCTCTCATTGGCCAGGCGGCCCCTCTCCTGCTTCTGCATCAACACCAAAATCTCAGGCCTGGACCTGCCAACTCTCTCTCTCTCTGTGCTTCCCGGTGACTGTCTGCTGCAACAGGTCATTGGTAAGCAGTAGCGGCTGGTAAAGAACGGTGGCGGAGGGTGGGGGGCTGGTAAAAAAAAAGAAAAGAAATAAGAAACTTACCGGCCAGCTGCTGCCTTTCCTTCACCCAGGAGCCAGGAAGTAAGCACCCAGGCTGCCAGCCAATCACAACGCTGCAATGCAGTGTTGTGATTGGTACGAGTGCCGTGGTTTGGTGCTCAGACGGGGAATGTGAGCCTGGGCATGTTCTCCACCCAGGCTGTAATGGGTGGAGAACATGCAAAGTGCGCATGTAGGTTTGGCCGACCCGAGAGGGCTAGCCAAACCTACATGCGCCCTTAAGATGCAGCCACCACTCCTCCCTGTGATGTGGGGAGTCCAGCCCCGCCCCTTCAACTGCAAGCTCAATACAAAAAATAAAATGATTAGAACGGATTATTATTATTATTTTATTTTTTATATTGAGCTTGCAGTTGAAGCAGTGGGGCGACGCTCCTCCGCCTTAGCGGATGAGCTGCCACTGTTGGCAAAACCGTCTCTGACTCGCTACTAGGAGACTTAAGTTGGCTTGTGGCAATGCCCATGATTGTCTCTCCCCCTTTGTGCCTTGCCTCATCTGCTTCCCCTTTAGTGACTGCCTCAGAATGTGTGCCTCAACCTCCTAAAACCCTACTGTGACTACTGATTGGAGTCCTTTATGTTAATTTGAACCCATACACTTTCTTTCAGCATGATCCCTCTGTCTTTTTTGATACACTACCTGAATTTAGAGTTTTAAAAATCATTTACCGAAATATGATAGCCAGAACATCGACTACCACAATACCGTGAAGGTATGTAAATGAAGGTATAGGCTAACTATACTTTCACCCTACATTACTTTGGAATTCGAACTCATTAATCCACTGAATTCAAGCTACGAAATTATGTCTGATTGTGCTTAGTTAATAGAAGTTTATCGTATTGATATAAAAATAAATTACAATACTTTCACACACATCAAGGCACCATATATTATTTTGTGGATTAAAATTCATGATAAAAAAATCATGTTACAGACAGGATTTTAAGGATATTAATTCAGTTGGGTAATAGTAAGGACTGGAGTTGAGAAGTAAAAATCGCCATTACTCGTGGCAAACCCACTACAGATCACATTATTTCCTTTGACTATTATCTCCTACATGATGAGCTACATTTATAATTTAATTGGTTAAAAATGGCCCAAACTTGTTTCGCGTGGGCACCCAACGCGATTTCTAGGAGTGACAGTCAGCCCCAGGGTACAGAAAGTAAAAGGCGGCTGTTAGTCACGCCCCGACCAGACAATTGTACTAAGTTCATGTTTCAGCATGAAATAGACCTGCATACATAAGCAGCTAATTATAAATGTAGCATAGTGTGAGGTCTAGTGAAAGGTAACTACTTCACTTAGCTATTCCTTATTTATAGTTTTGTATGAATGTCTTTGAAACATACTTTTAATGTTGTTTCATTTGTTCTGCAGCATGTTGCTCTGAGGATGGACTAAAAATATTTTGAAGTTTATGAGGAATTGGGCAGAAACGCAGTATAGTATATGATCATTTCTGTAAAGTTGCTTCCCAAAGAGACAAAAACATAATTTTTCCCTTCCAAATATCCTTCATATCCATTCGAATTGCTGGACACATATCATAAATGGAAGACATTGTATTATTTCATTGTTTTTCACTAGGCATGATTCCAATGGTATGTACTCCAACTTCCTCTAATGTGATTGCATGGAGAATTGTTGCTTTCAATAAATTGCAAAAATCCTTCCCGTTGTCTAACAACCCGCAAATTCATCACTTGACCAGTGGCATTATCATCAACGCATCTCTAATTCTCCCCACTTTGAGGAAACCCACCACTTACTTAATGGCATCCTCTATAGACCTGTGTAGGTTTATACTGTTTATATATCATATTTTATAAATAATTGCATTATAAATAGCTGTATAATCATGTATCACTTTTTAGGTTTCTATAAGGCCCACATATAACTAAATTAACATCTACTGTATCTTTTGTAAAGCCGGTCTCATTGCTGCAGAAAAAAGGCACAGTTCACTCCTCCCTCTCTGATCAGCTCTAGAATATTCAGACCATCCCAAGATGTGCCACGCTGAAGTGGCCCTCATCTGTACCAGGAGGCACAAAGCACTATCTCCACTCCTTATCCCCCCCGCAGCAATGTAATAGCTTGTAAAGTTGCCTAGAGCGGCCTTATCTTCACCCTCTTCCAAAGCTCTTCTGTGCTTTCCCATTTGCAGAGGTGCGGCTCCTCACGGGCAGAGGAGCGTCGCCCCACTGCTTTCTCGCAGTGCGAGAAGCAGAAACATAAAATGGTAAAACTACCATTTTATGTTTCTGCTTCTCGCACTGCGAGAAAGCAGTAGTGTTTGGTTGCTAAGGGCTGCTCTACAAGCAGGGCTGGGCAGGGGAGGAGTGGTGTGCCCACTCCTGAGTGAGCATGACTGGTTTGGTCGGCCCTCTGAGGCCGCCCAAACCAGTCATGCACACTCTGTCCTTTCTCCATGCAGGCTGCAATGCAGCCTACATGGAGAAAATGGCCTCCCCATAGGCCCCTGGCTGGGCGCCGTCCCGACCAATCACAATGCTGCCATTTCAGCGTTGTGATTGGCGTAAGGGAGGGGAAGGAGGCTGCCTGCTTCCTATTCCTGTCGGAGGCAGGAAAACAGGAGCAGGAGCCGAGAAAACGCGGGACCCGGCCGGCAGACGGACAGGTACGTTTTTTAAATGTATTAATTTGCTGGTCCCCCGTCCCCGGGCGCCCCCCCGCTCCCCGACCGGGGTTAATGCCAGCCACGACTGTGCAGGAGTACTATTGTGAAAGTAGCATTTAGATACACTGTGTGCTCTCTTTGTTCAAATTGATGTATAAAAGACACAGCTGTATTACAAAAGTTTTATCCTTTGGGGAAAATATACCTGTGTCTACTATACACTCAAACTTATTCCACTCACTCTCTGTCACTCAAACCCACTACATTCTTTGGAAGTGCGACCGTATATTCCTAACAGATAATCCTGACAACAACAGTTGTATAAAAATACAAATCAATTTATTAATAAAACCCTATAAGGTACACAATAAAAAATTGAAGGCAATTTTGCAAAATGTAATAAATGTTGTACATAGAATATTAACACAGACATATAAAACAAATCCTATTTGTACAATTTAAAAACACACACTGTAAATAATAAAAAGAGAGTACAAATCACAAGACAAATCACAAGACAGAAAAGCACTATGTCATAAATGGTGTACACATTCGTAGAACAAAACTTTACGGGCTAGAACCTGGTATTGTTTAATTCATGAAATACTCCTTGGTCTAGCCACTTAACAAATTGTGTACTCTTCAACTGGGCGTCGACGCGTTTCGATGGACTCTTATATCACCATCTTTTTCAAAACATAAAAATTTATTGTACTCTCCAAACCAATAATAATACACATATAATGGATTAAAAAACCTCTCTAGGGCAATGGTAACTGCTCCTTGGTGGTGTCCACTTTCCACCATCAGAAAGTGTGCTGATTCAGGATCCCTTGTAATTATTAGGGTTTCATAAGTTGCACGCTCCTGCGCGAAATCGTATTCGGCTGTTCTAACCCGGTGAATCAGCACACTTTCTGATGGTGGAAAGTGGACAAGGATATACATACGTCTTTTTAAGGAGGCTAATTAGTTTGGCCATTGCCAGAGTCAAACATTTGTCCAGATACTTTACATGCGATAGGAGGGTCATTGAGTAATGCACCGATACAGAACGTCTTTTATTTGAAGAGTCCATCTGTTTACCCTTCACCACCAAGCTAAAATATCGAAGCATACTCTAAAGAAGAAATAGGAGGTATCGACCCCCATCACCCAGGAAGCATAAGCTTAGTGTTGAAGGAGCAGTTACCATTGCCCTAGAGAGGTTTTTTAATCCATTATATGTGTATTATTATTGGTTTGGAGAGTACAATAAATTTTTATGTTTTGAAAAAGATGGTGATATAAGAGTCCATCGAAACGCGTCGACGCCCAGTTGAAGAGTACACAATTTGTTAAGTGGCTAGACCAAGGAGTATTTCATGAATTAAACAATACCAGGTTCTAGCCCGTAAAGTTTTGTTCTACGAATGTGTACACCATTTATGACATAGTGCTTTTCTGTCTTGTGATTTGTACTCTCTTTTTCTTATTTACAGTGTGTGTTTTTAAATTGTACAAATAGGATTTGTTTTATATGTCTGTGTTAATATTCTATGTACAACATTTATTACATTTTGCAAAATTACCTTCAATTTTTAATTATGTACCTTATAGGGTTTTATTAATAAATTGATTTGTATTTTTATACAACTGTTGTTGTCAGGATTATCTGTTAGGAATATACGGTCGCACTTCCAAAGAATGTAGTGGGTTTGAGTGACAGAGAGTGAGTGGAATAAGTTCGAGTGTATAGTAGACACAGGTATATTTTCCCCAAAGGATAAAACTTTTGTAATACTGTTGTATTATACCTTATTCCTTTGGGAAGCAAGGGGTTCCTCTTATCTTTTTAAACAAAAAAAATAAAAGACACAGCTTCCAGCTTTGAAGTTCAGAGTACATCAGACTCAGCGCAGTATCTTCTTTTAAAAGTTGATTGCTACTAGCGTAGCTTAGTCTGTGAGATTCAGTGGGTGTGAATCTCACATTTCCCAACTGAACAAGTGGGAAAAACAAGCAGGCATAGCAGACTCGATTCTGGGACCCCAGACCCAAGTGCAAAGCCATGAATGCCTTTATTGGGCGGGTCACACCCCAAACACCCCCCTGTAGGTACGACCCTGGGTACACGCCTCTAGTCTGTGCAGCTGTCATAACCTCAAAATCATTGGGTATTGAGAACCCATTCATTGAGAAAGAGAATTTGTTGCAGTCCCTGGATTTTGAGATTCTTGTCTGTCTCCTTTCTCTTGTGAGGAGAAAGGACCGCCATTTTCCTTGAGAAGGATCTGGTAAAGCTATCTTCGTCTAGAAGGTAGAAGTGTTGCTGGTGACCTCCTGGGAGAGCAACAAGCAGTTGCTAGCAGAACTCAGATTTCGGTGTCTGAGGGGAAGGTTCTCAGGGCCTACCCTCACCCCGAAAAAGAGACCACAGTGCATTTTCTGTGTTTTGACCAGTGGCGGCTCGCATAGGGCGTGCTGCAGGGCGGTGGGGCGGGGCGGGGCAGGGGAGGGGCAGGGTGGGGGTAGTACTGGACATACGACGGAACGGAGGAAAGTAATTATTACGTTCCTCCGTTCCGTCGTATGTCCGAGCTTACTACCCCCCACCCTGCCCCTCGTGATGGTCATTTTCAAGAAGTCCTGATCTTGCTCTTTCTAATTCTTCCTCCTATGCTGCAGTCAGATTATTTTTAATCTCTTCCCAGTGACTGTTTCCAGCCCTCCCACCTCTCTACTACTCACACTGCCCCAACCCCGCGAAGATAATGGATTTAGTGAGGACTTTGCTGACCTTCCTTTCTTGATGTCTCTCTATAATTTTCTTCAGTTCTTGAATAAAAAGTGCAACAAGATATCTAACCCCATGACAACATCCTAAAAATATTTGCCTTTCGCTCCTGATGAATCCCGCTTCCCCCTGCTGAGACTGTGGGCATATTTACAAGCCCCTATCGCCACAGGAACATCACTTTTATCAACGTTCCTTTGGCGATAGGGGCTTCCCCTTATTTACAAGGCGGCGTTAAGCCACTGAACGTAGCTTAACGACGCCTTGTAAATAAGGCACCCTTTCATGCTATACTTAGTGTGAAAGGGGTGGGCAATAGGTGTTGCGGTGGGTGTTCCACCGCAACACCCATTGATTTTGACACTGCCCCCTATTTACAAGGGTGGTGTAAATAGGAGGCAGTGCCAAAATTAAGACCAGGGAAAACCTGGTCTTCGCATGGCGAATCGAGGCGAAATGCTTTATTTCTCCTCGTTTTTGCTGTTTTTATGTGTACTGCATTGTGCAGCACACATAGAAACAGCAAAATGCCATGAATGATTGTTTATGTGCAGGAAGGTGTCCCTTCCTGCACATAAACAATAATTTTTAAAAATGACGATTTGCAACTTATATGAGTGCTGCACAATGCAGCACACATATGGTGCATCCCTGCATTTTCAGAATGGCAGAGTGCGGCGTTAGCTATTTTGGCTTAACGCCATGCTCCGCCATTCTTTTGTAAATATGCCCCAGTGTTTTTCATCAAGTGAATCACAATCGAGGCCTATAATAACCGATGCTGAGGGGAAAAGCCCACTGGAGAGGAATGCTGAACAACAGCATTTATCTGAGCTGTAATGATAAAAAGTGGTGCTGGATTCTATGATGGGAACCATTAAAATTGGAAAAACTCAAGTATGCAAAATAGAAAGGATATTGCAAGAATGAAGACAAAGGAAATGCGTTCCATAACCTCTTCATGAAAAGGAACTTCAATGATCTTTGTGCTTCTGCTTAACAAAACAGGAAAACCAAAATTGCAAACCCAAGGGTATCAAGTCACCAATTTCCGAAAATTCCAACTCTGAACCTCACATTCCAAAATATTGTGACCTTAAAAGGCAAAGGACGGCGACCCCAAAAAACATAAACCAAAATCACAAAGTGCATCCACCTCAAATTCTCAGGGTACTGTAACTTCAAACCAGGGCAGAGTGTCCAGATGTCCCTTGCAGATCACAGACGGCCGCTCAGGGACAGCTGTTAAAGGATACCTTGCACCATAAACAGTACCCGCCTAAAACCGTATGTGAATCCAGCGGGCAGTTGTGAGCCTGGCATCTTCCTGGGAGCTGAAGTGCTCACAGAGGTGGGCACTTTATCTGCCATGACAAAAAAAAATTTCACCTCTGCAGTAGGGTCCTCGTGGCTATTCATCTATCGGGCAGATAATTTACTAGCCCACAAGGCTAAAATATGTCACAGAGATCCCTGGCAGCTTGGACACGAGGGTGAAACAAGGAACATATGCTAAGTGTTCACCAGAAGAAGCTTGGGAGAATGTCTTGAATACCCAGACTGATCCTCACTGTCCCTTAACCAAACATGCGAGGATAACACCCTTGTCCTCATCCCTTCCACTTAATATCATTACCTTCCTTACCCCTAACCTGCTTAGACTGGTCCAACTAAAAACACTGCTATTCATAATAAAGAATCCGAGCCATACCACTCAGGCAATATCTACCAATCTCAATCTTTCACTCAAACCATGATGTACCCAAGTAACCATGCCCTGGCCATTCAAATGACGTGATATCTGATGGCAAAAGCCTAACAAACCTTTACACGAACAAACCCTTGTAACGCATGAAAAAGCCAGCTTCTTTCATTGAAGCAAATCAACTACTCCAAAATCTAAATTTCAGCGAGCAATGAGCATGTTGACTACAGAATATTTGGCAATATATGCACAAACGTGAACCTCTCTTTGCTCCGGAAACTCCAAGTAAATTCCCACAAATACCTAATTCTTGGCATTAAAATGAAATGTTTTTACATTTACTTAACCACTCCCAGTCCCTTTTGCCATATTCAAAAATTGCATGACACTTATCCTTTCTCCCACCATATTTGTTTGCATTTGTCACTTATGTCTCGGATTTCTCCTTTGAAAAGGTAATGATCATTTTCTCTACCACTTTTTGCATCTTCCATTGAACCACCTTTATCCTCATCTTTCATTGAGTCGTTCTTCCACGGTGCACCTTCTGAGGACTCATCCAGCCCAGTCCTCCAACCCAGCTCGCTCCTCATACAATCCTCGGACTCCCCTTCTCCTTTGAAAGCAGACCCAGTTGCTCCTTCCTCACAAACCTGATTGGGCTCCCTTGCCTGTGCTAATCATAGAACCATCACAAGACTAAATGCCCTAGTAGTAACTATCACCAAAAAATAGTGGCATCTCAATTTCAAGCTCACAATAAAAAACATAACCCTCACTGCTTTTTGCAAACTAGTTTCAGGCTGAGAGGTGAAGTGAGGCTTAAGGCCAACTAGTTACGACTGACGTAAATGCAGGGCTGATGCGTGGAATACCTGCAAAAATCTCCGCCACTGACAATTGCTCATTTTCTATTTAAATATTATATTGATAGTTTCGGTCAAAACTTAGTAATGTTACAAATACAAAGTTGATTCTGCATGCACAATGACATTTGGCAAAGGGGATGTCAGGAGATGAATAAATCTATAAGAACATTAAGTGGAGTAGTTCTAAGAGTCATACCCATATAGAAAGAGTTGGGTTTAGACAGAATATCGGAACCAAAAATATTGTGGGACTGAATATTGTGTCAAGAATATTGAGGACAGAAATATCATGAAGGTAAGTTTCTATAGGTAAGAAAAGTTTTACTACATATAAATCCACATATATGTACCTTGACCATATACATCTTCAAGGTACGTATATGTGGAGTTAAGAATGGTAAGTCAATACTAACCTATTTGCACTTACCGTCTCGATGTTTTGGTCCTCGATATTTTTGACACAATATTTTATCCTCACAATATTTTTGGTTCCAATATCCTGTCAGTGATACGAGAGAGCCATCAGAGGCAGTGAGAATTTGAGAATTGGAGTATTATGGTGGCAATATAGGGCAGAGTTCTTGCGAGAACAACTAACGTGGGGGGAAAGCTGAAGCCTACCAGAGCCTGTAGGTTAGAAGTTGTGGGCACAGTGGGGAGGAGTGCCACTGGGGAGGGCCATGCCGACACCACCTTGAGTGCTTCCGAGGAGGGAATTCAGGAGCGGACCTAGGACGCTTTGTCGGGCCCCTCGGAAATTCAAATGTTCAAAATTCGACACACAGTGGAAGAGAGGGGAAAGGGAGTGGGCCCTCAGAATATCGTCAGCATGTGTGGGTCGCATGATTAATGAAAGGAGTGATGAGAGGGGTGCCCAAAGCAGGGTTGGAATGCGAGAGACAGGATAGGAACAAGAGGGTCCTTCAACCAGTGACAAGTGAGTGGGGGTGGACCCGCTGCTCATGGGGGACATTGCATCATCTCTGGGGGACTCACCTAGTTGCTGCCACAGTTCGTTCCATCCCTCTGCAAATGTATATTTGCGGAGGCCCTTGTTTTCTTTTATGTGAAGAATTTTGCTTTTCTTAGTGTCTGTTCCTCGAGCTCCAGGTCTGAACTGATCGGGCTGCTCCAGCCTTTCAATGAGAGGTGATCACTCTCTTCGCCAGTAGAAGCGCCAGATCTAGAAACCGCAATATTGCCCTACGCCCACTAGGGTGTCGAAAAATTCCTAGACCACAATGTTCCCATGTGGGCTGGAGGGTCAAGCCTGTGCAAATAGCTAGATCCTGGATGACCTGAGCCCAGATACCAGTCCCAAAGCTTATGATGGAAATCCACTTGGTCTGATGTCAACACGGGCAAGAAGCGGAGGCCAAGGGAAGATTCAGATGAGTTGTGCTGGGGAGAGGTAGTCCTGGTGCACATTAAAGAAATTAATCAATTGGAAGCAGGTCTTACGTGAGACTGTGATCAGATATTCAAGGACCCCGGCCCATTCCTTGTCATTCAGCACATGTTGGAATTTAGTCTCCATGCCTTCCGGAGATGTCCCAGAGAGGCCTGCTGAATTACTGTGAACGGTAGAGCCAGGTCACACAATTTTGACTAATGCCCATATATAGCATGTAGGTTGGCTGGTGGACGGGGGTTCTTGCTCAACGATCAACCAGGTGCCTTGACGGGTGTGCATGAGAAGTCCGAAAGTCATAAATAGCCCTCTGTGTAATGATTAATTGTCTAAGAGTTCTTGAAAGGTTTGGAGACGATTGTTATCAGATAAGTCCCCGACAGTGTCTAGCCCCATCATGATCCAAGCTGCTAATCATCGGGCATCCAGGACAGAATTTTGGTCGGGGAGTCCCAACAATGGGATCTTTAGAGCGTAAAGAGTCTTACATCTGGCAAGAGTTTAATCAGTGAGTGTGGAGTCACTTCCAGAAGCCGAAGCAGCCCCTTAGGGAGTTGCGTCTCAGGGGGGATCAAATTATTTATCTCCTGCCGGGTGACGGGGTGGGGGTAGACGCTCCAGTCTCCTCTACTGCCGTTCCTGCCAGCCACCTGGATAGCCATTGTAATTTGGCCGCCAGACAGTAAGCCTCAAATTGGAGGGTTCCTAACCCTCCCTGGTTGGGCAGGAGCCTCAAGACCAGTGGCGGCTCCTCCGCTAAGGCGGAGGAGTGTCACTCCACAAGAAAAATAAAATGATAGCAACAATGTTATTCTCATTTTATTTTTGATTATTGCCTGTGTTAAGGTGCAAGTGGGGCGGGGCTGAGCTATCCGCAGAGTAGGGGGAGGAGTGGTGGCCCTCTCCTAAGTGCCCATGACTGCTTGGCTGGCCGTCTCGGGCGGGCCAAACCGTCATGCGCACTTGGCATGTTCTCCACAGGGCTGTGTTGTACAGCCCGGTGGAGAACATGCCCAGGCTCCCATTCCCTGCCTGAGCACCGAACCACAGCGCGCAGACCAATCACAACACTGCACAGAAGCGTTGTGATTGGTCAGGGAAGTCGGGAGCCTGGGTGCTTCCTGGTTCGTCGCCCTGAAGAGGACGAGTGCGGAGGAAAGTGGCCACTGGGAAGGTAAGTGTTTTTTTTCTTTGCCCCTTAGCTTTTTTTCTTTTATTTTAACCTCCCTCTCCTCCCTCCCTCCCCCACCACTACTGCCCGGTACAGCCGCTACGGCTCAAGACTGATAAGGCCGCCCTACAACGGCAGCTCGACCATATGAGATCTCCCAGCAGCACGTCCAAGTCGTGGAAAAGCATTGCGTGGGAAGTAGGGCGATATTAGTGAAGTAGTATAGCAGTCGTGGCAGAATCATGATTTTAGAAATGGCGATATGACCTTTGATTGACAATGGAAGCATCCTCCAGAAGACAATTGGGCCCTGAGAGATTACACCACTCTTGTAAGGTTGCCATTTGCGGAGTTCCCATTTGCCATTGAAATATTGATTCCTAGGAAGCGGATCATAGTGCCTTCCCATCTTAAGCGGTCAGTATCCAGGAGAGGACAAGCGGTGTTGTGTCCGCACATAGAGTAAGAAGACAAGACTTAACCTTGCCAAATGTGAGATCTGAGGCCCTTCCGAAGCCCACAAGGACCTGGGCTATCGAAACCAGCCCCTCTCTAGCATCCCAGACATTGACTAGGATGTAATCGGCATGGCGGGAGATGACGTGCATGCCGTCCTGGATGGGGATACCCTAATTCCAACTCTCTCTCTGCATTTTGTCACCAGTGGCTCCATGGCTAAAGTAAAAAACAGGGGGGAGATGGGACAACCCTGCTGGGTGCCCCTACAAACTTTGATCGACAATGGAAAGCGACCTCCAAAAGGATAATCTCATATGTTGCCCTCCAGCTTTATCCTCCCTACTGGGGAGAATGAACCATGTGGACGAATCTGCAGTCAAAGCTGAGAATCTTGACTAACACAAAGTGGTAAGTTCAGTCCATCGTGTCAAACACTTTCTCGAGATCAAGAATTGAAGCAACCAAAAAGGGCCATTATACTGGCACTGCGTCTATGACCCTGAATAACCTTCTTATATTCAGAGAGGTTAACCTGGTTGGTCTAAAGCCCTTTTGGTCTGTATGGACTAGGAAGCAGATGGCTCAATTAATCGATCAGCTAGGACCTTACAAAGTAATTTGTAGTCTGCTTTCAATAATGCTATTGTTCTGTATAAGGCGGGGTCTAGGGGGTCCTTTGCGAGGCTTCAAAATCGGGACAAGAGTTGCCTCCGTAAGGTATGGGGGAAATGAGCCAGATTCCAGGGCTTCCTGGTACAACTGGGAAAGGCTGGGGTGAGTGTCACTGAGTTGGTTTTATAGAATTCAATAGGCAGGTCACCCTGGCCAGGGGCCTTCCCCAATATTAGGAGTTTTAGCGGCGCTTTTATTTCCTGGAGGGTGATAAGGCATTCCAGCTCTTCTCGCAGATTGGGTGGAAGTTGAGGGAGGCTAGTCCCCACCAGAAATGAACTGACCTCCTGTTTCACAGATTTCCTGCTGGGTGTATACAGGAAACCCCTATTCATCACTGATCGTCGGGATGGGGTGTTGTAAGCTGGATCCGAGCCAACATCGACCCAACTTATCTACCTCCAAGTGGGTTTTAGCCGTGTATGCTGCCCAATCTATGCACCAGACTTTTTCCGTCAGGACCGTCCCCTCTTTAGAAAGGTCGGAAAGATCTGAATGCACTTCGTGGTCCCCTATTTGCTCTGTGCTCCTCTTCCAAATAAGCCTGCTCAACCCAAAGCATTTCCCGCTCCAGGAAGCCATGCTCACAAACTCAGGGGTCCCTTTCACAAAAGACCTCTGCAATTGTGGCGGAGGCCCTGCAGTCGTGGTGGGGGGTCTGCACTGCAGTTACTCATTGCAGAGGTCCCACAACAAGTGCGGGCCCCCCACCATGACTGCGGGGCAACAGCACAAAAGCAGAGGCTCTTTGTGAATCAGCCCTTCTGTGTCTTAGTGTTCGAAACCACCTTAGTCCTGGGGAGGATGTAGTGCGACCTGTCCAGGTGTATGTCCAAGGTCGAATTAAAGTCCCTCCCAAACAGCCATGGGATAGTCATCCAGTGTGAAAGGTGGGTAGAGAGCGTAGCTAGAAACAAGTGTCTATGGGAGTGTGGTGCATAAATATTGCTAATCACAAGGGGGGTACCATCAAGGTAATCCTCAAGAAATATGAACTTGCCTTACGGAACTAGGATAGAATTGGTAACGGAAAAGGGCCTGCGGTCCTTATCCAGACCAATACTCTCCATGCAAAAGGCATGTAGTGCGTGGTATATACCTTGCTCCATGAATGCCTTTGAAGCTTCGTACCCTCCTTCTGTATCGTATGAGTTGCCTGGAGGATTGGTATATGGACCTTACAGCACTGCAGTAGTGAATGGATGAGGTAGCGTCTTGTTGGGTGGGACATAGTGAGGATATTTCATGTGAGAACTATGTATTTGTTAGACATTATGAGCAGGGAAATATAGTGTGGTGTATAGACATCCTCTCCCATGCCCAACTCTCTTTCACCAGCAAGGCCTTCCCACCATACACCCCATACCCAAGAGAATAATCTTCAGTACTAGAGTACAAAGCAATATACACAAACTGCAAAAAAGAACTCTGGGAGAACAGTACAAACTTAGAAGGGCAGCCTGCAACCAGATGGCTGCCAAAATAAGAAAGCATCCTCAGACATCCCGTTGACGGGTGAGCAGGCTCTGCAGGGCAAGTTGCTGAAGCTGGTGGCAATATAGAGATGGGAAGTGCAGGGTGGAAGATATCACTCATGTCAATGTCAAAAAGAAACAGGAGATAGGGGTAGGGAGGAGGCACTTCGCTTGTAGGCCATAGATCACTCCCTCATTATGCAGCTGGGCTCCACCAACAAGGGCCATGATGAACAGGGTCATGGATGATTAGACCAGATTGTGGGCAGTGTGTGGGGTTACACTCAGGGGAGGATTCCAAAGAGTCTCCATGGGGGAATGGAGCACAGGAGAGGTCCTTGTGGTCCGAAGAGGCAGAGGAGAAGGTCAAGGAAACCAAGTGATCCCGGAAAGAGTTTGCAGTCAACAGTGTCACTTGTCGATCCTGGAGCACTTGGGTCGGGGTAGAAAGGTGGGAGTGGCGGTGGTTAGTGTCCTACCTCCACCATTGGCACTGGTGGGAGCCCTCCACATCATGTTCCAACACCTCTTATTTCACCAGCGATCCTGGGATAAGTCCCTGGGCTTCAATCCAGTGCTGAACTGCTGTATGTTCAGTGAAAAAGTAGAACTTCTGGTGGAGGGGAAATCTTGAGGTGTGCCGGGAACAACAGTGAGTGCTGAATTTCATGATCACGTAGACGCCTCTTTAAGCCAAAAAAGCATGTGCTGAGCTATGGTGTAGTCTGGAAAAATAATTACTCATGCATTATTCTTCATAAGGGGGCCCTGTTGTCTTGCCACTCGCAGGACCGTGTCACAGTTCCGATAGTGCGGGAGACTTGCTAAAAGGGCTTGACGAGGTGCTCCCCTGAGGAGGAAGACAGGCCTGGAACCAGTGCGCCTTCTCAATGGAAAAGAAGGAAAACAGTGTGGTTGCCGGGGTGATTTCACTGAGCCAAGATTCCACAAAGTCACAGGGCTTGATCCCTTTTATTCTTCAGGGAGTACAAATATCCCAATGTTGTTGTGTCACTAGCTCCCTTCATCATCCTCAGCTCTGCACTCCAGAATCTGAAACCTCTCTGTCAAGGACTGCATCTGGCAACTGAGATCTGTGGCAGAAGGTTGGAGATCTGCAAGTGTTTTCTCAGGTTGGGATACTGTGTAAGCCAGTTTGAGATGTTGTCGCGTAGTAAGTTGATGTCAATTGCGCGAGTGTCAATTTTGAATTGATTTCGTAGCTTCAGTAGCTGACTTAATTTGGTCCAATTTGTCAGGATCTGTTGAAGGGCATGGCTGGGGTTTGGGATGAGAGGAGTCACGATGTCCATGTGTATTGGGGTATGTGGCAAATGTTCTGGATTTGGAAACAGGGAGAAGATAGGACCACCGACCAATGTTAAGTTCAAGGGGCTCACAGAGGGAGCAGGTGCAGGAGGATGATGAGCACAGTCTTCAGCATCTAGCTGCAAAGTCGTTTCGGACCCGCCTGCCCCTTCCACCCCAGGACCAAGCCACTAAAAGGTATAGCACAAGGAGTCAATACCGTATCCAGTGCCAGAAATCCTCTCAAATTGAAGTGCCCAAACCCCTGGCCCCAGATTATCAGATGAAAGGGGTAAGGCTGCCAAGGAAAGTCCCCAAAGGCTCAGGCCGGGTCCAGGTGCAATGAGGGCATCCCAGGGCTGTGAACTAGGTGCATCCATCTCAGTAGGCCCACTTGGCCACAAGTCAGAGTCAAACAAGGCAGGCCTTCCAGGGTGTCAAGGCCACTCCCTGGAAGCCGTCGGTCACGGGGGGCAGCAGAGGTCACTCGAGTGAGCAGGCAGTGGTGGGGGTTCCCAGATGACCCCGTATACTGTCCAACATGTGTGTGGAGGGGTGGCTGCAGCAACAGATTACTGCTGGATAAGTCAGGGCTCCGGCGAGGACAGAATGCGGCATACTGGTGGGGAAGGTAAAGGCCTTCAGTGGGCTGAAGTGTCCTGATGAGTCCCGGGGCCACTACTAGTGTGGGGAGCTAGCAGGAGCGAGAGCACCACCCCTGCAGGCCACTCTTTCTTTCACAAATCAAGCACTGTATAATTTGAGGGATGGGAATGTCCCCTGCATGGTGTACTGTTGTGTCCCCTGCCCTGCGTGCCCAGTTGCGAGTATCTAATATCCTGGTTTTTGGCCTAAACCTCACACTATTTTTTAAATATCTTTTTTACTGAGTTTTCTATGTGTTAACAATGAAGCATTCGTATGTTTGGTACACAACACTATATCAGCAGGTTTGCACATACCTCAAGTTATATTTCAGATCAGCTAGACATAAAAATATTTCTGCGCAATAAGACAGGTGTATATAAAAGTGATTGATCATAGGATCACAATATATACACCTCATGATCAATAGCAATCATCAAAACATAAATTACTCTGAACTAACAGTAGCTCTAACTTCGAATCCCACCCACACCTGCTCTGCTGCCTGGGAGTCTCCCTAGTTCATCCCAGCCCAGATCATCACAGTTGCAATGGTCAATGTCAAGTGTGCATGCCAAATAAATCGGGGTACACCACCCATTGTCCTGTGCTAATAACCCACAGACCTGCCAACTCATATGATACCACTGTGTGGCACACGATATTGGCTCCCTTCACACGGTCACACGGTGGCAGGGAAAATGAGCAGGAAATCACTGTAAACAGTGGATTTCTAGCTCATTTTCGGAAGCTTTGAACTGCCGACATCCATTAAGGGGTGTAAAAACACCCCAGTACACCGGCACCATCCTCAGCAAGCTTTTTGTTTTTCTTGGAGGAGGGTGTTTGGGGGTGGCCGGTGGCAAAAGTGCCTTTTAGGTACTTCTTGGCATGAGGCCCCGCACCACCTTCTCACATGGTGCTATTTTTAGGTTTCACCTGCACAGTGCTTGCACTGTGCTTGTGAAATCTATTGTATTTAATATAAATCTTAAAAGGGTCTTAAATTCTGCTCTTACTTTTCATTGGTTCGTGTGCTTGCCACGTCCTTTTTTTCCTCAGTTTCTATTGTTTGTAACATGCTGTTTACTGTTGATCCTTGTGTGTTACTCTTATTAGTGTCCCTTGGCCCAAGTACTCCTTTTCATCCAGGTTGGTGGGTGGAACTTCTTTTATTCGGTTTCGTCTGAGCCGCTTTTTTTGTTTACTTTACCTAATCTCTCCTGGCCTGCGCGCATTTGAAGCGTGCTTATCGTCTGCATGTTTTTTTGTTTATCCGATGTCTTTGATTGAATCTTTTTGTGTTAGCACGCATTTCAAGCGTGCTTGTACAGGATGTTGAGCCGAACCGAGACTCGAAACAAACTCCCCAGCTGCAAGGTCAGCAGTTCTGGCCGTTACGCCACATCCTCTGTCTTGCCCCTTTGCTTCTATTTTCGGTACTCTTGTTGTTTTCGTTTCAGCCTTGCATTCCAGTTCGTTGCTTGCCTGTCCCACCTACCACCTCACTCCAGTTGCGGCATGCCCCTTTTCTCTTTCCTCCCTCGTAGCCGCCTCCAACTGCCCTTGTTTAAAACAGAGGTGGTTCAAGGTAAAGTTTCAACCCCCACTTGTTGTTTTTTTTTTACCAGTCTCAAACGTAGCACGATTCTGAGATTCCAGTGACTGTCTCATTCAGCTTGCACAACAAAATAACCACCATTAAGCAAGTATGACTTGTCTCTGTTATCACCTGCCTAGTTTAAGGTAATATAGGTCTCATTCATGGCTACTGCTGATCACCGTTCATTGTGCTGGCCTGTATTGTACTGTATTATACATTGTACTGCGACATCGGAAAAGATCATTGTGGAATAGAGTAGAAAGTGCTTAACTGGAGCGCTTTTATTTTTGAACTATTTAACATTTTTGGGGAAAAAAACAAGGAATACAGATATTATTAATTTTAATTCTCTTAGCATGTGTTTGCTTTCTTTAAGCAAACAACAGTGCTTTTTGAACTCACAACACAGTCCACGTTTGCCTTGTAAGACATCGGGAAATATATGCATTTGCAATGCACATCGGACAGAATTTCCTCAAGACTAGATATCCCTGTGTTTTGTTTTCTAGCATGTCTGAAGCTTAAGGGCTGCCTTGGCCTTTCTGCAGTGGGTGCTCACAGGGGGCTATCAGCCTGGCAGTGTTGTTAGAGCCCTTCTCAAAGACAAGCATTAGCTAAAGTGGTAATCACTCAATTCATTTAGTGTAGTTGAACAACCAATCACGAGGAACAGGGCGCATGCTGGATGAAATAATTTAAGGGCGCACACCTTAACTTAACATTTTGTAATTATTACTGTGTTTACTGTTGTTCTTTTTTTAACATATTCATCCATATGATTTTATTCTAAAAAAGAATAACATTTTACAGTGTTTATTAAAGCACTATTGCCGTTTCTAAGCGCTGGAAAGTCTGGGAATGATGGCCAGGTCGTCCTTGCTAGGATTGAACTTGTGTTCTTTAGACCATTGCATTTGTCAGTGTCGATCATTCAACTCACTGAGTCACCTTGGTCCTTGACGATAGTTCTTAATTGAGCTGCACAAATTGTGGGTGCCTTACTCTAATGCTGCCACTTACCCAGGTTTACACAACAGCACTGAAAACCTAGTGTACTTTGGTTATGTCTTAAAACGCCACGTAGTGCTGGGTTGCTGTATTTTGACTACATTCATCCTTTCAGTGCATGCACAATGTGAGTAATGGCAAGGAACAAGCTCAACAAGCATTGGCAAAGCCAAAGGTTTTGCCTTTGCAACATATATAGGCTTTGTAAATGTTTGGACACATGTTGCTCAGCAGCGCTGGTTGCTATGCAACATGGCTTAAAGTAAAGAAAAAAAGAGCTGTGATGCAGCCAACATTGGTCACCTCATACCCCTATTATTATTATTATTTAAATTTATATCGGGCGCAACAGCTACCCAAAAAGGGTTTCCCGGCGCCAAGCCAGAGAAGGAGCAGGAAAGGAATTACTGATTAAACAACCAGGTTTTTAGTAACTTGCGAAAGTGCGTGTAACTGGTTTCATTCCGGAGTGGTAGAGGAAGAGCATTCCACAGAGACGGGCCCAGGTAAACAAAGGAGCGACCACCCATACGGTACAGCCTAGTCCTAGGCACCATGAATTTAGCCTGAGTGGTGGAGCGAAGAGTGCGTGATGGCAAATAGGGTTTGACTAGATTTTGCAAATACTGAGGAGCCGTCCCCTGCTTAACCCTGAACATGTAGCTCAGAGCTTTAAACTTGATCCGGCTCTCAACTCTCAGCCAGTGGAGGTCTCTCAAAGAGCCCGAGATGGAGGCCGCTCTAGGAACCCGGCAAAGCAATCTTGCAGCAGAATTCTGCACCAGCTGCAACTTGCGTGTCACGTCTTTATTGGCTCCTAAGTAGAGCATGTTACCGTAGTCCAGTCTAGATGTTACTATTATTTTCTTTACTTTCAGCCATGTTGCACAGCAGCCCCCGCTGCTGTACAACATGTCTAAAAACATTGACAAAGTCAATAGATCTCGCATAGGCGAAACCTATTAACTTTGCCAATGCTTGTTGTTTTGGTTGGCAGGTCTGTAACCATGATCACTTGGGTGGCCGAACAGCGATTGTCTAAGATAGTAAACATAAAGACTATACCTACGTAACTGTATTCAGGAGTGTCTGGCATCATCCTTCCCGCCTCCTTGAACAATTCTATTAGTTCATCCCACTGCCGCTTTCCCAACCCTCGTCTTCTTCTCTACACAGTTCCTTGCTTTCCCCCTTGGTGCAGTATAACATTTCCCTTCACAACAGTACTGCTGTAGGGGGAAGTGTGGTCTTCCATCTCATGGTAAGTGCCCTCTCACCAAGCAGCAGTGCTCGGTCGGTCAATCTTGTTGCTACTTTGACTTTCTTAGTTCTACGATATAATCCTATTAAGTAACTTTCCACTCTCCCCATGTGTGATTTCATCTCTGTTTGGGAGAGTACTTGTTGCACTTCGGCCTAATAATTGTGCAATTTGGGGCAAGCCCACATCATATGTAGTATGTCTGCTGGTGTGTGGTGGCACCTCGGGCAGGTTGCCAAGGTGTTGGGGTAAACCCGATTGAGCTTGTGTGGGGGTGCGATATGCAATATTTATAATATTAAATTGAATGAAAATAAAACAAGCATTTCTGACACCTTTCAAGGGTATTCTAAGGCTCTCTGCCACCCCCTATCATTGTACACTTGTGCAGTCCACCCCCCTATTATGTCTGAGTGAATGTAGCAAAACCCTGGCATGTTCTCGTACAACCTTGTAGAGCTATGTAATCAATTTGCGGCAAAGCCCTATAGTGTGCAAGTTTGTAATAACTCATGGGTATTTGGTTCAGTTGTGTCTTTGTCTCATTGCTCCCTAAATTCTTGCATTCTTTTACTATACAATAGAAATTTCCTCCCCCCTGCACTCCATGCATGTTGATCAGTGTTTGGAAGAAGATAAGTACTAGACTTAGGTCAGCCTCTTCCCACCACATTAATTACCTAGCTGTGAGTATTTCCGCCTTGATGGTATTGCTGGAGCATATGGTTTTGCTGTGCATATATATGCAATGCCGCACCACAAGCACTCCAGTGCCATATGAAGTAAGAGAGCTGAATGCCTCAGGCTTTTTACACCTGGGAAGAGTAGCCTAAACAACGATTTTATATCCTGCTTATTTAATTATATGTTTACCAGTTTACCTATCTCCCAGCTGCTCAGCCAGTGTGAGTGTTGAGAGTGGAATGTTGGTGTGACTGTGATGCTTGGAATGTTTGGGTGCCTGTGTGGAGGAGTGGTGACAGTTGGAAGATGGGCTGAGCAGCAGGCAGGCTGCTCCTGGTGGGGCTGGAGTATAAGGATCACCAGGCTGATGGACTGATGTACATGATTACCATCCTGCAACTTGATCTTAATAAAGGAACTTATAAAATACAACTCGGCTACGTCTGGTAAGACAACAAACTAACCTATCTGGAGTCGTTCTGACGTGAGACCCATCTCTCCCAGAGAATGGCCAACCAGCCTGTATGCCACCTATTGGATCAGGGCCGCTATATAGTAACCCCAAAAGTCCTGAGATCCCATACCGTCCATGTCAGGTGATAGCTTCAGCTTGGTTAACTCTACCCTTCGGCGACCCTTAGCCCATATTAAATCTACTAGTAAAGTATCCAAAAGTTTAAGTAGCAAGGTTGAAACGACCAGTAGCAGGTTCACAAAATAGTGCAAAAGGCAGGGGAACATTACCATATTTGTTACGGCAATGCGGCCAGCCACCGACAGCAGGAGCATGACCCAAAATGCAATTAGCGTTTTTAATGAGGCAAGGCCCCTTCCAAAATGTCCCTCTAGGAAATTAGGGGTCTTGTGATAAACTTGAATTCCTAAATATTGGAAGGTGGGAGCCTCCCATTGTAATTCCTGACTACACACTGGCACTGCTTGTTGTGCTTGAGAGTAACTCAGGAAAAAGAAACATGATTTGTTGTGATTAACTCCAAGGCCCAATACCTCCCAGAAATGCCTGTAAATGATTTGTGATCAGTGATAGGTCGGAATCTATTGCCTGAACATTTAGCAACATCTCATCAGTCTAGAGTGAAATAGTCTTTTATGATCCAGCTAAGGGGATACCCCAGGCTGGGCACTGGATTTGCATCCTTGTTACCTGGGGCTCCATGGCCAGGGCAAACAACAGTGGAGACAGCAAACAACCCTGCCTGGTTCCCCTGGCCAATGCATAGGATCCTGACAGATAGTGACCAATCCGAGCACTTTCCGTTGGTGCTGCATATAAGAGCTTGACCCATTTTATAGAACTGCCGGCTTCTGCCAAAGCAAGACTGTGCAAAAATTGGGTTGTTGGTTGAGGGGGCAGGTTTGAAACCCTACTCAAGCAACAGCCACAATCCTTTTCCGAGTGAACCACAAAAAGTCACTAAATTAACCTGTGCTTAACCCTCTGGTAGCTTGGCACAAAAGCAGTAAGGCTTAACTTGGAGGCAATGTGTAAAGTATTTATGCAGCACACAGTAATAAAGTGAAAACAAAACACAAGATAAATCCCACACCAATTTAGAAAAATAAAGTAAAATGTAATACATCATTTGACACCAAAATAACAAAAATTGAATCAGTAGAACAAGAGATGTGCAGTTTCCAAGATTTAAGGTAAGTATACCGCTTAAACGCACAAAAAGCCACTTGCTGTTATCTGGTCGTGCGAGACTGGGCGAAAGTTATCACAAGTTCAAGTTCACTACGATGGAGTGCGTGCCGGATACAGGGACCAGGTTAGATCTGCTGAAAAAGTTACCTTCTAAAGTCCAGCGTGAACAGTGTTGTTTGTGGTGGAGCAGGTCGCATGGAGCAGGGGAATCATCGTGGATGGTCATTGTAGCGCGAAGAGCAGGCTGGGCGTTGGGGATGGTTGATGTTGTAGCCCGAAGATCCTATTGGGCATCGCGGACAGCTGTTGCAGGAGATTTGCAGTGCCAGTCATCATGGGTTGTATGATGGAACCACACATGCGTTTACCACAAATGCCTTTACATTGCAAAGATGTTACAACTAATTGCCTTAGGGAAGCGCTGGACTTTGTAATAGTATATTTTTTTATACCAACTCCAGTCTTCGCAATAGTAAGGAAGGTTTTGGACTTAAAATCCAACAACAGTCCAACAATGCATTCCCTAAAGCAAGTCATAATGTCTTGTGTGGTAAAGGAACGCGTGGTACAACGCGTTCGCTGTAGTGGCCACATTGTAAAGGCACTTTGTGGTTCCAGGCAGGGCCAGCTCTAGGGCGGTGTGAATGGTGTGACCGCACCGGGCTATGTCTTCAGGTGGGAGTGTTGTGTTTGCAAGTATATCATGGTTTTAATAGCACCTGCTGCCGCGTTCCAGGCCTCAAGCACTTTTCAGGCAACAATAAAAAAAGTCAAGATAACTCAGATGATTATTGTTCTTCTTAGAGAGAGATCAGAGGTTTGTCTAATGGAAGTTTTGACTCAAGGTAAGGTAGTGCTGAGGGTTAATATGCCCGCTGCAAAGAAAGTGTACCATGCAGATCACAAAGTGCATATAATGTAAATAGGTCAGTAGGTTACTGTTTTTGTCTGAGAGAGGCTTTTGTTGCTTGCAGTTTATAAGTTTAAATCCTAACATAGAACAGTGAGTTATTATCAAAGAGCTGCATGCAAACTGCAAGGTATAGATGAGAGCGTTATGATTTTTTTTCTCCAGTCTTTCATTCTCCTAATGTTGGAAAAAGGGTTAATTTGATTAGAAATCAATTCTGATTATTAAAGAGAACCCCCAACCATTTTGTTATGTTTCAAATTCTGAGTTTGTGCTTCTCCAGACCAAGCACTAATAAACTATACTGCCTACCTTTATGTATGACATGTGACTTTACACACCTACGATTGATTGTCTTGTGTAGTGTGTGTGATGTAAAGTGCTCTAACACCCTACACTGGTATGAGTGGCACTATAAAACAATTAAATGCATCTGAGAGACAGTGGTTATGGAGACTTGAGGTGCACTGTTAAAGGGTGGTAGTGAGGGAATCCGTGTTGTCGCTGGTCATTGAGGGGCGCCAACAAACAATGTCGCACTGGGCGCCACCAGCACTAAAGCCAGCCCTGTTTCCGGCTGTATGATAAAGGCTGTTTCCTGTCCCTATGGGCTGTTGAAGCTATTAGAGCAAAGTGCAGATCTTGGGTTGCCGGTCGTCGCTGGTGACCACAGTAGCGCAAAGAGTCAGTTTCACTGGGGCTTCGCATTGGCGATTGGTGAGGGCAGCATGATCTTGGAGTGTACAGGCCCAAAAATTCAGGTTTTGCCTTTTCTTCAAGGAGGAGCTCACCAAGGGTCCAGGATCTTGGAGGCACCTCTAGGGAATCAGGAACTCACTTCAGCAGAGTCCAGCAGGGTCCAGCCAGATCCAGTGTGCAGGTCCAGGCAAGTTCAGTGAAGCAGGTCAACTGGGCAGTTGCAGGGAAACCTCTGGAGCTTGTTGTGTCCCAGTAGCTCAGAGCAGGAGGTCAGTCAGCTGACCCTTTGAGTCACTTCATTCTGGGATGAAGGGTGCAGGTCCAGTCTTCCTTCTCAGACCGTAGGGGAGGCCTCAAGCAGCAGGGCAGTCCTTCTTCTGTAGTATCCACAGGTCCAGGAGTGTATGAAGAGTGGGTCTGAGGGTTTCCTTTTTATTCCTGGTGCCAACTTTGAAGTGGATGAAACCTCTGGAGTCTTCCCTCTACAGAAGTGTCTGAAATTTCTTGCCTCCCTGTCCTGGTCCCAGTCTGTCTGCAGGCACAATAGACTAGTGTGAAGTCCTTTGCGTGTGAGCTGAGGTAGTACCACTGAAGCGCAAGTGTGATAGGTGACAGCTCAGCCCCCTCATCAGGTAAAGATGGCCCATTCTGCAAACACCCAGACCCTCTATTGTGTGGAAGTCTGGGAGGAATACACAAAGTCCAACTACACCTAGGTATGTGACACAGGAACAGGCTGCAGGCATCAATTGGTTAGAACAAAAAAATGCCAGCTTTCTAAAAGTGGTATTTTCAGAATTGATCACTTAAAATGCGACTTTACCATTAAAGAGGGTTTTAAATTATAATTCCTCAGACACCAAATATGACATTTCTACCTGTGCTCAATCAAACGTTATCACTTATTAAGTGTAATACGTTAACCCAGTGTTATCCTATGGGAGAGTAGGCCTTGCAATAGTCAAAAACAAATTTGAGAGTTTTTCACTACCGGGACATGTAAAACTTAAAAGTACTTGGCCAACTTTTTAAATACAATGAACCTTGCCCTCTTGGCTGTTTAGGGCCTACACTAAGGGGGGCGTGTATGTAGTAAAGAGGAAGGATTAGACTTGGCAAAAATGTTTTATTGTAGAAATATCAATGTACATGGGTGGCACAATAAGTGCTGCAGGCCCACTAGCAGCATTTAATTAACAGGCCCTGGCTACCTGTAGTACCACTTTACTAGGGACTTACAAGTAATTTATGTGCCGATTGGTGTAAGGCAATTTTACCATGTTTAAATGAGAAAGCACAATCATTTTATCACTGGTTAGCAGTAGTAAGGTGCACAGAGTCCTAAGGCCATCAAAAACAAATTCACCAAAACAGGAAGCGTGATGGCAAAGGGTTTGGGGGTGACCCTACAGAGAGCGCCAAGTCCAGCAAAGGAGACGATTACGATGCCGTAGGAAACAGCAACGATTGCGATGCCGTAGGAAATGGCTCCGACCCCCAGTCGGAGCCGTTCCTACGGCATCGTAATCAGCAGTTTGGATTCATTTCTGACTGACCCATTTGGATGGAGTCGGTCGGAAATTAATCCAAACTGGATTTCCAAATGGCTTCCGATGGGCTCGGAGAGCCCGTCTGCCATTCGGAAAGCCTCCTGTAATCCCAAGGGTGGCTCTTTCTGCCCGATAGATTACAATGTCGGATTCCGACAGCCTTTCTGTGCCAGCCTTTCCGACACAGAAAGGCTGTTGGAAGTCAACTTTGGGGGCCCCCAGCAGGGCCCCCATGGGTGCAAGGCCTCTGGATGGCGACTGAGGGGGCACCTATTGTGCTCCCCTGTTGATCCCTGCACCCGTGGCAGGCACCTTGAGGTGCCTGCCACAGGGTGCAGGGATGAACTGCACCTCTTCTCTTTACAATGAGAACATGCATTCTGGTCTGGGTGCATGCTCCCATTGTAAAGAATAGGACTGCGACCAAAGAGTGTTCGACCGCATCCTAATTGCTGGGTTGGGACCACCGACAGGAGGTCGGTCGGTCCCAGTATCCAATCGATGTCGGAGGGACTCAGGTCCGTCCGACATCAAAATCGGACCCAAAGACGTTACTTTGGTCATGTATGCAAACTTTCCTGTATCAAGAGCCTGTTCAAGGTCTAGAGCCAAACAGGTGCAGTTAGACCATTGCTGTGGGGCAACCTCTAGTATTTGATACAGGCATTGTATATTCTGGGATGTATTTCTTATCGAGATAAAGACATTTTGGTCTTTGTGAATGAGGTTGGGCAAAAGAGGAAGGAGGCGTTTGGCTAGCAGTTTGTTCAATATCTTATATTCTGTGTTAATGACTGAGAGGGGATCATTTGATGACAGCTTCAGCAGGACCCATCCGGGTTTCAGGTCACTATGACTTTACTAGTTGTGACTGGGAACTAGCCCGTGCTCATTGCTGCCTCATATAACCTAAGTATCTTGGGTACTAATAAAGATTCAAATGTAGCATAAAACTCAACCATCAGAACCTGCTGATTTGCCCCTTGCTAATGCACAGATAGCCTGTTGAATTCGCTGCTCTGAGATAGGGGCTGCTAGCAGGTTGTCTGCCTCTGGTGCACAGATAGCCTGTTGAATTTCCTGCTCTGAGATAGGGGCTGCTAGCAGGTTGTCTGCCTTTGGTGGTATCTACGGTGCTCAGTGGTGGAGTATAGTTTCGTACAATTGTTCTTAAAAGTGTTATTAATCTCAGTTTGGGTATGAACATTCATTCCCACAAGATTTGTGATAGACAAGATAGGGGTATGTAATGGATGAAGCTTGATAACCCAGGCTAATAATTTACCTGCCTTAACGCTTTCTGCATGAACTCTTTCTACATACGCCACCTAGTCAATACGCCTAAGTCATTCATATAGTTCAATGTGTTTTTCCCTAGTTTCTCGCAGAGGCCCTGCCTGGTAGGATCCGATATAGCAGCCATCATTAAGTTTTTCAGGTACTCTTCAATTTTCTTTAGCAGCGAATCAACTGTTCCTTGGGGCCCAATTACTGTATGAATAAATGTGCCTCTCATGACTAGATCAAATGCTTCCCACTCAGTCAGCAGTGTGGAAGCCAACCCTCATTTTCTAAAAAGTAGTCATTGATTGTTGTGCAGTGTGTCTTAGACTACTGCATCCTTGAACCAGTTTAGCTGCAGCCTCCAGGTAGAGATGGGAGTTGGTACTGTGCCTCATTTTAGGCCTGCATCAAGTGGATTATGATCTGATAATGTCTTGCCTAAATATGTTGAGTGGTAAACATCAGACTTCAGTGTTTTCGAACAAACCACTCTGTCCAGCGTTACATGCCATCCATAAGGAAGTGAAAAAAAGGAATATTCGTGCATCCACTTCTTACTGTGCCACCATGAGTTGACCAGGGCTAACTCCGCGATGCAAAGTTCCAACCACTTGGCATTCTGAGTGGCAGTGTGTTTGGTAGAGGAGGATGAGAGGGGTTGAGAGTGAGAGCACAGTTGAGGTCTCCATTCAGCAACAAGGGGATACCCACCAATTGTGCCTGGATAGATCAACAGGAAATGAGGGTTGGCCAATATTGGGCTTGTGTATACTACTCAGCTTATGCTAGAGGCACCACCATATAGCTGAAGACAGGAATACCATTTCTTTCTGAAGAGACAACATTGGTAGATACCTACTAGTAACACCCTATCCAGATCAAGGTCCCTGCTTCACCCCTGCACTCAGAGTGGCAATCAAGGTTCGGTGGTTCTCAGCTCCAGGAAACTCCAGGTTGGGCTGCAGTGTCAGTAATGCGGCCTAGGAGGCGCGGGCCCCAGGCCCCGCCACCAATCATTTCCCACGACACAGCTTTTGGACCACCACCCAGGCACTTTGTGGGGAGGGAATAATATGCAGTATTGATTAGAATCAGGGTTCCCCTTCATGGATAGTTGCAGATGATGCAGGCCGGGTCTGGGAGCTCCCTCAGTTGATATCCGCCATCTTAGACGGGTAGCCACACCTCCCTCCGGTCTCAGCCTCACACTCATACAATGTGTGCACTAAGGCCTAGACCTCTTCCTTAACGTGAGTCCAATACTGGACCTATCCTAGACTTGGAGGGGCACACCAACTGTGCTCTCCATTGTGAAAGAGGATTACTGTGCCAGTTAAAGATTGAAGTGTGTATCGCGATGGTGGAAGTAATCCATATTTTAAGTGATGCTAGTGCTGTGTTTATATCTTAAGCACGTAAGTGATTGTATGTAAGTGTGTGGTCTGTGTGTTTCACACAGTGTGCATGTCTAAGTGAACCAGAGTGGAGGAGGCCATTGGGTTCCATTTTGTTGTAAGTCCCTGGTCTGCTCAAGTGCACAAGATGAAGGTGAGGTTACTTTCCCAGTTAGTGGGAGTATATTGCTGACATTCCTTGGACTTGAGGGCGGGGACATAAATACTAACGTGGAGAAAGAGGGCATAAGCTCCCCATAGAAATTCTATGAGGATTTTTTTGCTGCAGAGAGCTGTCAACTAGTTTCCCTAAATACTACCATTTGTTGGATGGTAAGGCTGAAATGTGGGATTTCAGTCCCTTTTGTCAGACTGTGAAAAGTCCCTTAGAAAGGGGCCAGCTTTTTAACTCTTACTCTACCACTGTCAGATGTGGGTGTGATAGCCAGGTGCTGAATGCTCACACCTGTCTTCCTCTGTGAGGGGTATTCAAACCTTGAGACGGCCCTGCAATGAGGAGCATCGCTCCAGATAAATTCTGGAAGACAGCCTGAGAAGAACACATAAAAGAAGAACTGACCCAAACCAGTTCTGAAAATTAAGACAGAGACAGTTCCATCAATTTTCTAGTTTCTAACATAACTAAATAATGTGTCGCCAGTTTCCTGTCTCTCTGAGATATCGTCTACATCAATTGGTTTATTTGGGTGAGATTTAATGTAATGCAACTGGGGTATAATGCAATTGGTAAACAGAATAGTATAACATCCTTTGTATTTTTGAGCTCAGTTGAAGTGGGTTTATAAATCGATTAATTTGTGTTCAGTCCCCATCGAAGGTCTCTTAACTGAAAAGTCCTATCCAATTTGTGCAGATTTTAATTTGGTCTACTTTAGTGAATATCAACAGTAATTCAAATGTTGTGGAGATATGCCCTTCACCCAGGGGTTGCTAGGCATTTGTTCTGTTTGCATTAGAGTCCATGGCATCCTTGCTACATGACAGTGTCTGTCCAAGGTGTGAAACCTGACTAGTGGTACTGCAGCAATGGGCAAGTTCCAGTTACTCTTACAGTTTTTGCTCTATATCACTTTCCATGATTTGACTGGGATAAGTGAGGATGGAAACCGATTGCTGATTCAACAGTGATTCTGGATCCTTCCAGCACCAGTGTAAGGGTTTTCAGAGCACCAACCAAACACCCATTTTCCTGTTTGGGTGCTCCATTTGCCCTAGCAACAAGGCCTTTTTGAAGACACACATAGCGATCTTGTGGATTACCATTAGGAAGCAGCATGCAGTGGTCTTAATATAGACCTAGCCCTGGCCAATGTTCTCTTCAATTAGGGTTAAATTATCTAATGTTTCAAGGGTTCGGGAGAAATTTCCCCCCAAGGGGATATGTTTAAAATATTCGTGATGTCCAAAATAATGAATTCCTACATGCACGGTTCCTCTTTCAGTGTTTTTGAAGGTTAAGAAAGAAGACGGAAGTGGCGGTTGGGTGATAGGAAGGTGTATTGTGAATATTTAAGTATTGTAATTCTCTCAACCTCTATTTATATGCAATGTAATTTGTATAATCACGTGAGCACGGCAGCCTCACACAAGCTAAGCTTCTGAGGTGGCCCTAAACTAAGGCACGTTTGTGCTCACTTTCCAATATTTAAAATTTAGAAAAACTATATCCCCTATATACTCTACAATACGGTTATCGCCACTGAATTCTTCAACAGGAAGCAGCTGGAACACGCTCTCTCTCCAAATATCTGTCAACAGGTGTGCAGAGGCTGACACTTCCTGCGAGATGCCTGAGGGACCGCGCGTTATGACGCAGCAGGAAACATGCCTCTAACCTCCATGGGGATCTGCAGTGAGTGCCGGTGCCCAAAGCTCTGCTCAGAAGCCGGCTGCGGCGCTAGCGCTACTGCATGTCGGCGCACCAAATACCAACGCTATGTAGTCTGGAATACACCTCATTCCTCTTTAAATGGCAACTAGAACTTCCCTGCCCTTTTATCTCACTCTTGCAGGTTCCTGCTTTCTCCCTTTGAGACGGATTTTAAGACTTTCTCTTTCTTCTTCTTTCCCCTTTGTGCGTTTTTCCCTATCTTCCTCTCAGGAAATGTCTGATGAGGAAAAATAAAGGCCGGGAACCAAAAATGAGTGCCGGTGGTCCCCAACGGCAACCAGCGGCTCAAATTAAGCACTGTAAATTCTGACCAATCAGTACTGTCTCTGAGAACATTTTCGTGCTTCAATATAAACCCCTGCCAGTGGTATTACTCTCCAGCTTTGCGTGTTCTTTGTACCCTGCTAAAGATGGAATCTCTGAAATGTATGTTTTTATTCTGTCAGCCTCCTGAATCCTTTCTGAACAATACCAACACCTCCCACCACTTTGAGGACATTTTCAGGCTTCACTGCCAGCGGCACTAGGCTATGCCTTTCCTTAGATAATACTTAGTGGGAGTACTTAATATATTCTTTATTGTATAGTTAATTAAAACCGACACAATATTCCAATATCTAAAAAGCAATATACGCTTATTATTATTTCATTTTTATACACATTAAGGATAAAATTAATCATCAGTGTTTATATTTGGTAATTTAAAATCAATAATACATTATCAATGCTGAATTGAAATTCCAGATTAAACATTATTTAATATTGTTCAAGGAAGGGTCCACTTCCGGGTCAATGTCGACATAAATATTGCAACCTGAGATGTGTGGTTTAGAGATGAAGGAAGAGGTGGGGGGAAGAGGTGCATTGGATGGGTGTTTTGTGGAGGTAGATGAGAGAGTTGCAAGGGAGGGGTGAAGTTTAAAGGGAGGCGGTGGAGAGGTGCGGTGAAGAGGTGGTGTAAATTAGGAGAGTGGTGCAGATGAGTGGTACAAAGGTTACATTCTGTGATTCTGAGATATGGTCCCCTTTTAGAAAATTCACTTTTTTCAGCAATGTTCTTTAACTCTCTCTCCTCAGGCTAAGAGTCTTGCTGGGTTCGCCTGCTTGAGTCACCTTTCATCAAAACCTTTTCAGCGCGATGCATTTTCATAAGACATAGGGAACTCTTAGTCGGTTCCACCATAATAACAGTGGTCAGGATACACACTGCATCCGCCACCTGGGTCCGGTACTAGTGCCACGCTCGGACCAAAGGATGCTGCCAGAGTGAATCTGTAGAGGTTGCTCCAAGCTACAGTCAGACATCAACCACTGTGTGTTCGTGCAACTCAGACTCGGATCTGGCCATGAGTGTTGTATTTCCCAAATTCACTCAATGGATATAGCAGTAAAATGAGCCTCGTGGGCCCTCTTACCGCTCGTATACGCTAGCCCACCTTCAACTACTTTGACAAACATCCCAAAAGCTTCTGTTGGCATCTGGTCAGCATGGATTAACCCTCCCACTCTCAAGCCTAGCTTACTTCAAGAAAGTAATTAAATGTGGCTTACATTGTTTAAGGAAAGGCTTTTGTCCTTACCCTGCAACAGTGTTAGTGTCTATTTACTGATCTGTGTATACGTGCGTAAGCGTGTGTGTCTACCAAGAGATTTGTTGCGCAACAGCTTCCATTGCATTGCTGTGGCTCCGGAGCTCCACTTCTGAGAAGCCTGTGGCTTGGCGCGGCTGTGGGGTTTACGTAGCACAATCGTGTGGTTTGCCCCCAGCAGGTATCTACTTTAAACTAAAAGGCAACAACTGAGAGAACGGTTTACCTATTTGACTGATGCTTCTATAGTCCTAATAATCGGTGCCATACTAGAAGCCACGTAGTCATATTTTCAGGTCTGACTTACCTAAATCATATTAGTGTTCACTTGCTGGGACTGACTGGGCTCCCGCGCTTCGTTTAATTGAAGCCCCCGGGTGGGCCAGGTCCCGGGGGCAGTAAAAAAATGTGTGGGGGGGCCCCAATCCCCCCCACACTGCCCCGGGGACCGCCACCCCCCGGGGCTTTGCAACAATATTTGCGGGGGGCACACGGCCCCCCGCAGCCCCGGGGACCGCCACCCCCGGGGCTTGTTTTTTTAGAGTTTGGGGGGCCTCTAAGGCCCCCCTAAGCCCCGGGGACCGCCACCCCCGGGGCTTTGATCAATAATAATCGTGGGGGGGCACACTGCCCCCCCCGCAGCCCCGAAGACCGCCACCCCTGGGGCTTCTTTTTAAAAAAATATATATACCTGTGTGGGGGGGCTCGAGCCCCCCCACACGCCCCGGGGACCGCCACCTCCCCGGGGCACTAATATTTAAATTTGGGGGTCCGTAACAGACCCCCGAGCCCCGGGGACCACCACCTCCCCGGGCTGTGCAAGTGAAGGGAGGGGGGCCGCGCGGCCCCCCTCCTGGAGCCTGTGATGGCCCTGGGGACCGCCAACCCCCAGGGCCGGCTCCTGCAGTGTCCCGGGGTGCCCACCCCCGGGACACTGCTGTTTGCTATGGCTTTTGGAAGAGAAAGCAGGAAACCTGCTCTCTCTTCCAAAATCTAAAGCAGATTGCTTTTCCACACGGGGAGCTGCATGTCAGCAGCTCCCCATGTGGAAAAGCAATGCCGGCTCCTGCAGGACGCGGGGAGCCGGCGGGACTGTGGGGGCATTGGGGCTCCCCCCACGGTCCCCAATGGATAGGGCCTGCCCCGGGGGATGGGGTCCTCGGGGCTAGTACTGGCGCCACAGGGCGCGTTTGCACAGTGGTGAAGGGAGGGGGCGGGGCCTCAGCTGACATGTGTGCAAACACACCCTGTGGCGCGTTTTAAGTTGGGGAATTAATTCCCCTTGAATCCTGAGGGACCCTGGGGGCCAACTAGCCCACCAGGTACCTCCAGTGCGCGCCACAGGGCTGCGTTGCAGAGAGGTGGTCCAGGCCACGCCCCTTTTTACACCTCTGTGCAATGCAGCTGTGTGGCGCTTACTGGAGGTACCTAGTGGGCTAGTTGGACCCCAGGGACCCTCAGGATTAAAGGGGACTTAATCTCCCAACTTAAAACGGCCACAGGGCTTGTTTGCACACATGTCACCTCAGGCCCCACTCCCTTCACCACTGTGCAAACGCGCCCCGGGGCGCGTTTTAAGAGGAAGTTTTAATCCCCCTGCCCTATTATGTACTAGGGCCTTACAGAGGAGGTCATGCTAATGACAGGGGTACCCCAACGCATAGTGTCCCCTAGTGTATGTAGGTGTTTTCACTGTATTCTAAGTGTCTTTTAGCATAGCACTGGCTCTAGGCCTGGTTAGTCTGAATCAGTTACCACCAGTACCCGTCTGAAAAAGTTGTGGGCACAGGATGATTTTGCAACAAGGCCTCTTTCTGCTCCTCTGTTGGTTATTTCTGCACATGTCTTGCTTCTTCCTGCTCTTTTCTTCGTCTTTGTGGACTTCTGTTGCTTCTTTCTGCATTTCTTTTGCTTCTTTCTGTGCATTTTTTCTTCTTTCTTCACATGTCCTACCTCTGTAGGCATAGTTAGAAACTAGCATTTAAAAAACCTTTGAAATTCACTTAAAAAACCATTGTTTTCAGGCACGTTATAGTTAGAAATTAGCATTTAAAAAACCTTTGAAATTCACTGAAAAAGCCATAGGTTTCAGACACGTTATAGTTAGAAATTAGCATTTAAAAAACCTTTGAAATTCACTGAAAATACCATAGGTTTCAGGCACGTTATAGTTAGAAATTAGCATTTAAAAAACCTTAGAAATTCACTGAAAAAACCATAGGTTTTAGGTTCAGTTATAGTTAGTTGGACATTTCACTCGTACAAAACCATAGAAATTCCCCCGTTATAGTTAGTTCAGCTAACTATAACTCGCGCCCCCGCAATGCACTGCTGATGACGTCACATATTACATCACTCATGACATGGTCAGTGACATCACTGATGACATCACTGATGACATCTCAAATGACATCACTGATGACATCACTGATGACATCATCCATGTGATAATTTGATGCATCTTCTCACACCCTAATATAACCTTTGATACACCCACTCTAAATTACATACAGACATTCTCAAAACCAAAGACACTCCAACACCAATAACTACATACCCACTCACTGATTCTTAGGTCTACACACACACATCCACTCACTCACCCGTACAGTCACTCATACTTATGGTCACTCAGTACAGGACTATCATATGCACTCATACACCTACATAGACACTCACACATCACCACTCATCCATAGAGGTACTCACACACCTAGTCAGTCATGCAAATAATTAATCACACTGCCATTTACTCACCTATACAGTTATACACACACCAGCTCACTTACTCATACAAATACTAGCACATTCTTACGCTCTTATACAATCACTGATACAAGTACACACTCATCCATACAGCCACTCTCACAATCACACACTCTCACTTATAGCATTTATATACTCCAACACACATATATACTGCCTTTCACATATGTAGTTACTCACACATGTACCACTGAGATATACATTCACTCACTAACACACCCATACACACACTCACCCACCCATACAGTCCATCACAGATGCACTCTTGAAACCATGCACCCAGTGAATCACCCACTCACACATCTATGCACAGAGTCACACACACCCCACCCACACAAACAATCAGGCACCCATACAGATACTCAGACAACCAATCAATAACCCATGTAGACACTCATGTAGCTATTCACATACCCATGCAGCCGCTTACACACCAACAGACAGACGGATACAGACATTCACACAGTTTAGTCACTAACCCATGCATTCAGTAAGATACGTTTAATCACTCACTTATAGAGTCAGTCAAGCACCTACTAAATCATCCATTCAGACACTTATACACCCACTCATTCTTCAATACGCCTTTCCCTATATATATCAAACATATTTAAACTTTACAGAAACACACAGTCACTGGATGATGTCATCAGTGATGTCATTTGAGATGTCATCAGTGATGTCATCAGTGATGTCACTGACCATGTCATGAGTGATGTAATATGTGACGTCATCAGCAGTGCATTGCGGGGAGCGAGTTATAGTTAGCTGAACTAACTATAACGGGGAATTTCTATGGTTTTGTACGAGTGAAATGTCCAACTAACTATAAATGTCCCTAAAACCTATGGTTTTTTCAGTGAATTTCTAAGGTTTTAAATGCTAATTTCTAACTATAACGTGCCTGAAACCTATGGTTTTTTCAGTGATATATTTTCACTGAAAAAACCATAGGTTTCAGGGACGTTATAGTTAGAAATTAGCATTAAAAAACCTTAGAAATTCACTGAAAAAACCACAGGTTTCAGGGACGTTATAGTTAGTTGGACATTTCACTCGTACAAAACCAGAGAAATTCCCCCGTTATTGTTAGTTCAGCTAACTATAACTCGCGCCCCCGCAATGCACTGCTGATGGCGTTACATATTACATCATTCATGACATGGTCAGTGACATCACTGATGACATCTCAAATGACATCACTGATGACATCATTGATGACATCATCCAGTGACTGTGTGTTTCTGTAAAGTTTAAATATGTTTTATATATATGCCAAGGTGTATTGAAGAATGAGTGGGTGTATAAGTGTCTGGATGGATGATTTAGTAGGTGCGTGACTGACTGTATAAGTGAGTGATTAAATGTGTCTTACTGAATGCATGGGTTGGTGAGTAGCTACATGAGTGTCTATATCGGTTATTGATTGGTTGCTTGAGAATTTGTATGGGAGACTGAGTGTGTGTGTGGGTGGGTGGGAGGTGTGTGACTCTGTGCATAGATGTGTGAGTGGTTGATTCACTGGGTGTATGGGTTCAAGAGTGCATGTGGAAACAGCTGTATGGGTGGGTGAGTGTGTGTATGGGTGTGTTGGTGAGTGAATGGATGTCTCAGTGGTACATGTCCAAGTAACTACATAGGGAAAAGTCAGTGTATGTGAGAGTTGGAGTATAAATGACTATACGTGAGAGTCAGTGATTGTGAGAGTGGCTGTATGGATGAGTGTGTACTTGTATCAGTGATTATATAAGAGAGTAAGTATGCGTTACTATCTGTATAGGTGAGTAAATGGGAGTGTGATTGATTCTTTGCATGACTGACTAGGTGTGTGAGTAACTCCATGGATGAGTGGCGGTGTGTGAGTGTCTGTATAGGTGTATGAGTGCATATGATAGTGTTGTATTGATGAGTGACTGCATGTATGAGTGATTGTATGGGTGAATGAGTGGATGTGTGTGTAGACCTAGGAATCAGTGAGTGCGCATGTAGTAACTGGTATTGGTGTGTCGATGGTTTCGAAAATGGTAGTCTGTATTTTACAGTGGGTGTATCAAAGGTTATATTAGAGTGTGAGGAGGTGCATCAGATTTTCATGTGGATGATGTCATCAGTGATGTCATCAGTGATGTCATTTGAGATGTCATCAGTGATGTCCTCAGTGATGTCACTGACCATGTCATGAATGATGTAATATGTGACGTCATCAGCAGTGCATTGTGGGGCGCGAGTTATAGTTAGCTGAACTAACTATAACGGGGAATTTCTCTGGTTTTGTACGAGTGAAATGTCCAACTAACTATAACGTCCCTGAAACCTGTGGGTTTTTCAGTGAATTTCTAAGTTTTTTAAATGCAAATTTCTAACTATAACGTCCCTGAAACCTATGGTTTTTTCAGTGAATTTCAAAGGTTTTTTAAATGCTAATTTCTAACTATGCCTACAAAGGTAGGACATGTGAAGAAAGAGGAAGAAAAGCACACAAAGAAGCAAGACAAATGCAGAAAGAGGCAACAGAAGTCCAGAAAGACGAAGAAAAGTGCAAGAAGAAGCAAGAGATGTGCAGAAAGAACCATCAGAGGAGCAGAAAGTCCTCCTGTGCCCCCAACTTTTTGCTGACAGGTACTGGTGGTAACTGACTCTGACTAATCGGCCCTAGAGCCAGTGCTATGCTAAAAGACACTTAGAATACAGTGAAAACACCTACATACACTAGGGAACACTATGCGTTGGGGTACCCCTGTGATTAGCATGACCTCCTCTGTATTTGCCATGAGTTAGTGCCTGGGTCATTGGATGAGTACATGGGTACTGACTGGATGATTAGAGTACTGCAAGGAGAGTGGATGGTGAATTTATAAACTCTTGTGTTTTGGCAGAGTGATTGGATAAGGACATGGAACTGGTTGGGTGATTGGAGGAGTGCATGGGTAGTGACAAGGAGATGGCTGGACTGCATCAGTAGTCCTCAGGGGATTGTAGCAGTACATGTGTTAGTGCCTGTGTCATTGCATAAGTACATGGGTAGTGACTGGATGAGTAGAGTACTGCAAGGAGAGTGCATGGTGAATCTATTAGTGCTTGGGTTTTGGCGGAGTGATTGGATAAGTACATGGTGCTGGCTGGGTGATTGGAGGAGTGCATGGGTAGTGACAAAGAGATGGCTGGGCTGCATCAGTAGTGCTCAGGGGATTGTAGCAGTGCATGTGTTAGTGCCTGGGTCATTGCATGAGTACATGGGTAGTGACTGGATGATTAGAGTACTGCAAGGAGAGTGCATGGTGAATTTATAAGTGCTTGTGTTTTGGCGGAGTGATTAGATAAGTACATGGTGCTCGCTGGGTGATTGGAGAAGCGCATGGGTAGTGACAGGGCGATGGCTGGACTGCATCAGTAGTGCTCAGGGTATTGTAGCAGTGCATGAGTAAGAGCATGGGTCATTGCATGAGTGCATGGGTACCTACTGGATGATTAGAGTAATGCAAGGAGAGTGCATGGTGAATTTATAAGTGCTTGGGTTTTGGCGGAGTGATTAGATAAGTACATGGTGCTCGCTGGGTGATAGGAGGAGTGCATGGGTAGTGACAGGGCGATGGCTGGACTGCATCAGTAGTGCTCTGAGTATTGTAGCAGTGCATGAGTTAGTGCATGGGTCATTGCATGAGGGCATGGGTACTGACTGGATGATTAGAATACTGCAAGGAGAGTGCATGGTGAATTTATAAGTGCTTGGGTTTTGGCTAAGTGATTGGATAAGTACACACATGTCACATCAGGCCCGCCCCCTCCCTTCACCACTGTGCAAACGCGCCCCCTGGCGGGTTTTAAGTTGGGGGATTAATTCCCCTTGAATCCTGAGGGTCCTTGGGGGCCAACTAGCCCACCAGGTACCTCCAGTAAGCGCCACAGAGCTGCGCTGCAGAGAGGTGGTCCAAGGCCACTCCCCTTTTTACACCTCTCTGCAACGCAGCTCGGTGGCGCTTACTGGCGGTACCTGGTGGGCTAGTTGGATCCAAGGGACCCTCAGGATTCCAGTGGACTTAATCCCCCAACTTACAATGTGCCAGAGGGCCCGTTTGCACAGTGGTGAAGGGAGGGGGTGGGGCCTGATGTGACAAGTGTGCAAACTCTCCCCGTGGTGCATTTTAAGTTGGGAGATTAAGTCCCCTTGAATCCTGAGAGTCCCTAAGGCCCAACTAGCCCACCAGGTACCTCCAGTAAGCACCACAGAGCTGCGTTGCAGAGAGGTGGTCTGAGACCACGCCCCTTTTTACACCTCTCTGCAACGCAACTCTGTTGCACTTACTGAAGGTACCTGGTGGGCTAGTTGGCCCCCAGGGACCCTCAGGATACAAGGGGACTTAATCCCCCAACTTAAAACGCACCACGGAGCGCGTTTGCACACTTGTCCCATCAGGCCCCGCCCCCTCCCTTCACCACTGTGCAAACACGCCCTGTGGTGTGTTTTAAGTTGGGAGATTAAGTCCCCTTGAATCCTGAGGGTCCCTGGAGTCCAACTAGCACACCAGGTACCTCCAGTAAGCGCCACAGAGCTGCGTTGCAGAGAGGTGTAAAAAGGGGCGTGGCCTCGGACCACCTCTCTGCAAGGCAGGCCTGTGGCGCTTACTGGAGGTACCTGGTGGGCTAGCTGGCCCCCAGGGTCCCTCAGGATTCAAGGGGAATTCATTCCCCAACTTAAAACGCGTCACAGGGAGTGTTTGCACACATGTCACCTGAGGCCCCGCCCCCTCCCTTCACCACTGTGCAAATGCGCCCTGTGGCACTTTTTAAGTTGGGGGATTAGGTCACCTTGAATCCTGAGGGTCCCTGGGGCCCAACTAGCCCACCAGGTACTTCCAGTAAGCGCCACAGGCCTGCGTTGCAGAGAGGTGGTCCGAGGCCACGCCCCTTTTTACACCTCTCTGCAACGCAGCTCTGTGGCGCTTACTGGAGGTACCTGGTGGGCTAGTTGGACCCCAGGGACCCTCAGGATTCAAGGGGACTTAATCCCCCAACTTAAAACACGACACAGGGCATGTTTGCACACATGTCACCTCAGGCCCCGCCCCCTCCCTTCACCACTGTGCAAACACGCCCCGTGGCGCGTTTTAAGTTGGGGGATTAAGTCCCCTTGAATCCTGAGGGTCCCTGGGGTCCAACTAGCCCACCAGCTACCTCCAGTAAGCGCCACAGAGCTGCGTTGCAGAGAGGCGTAAAAAGGGGCGTGGCCTGGGCCACCTCTCTGCAAGGCAGCCCTGTGGCGCTTACTGGAGGTACCTGGTGGGCTAGTTGGCCCCCAGGGACCCTCAGAATTAAAGAGGAATTCATTCCCCAACTTAAAACGCGCCACAGGGCGCGTTTGCAGAGGGGGCGGGCCTCGGTGCGATGCCGGCTTCTTTTTTTTAAATTTTTTTTTTTTTTAGAAGGGGGTCTGTGTGACCCCCCTTCCTTTCCTATTTTATGGGCCCTGGGGACCCCATCCCCCAGGGCCTGACCCCTATTTTTTCTATTTTTTTCAAAAATGGAAGGGGGCCGCGTGGCCCCCCTCCCGAGGCCATATTCGGCCCCGGGGACCCCATCCCCCGGGGCATGGCCAGTGTTTATTTAAAAAAAATATATATTTGGAGGTGGGCTGCGTGGCCCCCCTCCTCAGGCCATTTATGGCCCCAAGGACCCCATCCCCCGGGGCCGGCCTTTGCGTGTTTTAAAATTTTTTAAATTTTATTATTATGGGGGAGGGGGGCCGCGTGGCCCCCCTCCCAGGTCACTCCTGGGCCCCGGGGACCCCATCCCCCGGGGCCTGGCCTCTTCATTGGGGACCGTGGGGGGAGCCCCAATGCCCCCACGGTCCCGCCGGCTCCCCGCGTCCTGCAGGAGCCGTCATTGCTTTTCCACATGGGGAGCTGCTGACATGCAGCTCCCCGTGTGGAAAAGCAATGTGGTTTGGATTTTGGAAGAGATCAGGTTTCCTGCTCTCTCTTCCAAAACCCAAACCACAGTTTGCTATGACAGGGCGGGAGCCGCAAGGCTCCTGCCCTGCCATAGCAAACAGCAGTGTCCCGGGAGTGGGCACCCCAGGACACTGCAGGAGCCGGCCCTGGGGGTTGGCGGTCCCCAGGGCCATCACGGGCTCCAGGAGGCGGGCCGCGTGGCCCCCCTCCCTTCAGGTTGAAAGCCCCAGGGAGGTGGTGGTCCCCGGGGCTCGGGGGTCCGTAACGGACCCCCAAATTTACATAGTTAGTGCCCCGGGGAGGTGGCGGTCCCCAGGGCTGTGGGGGTGCCGTGTGCCCCCGCAAATATTCAACAAAAGCCCTGGGGGTGGCGGTCCCCGGGGCTTGGGGGGGCCTTGGAGGCCCCCCCACACATTATAAAAAACAAGCCCCGGGGGGTGGCGGTCCCCGGGGCTGCGGGGGGCCCGTGTGCCCCCGCAAATATTTAAAGAAAGCCCCGGGGGTGGCGGTCCCCGGGGCTGCGGGGGCCCCCCTGGGCCCCTGCAATTACAATTTTGCATGCCCCCGGGACTTAGCCCACCCGGGGGCTAAATATTAACGAAGCGCGGAAGCCCGTGCTTCGTTTTTTTTATTTTCACGACAGGATTCGCGGATCCTACGCGAATTTTGCCGATTTGTTTTAAAAAAAATGTTTTTTTTGGCCCTGGGGGTCCTTGTGGGACCCCCTGAGCAGGTCTAGGGGGTCAGGGTGTTTCTACCCTGCCCCCTTTTCTTGTTTTTTAACGTTTTTTCTACTGTTTTCTTGTGACTCGGTTCTACCGAGTCACAAGATGGCTGCCAACACTTCCTGGTTTAGAGTGTTGACAGTCAATTAGAATAAAGCTCGTTGTCGGGAGGGTCCGCGGATCCTCCGTGCCTCTAGATATCGAAACTTTTATTTTTTGATTTTCTCAGCAACTACTGAACGAATTTACACCATTTAAAACAAGCATTGGCATAGCCAATCGGTCTCGCCTTTGGGACCTTATAAGTGTTTAGCGAGAGCTATTGCCTTTGCCAGTGTGTTTAAGCTATGGTGTAGCGTAGTGTGTCTGCTATACAGTACATTAAAAAAGTTATAAGTGTTATAAGCATTTTTGTTACCTTATATATAATTAGGATGATATTATGTATAATTGAACAACTGTAATAAAAAAGAAATAACATACAAAAATGCTGAAACGCATGTCTAATTTCATCCTATATTTAACCTGGAAAGTCCATCTGCTTTCAACTGGTAGAGTCTCCGGATGAAACCCAGATTCCGATCTTGTAATCCTGATGGGTCCAGTAGTGTGGATATTGCCCTTCTCGTGTTTTGCCTTGAAATGGGCTCGCGGTTTTAAAAGGCAACCTATACGTCGTCTGTTGAAGAGCCGGAAGTGCTCTGTTTGGATGGGGTTTGCAGAGGCTGGGCCTTGCACGGCGGGTATCAGCTGTTAATCTCACTCCCAGATAATCAAAAGTAGAGCATCCATCGTCTACATTGCAGGCCGACCTCTGCCTCGCGCGGTAGCCCAGATAGAGCTGTCGGCTTCAAGAGATGGCTGCAGCGAATGTTTATACACTCGGGCGGTGCTTTCTGACAAGGCCTGGGGACAGCTTTTGGGCGCAGGATATGACTAAATGAATGAATAAAACGCGAAATACAGCTCCAAATATCATACAGCTGGACCACTTACAACTAATAGTAACGGGTTTGTTTCAGCCTATTTTGTTTTTCCATTCTGGATAGCGCTGACCTGCTACAGTATTTGAGTGAATAAATAAAAAAGTAACGCTTTTGGCGTGGTGCTGCTTACTATGCAGTAGGAATAGTAACAGTGAGTGCTAAGTTTGTTTACATTCGATTAGATGCAGACCGTACACTTTCAGGGAGTTAATTACAAGACAAAGGCCCATGATTTAATGAAGGATTTTATATAGCGCCTCAAATTATACGGCGGGATCAGTTACAAGAATGACCACGTTACGGTCCGATCTCTTTTATAAGCTGCTCTTCGAAGAGCTGCATAGGTGCAGATGAATCAATGGATGAAGGTATGAACGAACTAAAGCTTTTCGTAACGCGAAGTGCACCGCGATAGGCTTACTTTACAATGCATGGCCGCTTGTGCAAACAAGCAGTTCATTACACCTCACATGGAGTAGACTTGTTGCCTGAAAAGGACGAATGAATTAGCAAGTGGATATTTCTCGATCGCGACATACCGTGCATGTGAGTGAGAGAGAGAGGGGGGGTGGGGTGGGGGAGAGAGGGAGAGAGAGAGGCCTGGGGAGTGGGTGGGAAGAATAGAGTGACCGAAACAAAGTGGTGGGAGGGAGCATTAGAAGTGAAGCAGCAGATGAGACAATAGTCTAGAAAGAGAGAGCAAATAAGGGGGGACAGGAGATTCAGGTGAAAGAGAAGTGCCAGGGGAGACGGAGAGAGAGGGAGAAAGTAACAATATCAGAGGAGAGAGTGGGATACATGGAAATACAGAAGTAGCAGGAGGGGGAGAAAGGAAGAAACTACGGAGAACGGTGGACAGACTGAGAGAGGGGCAAAAGGACGGGGGGAGCAAAGCCACGGAGATATCAAGGCAGAGCACGATATGGGGAGAGTGGGAGGAAACTGACCGAGAATAAGGCAGGAGAAAGAGAGAGCAAACCAGATGAAATATGGGAGACACACGGATGTGAAGTACCGGAGCAGGCACAATAAAAGACGCAGGAAGAGACAAAGATGGCGAGAGATGGGTGGACATCAATATGAGAGGGGGGAGATGAATAAACAAAAATACAGAACTAGCAGGAATGAGAGACAGAAGAGAGGCCACGAAGTAGAGCATTGGCCGCGCGGACGAGAAATAAAAAAAAAATAAACAAACGCGAGTGGTGATGCGAGTTGTGCACGCGCGCGCGACGAGAAAAAGTGCTGTGCACGTCGCGCGCGCTTGTGCGCGTAACCGCACGCTGGTGGCCGCTTTCAGGAGCACTTTCTAAAGCCCCTTACTAAAGTCTCGCAGAGCAGCGCATGCGCGCTGGCTCAGCGAGACCTAAAAAAATGGCTCTTTCTGAACCAAGGGCTACCTTTTTGCCAAATTTGGTGTAATTCCGTTCAGCAGTTCGAGCTGCAGCCGTGTCTAAAGTTTCCTATGGGAAATTGATTTTCCGACCTCTTTTTTTTTAATTTCTCAGGAACTACTGCACGGATTTACACCATTTAACAAAAAGGGCTCTTTCTGAACCAAGGGCTACCTTTTTGCCAAATTTGGTGTAATTCCGTTCAGTAGTTCGAGCTGTAGCCGTGTCTAAAGTTTCCTATGGAAAATAACATGGAGAAAACACGTTTTGGGACCCCCTTTTTTTCTCGGCCCCCGCTTGGCGAATCAACCCGAAACTTTAAGGATAGGAGCTGACCGGAGCGGGCCACAAGTTTTGAAAATTTCGCGAAGATTCGTCAACCGGCACCAAAGTTATTGGGAAAATAAAAAACGCTTTTCCTATGGAAACTAGGTCCTACCTATAACTATCTACTGGCGACCGCCAGTAGATAATATATTTATACATTGAAGGCAAGAAGATGTGGAGTAAAGAACAACAAATCTGTAATTCTCTATATAATCTTACCTACACAATATTTTGGTAATGTGTTTTTGCCCACAATGTTTTCCTACCATGATATTTTTGTGCTCAATATTCTGACATATAACCAGTGGTGTATCATGGATAACTGGCAGTCACTGTGACAGTTGTTAAGTAGCTAGGGCATTATTTCACCCTTATTAATATTTTAGTATTTTTTGTGCACTGTGGGCAAGAATGGCATTGGCACACGTCTCATAATAGATTTGTCCGATGCCTACACTTCATCCACCTCAACTCCCTCCTCGAGAGACTACACAAACTTGGCATCAAGTGGGCCATCCTTAACTGGATCTCGTCAACCTCCTCGACAGATGAAGCATCACCGTGCTACCCTCATTCACATCACAACCTTTCAGCATCAAGGCAGACACACTTTAGGAATCAATCATTGCTCACTCCTCTTCAGTATCTACCTAAACCCACTCCCAAATCTCATCAAATTCTTTAATTTGGCACCAACAACTAACCAAATAACACTCAGACAATTCAAAAGGGAACTTGACGTAGCAAGACTAGACTACTCACTGTGTTTGAGCCATCGACCCATGGATGTTGACTAAACACCTTAAATTTAATTCAGCCAAAACAGAGACCTTGACATAGAAAAATTGGAAATATCTACCATCCCACTCCAGTCTGTCTCTAGGAATGTGAGGGAATGCCAACGCCATCGATAGAAGACAGAAACCAGCAAGTGATCATGGAGTCCAGCCTATCCCTGGTTTCCACCATAAACCACGTCACAAGATGTGCTATCTACATCTTGTGTACACCAAGATCAATTTTCACACATCTAGGTTTCCTACTGAAACTCCTGGTTATCACTTTCTTGTTCTGTCACACATTTTCTATGCAAAGACTCTATCAGGAGGTCTCACTCTACTGAGAATATTACAAAGAAAGCAGACTGCTGTGGAAAGACAACTTCTACAACTTTCTCTGCCTTACCAGATCTCATCGGCATTAGAAGCACTTTGGATTCTCATCACTTGACGTTCAACATTCAAGATGCTGTGCATCACCTATAGCGCCATCGCTGGCAAGGGTACAGCTCTCCTTCAAGTAAAGGACAAAAGATATTCACAGAAAAGAAATGACCACTCTAGCATGGCACTACAGGTGTCCATTGCTGCCTATAAGAAGAATCACAATAATAGACCTCCTGCTAGGTGTGTGCAGCTCAGCTCTGGAACATACGTTTGGTGAAGATGAGAAGCAAAAAAAACACCTGGAATGCTATAAGGCTGTGAGGACTTGGATCTTCCGATGATGAGGCTGTAACAACTAGACCTAACCAGCTCCAGTGTTGAGGTTAGTGAAACTATGGTGCTCTATAATGTTCACTTGGTGCCCCCTGCAGGCATATAGTATGACAGCATTAAACTCCCAGCCTTCTTGGGCTGGTGACTAGCCTATAAAGGTTGCCATTTTAGTATTGATAACTGGCACAATGACCCTCCCAGATGCAGAACAATTCTCTACCCATTGTCCTGCCTTTAACTTTTTGCCCACAAAATGTTTCTGTGCTCTGAAATGTTTGTTGGTGTGCTGTGCTCATTACTACATTTAATATGTCTATGGCTTATTTTGAACTCTTGACCAGTCTGTGTTTTGTGGGAGCTAGGCCAGCAGAGATACGGGCAATTTGTTAATTAATGAGAATACCAGATCTATGTGAGCTTCTGTCCCTAAATGTCTAACCTCCCCACCTCTTTTTGGCACCCGCAACCCTGTTTCTTGTGGCTGCCTTGCTCCTGCCTGCCTGGCAATCATCCAGTAGCCTTTACCTGTGGTGCGTATTCACTCCTTATGTCTGTGATGATCTTTGTTTTGCGCTGCTGGAGCTCAGTGGGTCATACCATCGTGGACCCGCAGACCCATGTACTTCTGGTGTTTAATTGTTCCTTGAACTGATTGTGTTTTGTGGGAGCTAGGCCAACAGAGAGATGGGCAATTTGCTTGTTAATGAGACTACCAGGTCCTTATGAGCTTCTGCCCCTAGGTGACTAACCTTCCCACCTCCTTTTGCACCCGGAGCCCTGTATCTTGTTGCTGCCTTGCTTCCGTCTGCCTGGCAATCATCCAGTTCATTCCTATGAGTGCTAGCCTTGACGTGTGGTGTATATACTCCTTATGTCTATGATAACCTTTCTTTTGCGCTGCTGGAGCTCAATGGATGTCTATGATGATCTTTCTTTTGTGCTGCTGGAGGTCAGTGGGTCATACCATCGCAGCTTCAGGATGGACCCACAGGCCCATGTACTTTTGGTGTTTGATTGCTCCTTGGAATGCTCCTCTGCCACTCCTTGTTTAATCTCTTAGAACATATACTGTGCCTGGTTAAATATTGCCCATACATATGGGTATATGTTCTCTGCTGCTTATATATTGTGCATGGGTGCATAATTCCTATGTTATGTTATGCTAAAATCATTTGTAGAGCACACGTACACCGATTGGTTTCTTGGCGCTGTTTCTAGGTGTGGCCTGAGCCCTGGTGATTTATTCGTATGCCTGAGTGAACAGCCATGTCTTGAGAAGTCTCGAAATCTCAAGAGGTCAGTGCAAGATCTAATGTCAAGTGAAAGGGTGTTCCAGAATCTAGGCGCCAGCACTGCGAACCTGCATCCGCCTAGTCGCTTCAGTTTGTAGGAGGGTGTGACCAAAAGGTTCAAGTGGGCTGAACGCAGATTACGGGTGGGTATATGTCTTGAATGAGGCTAGAGACGAATTTTGGGCTTGTGCCATGCAAGGATTAGAAAATGAGGCAACCGACTTTGAAGGCACAGCTTTGTAGTATGGGAAGCCAATGCAGGTTCCTCATAAGAGGGGAAACGTGTTGCCATCTGGGCTGCTGAAAGATCAGCCTAGCAGCCTGATTCTACACAAGTTGCAGTCTTTTTATTAGATATAATGGTAGGCCAAAGTATAGAGAGTTGGCATAGTCTATGTGCGAAATGACCATGGCTAGAACAACCTGCACCAGCGCTTCCCTACTGAGGAGTCTGCTGATTTTCCTTATCTTCCTTAGCTGAAAGAAGCAGGTAGAGATTTACGATCCAATCTGAGTTTTCATAGTAAAGTCACAGTTAATTGTGACCCGAGACTCTTAGCTGAGGGGGAAGGAGTAGGGGGAGAACCCAACTCAGCTGGCCAGAAGTGTGAACTCCACGGATTCCGAGTGTTCCCTGTCAGGATCAGTTCGGTCTTGTCCGGGTTTAATTTTAAGTGGTTGCTGTTCATCCAATTATGGATGTGCAGCATAGTGGCTTGGAATTCGGACACGGAGTCAGGTGTGTTATCAATGGTGAACATTAATTGCAGGTCGTCTGCATAGTTAAATGTGCACACCTTCCTTTCTTTCAAAGACCGGATCAGTGGGAGTAAGTACAAGTTGAACTATGTGTCCTGAGATATGTTTCTATCACAGAGTGGCCTCTCGGTGGTTCTTAGCTTCAACCATCATAACTTAGGGGGATAAGAAGAAGAAGTCCTTCCTCAAACGCCACCTTGACACTTCTCCGGTACAAACAGATGAATTTATACTACTACATCACATGCGCTTACAACGCATACGATTACAACGCAGTCGTTACAACGACCGCGTTGTTATATCGCAGTACCTTTACAACGCAAGTCATTACAACGACTTGCTGTAGGGGGCGCTGGATGTTGGAATAGTATAATTTACTATTCCAACTCCAGTGTGTGCAACAGTAGGGAAGGTGTTGGAATAGTAAATTATACTATTCCTTAGCTTAGGGCACCCCCTACAGCAAGTCGTTGTAATGACTTGCGTTGTAATGGTACTGCGATGTAACAATGCGGTCGTTATAACGACCACGTTGTAATCGCATGCGTTGTTATGCATGCGATGTACTGGCTGTTTCCCAAACAGATAGGTAACAGTGTGGTGGAGAGTTAGATGCTGGAATGAGAAGAACAATGCCTTCAGCAGATATAGGAGGAAGACTTCTGCAGAGGAAAAGTCAAAGACAGTAAAACCTCACTCAAAAGTGCCAGAAGGATGAGTAATAATGGTGAACATAAACAAGAGAGTGCAGTGCCAGTGGCTCTGATTGTAACCAAAATGTGTTCTCATGAAGGGATTTAATGCACTGCATTCAAGTTTTACTCACCATACACAAAGTGCCCTTTATGAAACTTTCAGGGATGATCGGAAAGGGCAAGTTGACACCTTGACCTGATATAAGCCCTACAATAGAACATCTCGCATTTCAGTATTATAGGAAATCCATCTTTTTTGCCATGTTCCTCTACATTTCTAGGTGTGGCTACAGACAGCTGTAACTGTTAGACATATATAATGTCGTCACTAAACACCCATTGCATACAACACACAACATACAGATACACATACATAAACATATAAACATACAGAAAGGGACTTTGGTCATCCCACTTCAGCCACTGGCTTGCTTGGTAAAGTCCTCTTGAGGCACTGGCTCCATGGGCTGACTAGGATTGCGAGGATGGAGTAGGTTCATGGCAGTGTCCACGAGCATGTTCAACCAATAAATATATTGTTTTCTATGATCTCTTGAATCCTAAGGGGCCTGATCCTAAAGCGGATTAGACCGAATATTTTAGGTACAGAGTATCTCTGAAATTGACAAGAGGTACATCTCTTTTTTCAACACAAATTTGGTGGTTGCTAAATGTGGGCGCACTTCTCTAATTGAGTTTAAGTCCCATTCATTTGTAGATTAGGGTATTAGGTTCCTGACGAATTGCCATTGATAAGTTGACAAAATAAAGGGCAAGCAACATGTTTGCCAGTTATAGAGAATAAGAAGGAACATTACCTTCCTTTATGTTTCACTCTGTTTTTATTCATTAACAGGGACCTCCAAAATAATAAATAATTGAGGTAGGGTTCCTTAGTTAATTTTATTTCCACTTTCCTCAACAATCTACACATTCATAAAAAGCCTTTCACCTTTAAGTAAACTTCATTAACAGCCAGACGAGTAAAAGAACTCTGGTAAAGAGCCCCTTTTCAGGGGCCTGTTGGGCAATGTAGCGCCAGCCCAATGAGGAGCTGCCCGATGATGAAGCATGCCACCTTTGTTGGTGCTCTGAAATTTAAATATTTTCACCAACCTGTATTCCATCCAGGTACACTAGTGGTGTTTTCCTGGAGTGTAAATAGGAACAGCATATTCTGCATTTTTTTTTATAGTATTGGAAGCAATGTTCCCTCTAATTTGTTTGCTTGTGTGCGGCAGTGTGAAGCCTCTGTGCACTGCACCCAAGGCTATGTGCGCCAAGAAACCGACGATGCGTGCAACACTTACCTGGGATTCCAGTTTAGGCCAATCAGGCATATGCTCTCATGTTTCTCTTTTAGCATTTGTTAAACTAAACAGGTTTATAAACCTGCATTGTGTGTTACACCTTCTGTGATGCAGCTTTTCCGTCACATTCATACTGCGTGAGTGGTAGCACTGAGTGAGCTCGGAAATTCATAGGGAAGACTGAGTCAGGTCCAATCCTTCAGAAGATGCCTCATGAAATGATACAGCAAGTTGCATGTAAAAGATATGACAAAAACACTTTCTAATTAAAAATAGGTTATTTCTCTAACACTTGCATTTCAATTGATTTGTTGAACAATAGATGGCAGCACTGCAAAATGAGGATGACCTACTTTGACACCATAAGAAATGACACCTAACTGAGAATACACCGAGGACGCAGCATCAAATTGTAACCCCAAGAGCCATTCTTCAGTCTGAAACATCACTCTGGAAACATGAGAGCCTAAAATCACACTAAGTTTCTGAGACCACACCATAATAATAGAGTAAGTGGTGTCCCACAGATGTACTTACCCACCATCAGAATGTAGAAGGAGTGTTTGAACTCATCTCCCTGACCCTGCATGCATGTGCGGAGGAGTTGGGAAGATGTGCACACACTTTAATGGCGGTCCTTTGGGGAGGCTACAGACAGCATGCGGGTACCATTCCCTTCAGTGCCAGTACAGAGTAAGTTCTAACTGTATTGCACATATGCAGCAGTGCTTTAAATGGAATGAAATAGGTGAGGATTACTAAAAGGGGCATGGCTGAAGAAGTGTAAGTAAGTATCCTTTCCAAGAGGTATGACTGAAAACATGTGAACCAGAATCCTGTTCTTCGTACATCGTCAAACCTAACCAGTATTTGCGTGCCTTTGGGAGTTTTCTCTTACAACATCCAGACATAAAACACCAATAGACCTATTGGCTTTGCAAATGTTTTTTAGCTGCAGCAAATAAAAGATTAACATTGATTTCATTGTGATAATGTGAACTGAAAATTTCTGCCTTTCACACCAGTTTTCTCTGCAGTCATTCACTCTGTAAGACATTTACATTTTCAGGCTACCTGTACGCAGTTACCGGGCTGCACACAACAGGAGTCTCCCACGCACAGCCCATACACAGGTGCACACGAATGTGCTCATGTGTTCACGTGTAACCAGTGGAGTAGGATCATTTTGGCTCCATTCTTTTACGTTTAGTTAGGCCATATATATATTTACCTTTGGCCTAATGTACTTGTGTGATGCAATAATACCAATGAGATATAGTGCACTGAAGGTATAGAAGGTGCATTTATTGTGTGTTTGAGATATATGTGTGTGCATATTAACGTTTTTCCTTTTCAGACACATCTGGATTGCTGATATTAATCTTCTATAGGTTTATATTGTAAGGCGGTGCTCTTTAATGCAGTGCATTCGCCAGGGATTAGTGAGAATGAATCACGTGTGTTCAATGCTTTCTTTATAAATTGTAACCAGTTGTCATTTTTGTTGAATAAAAAATGTATTAGTTTACTGTGCCACATGTAATAGTACAGTATCAAATGGATTGATTCCTTTATTAAAGATTTCATTTATTGGATGATATGTAGGTTGTAGAATTAATCTGCATTTTAAAGAAAACTGTTAATTTAACGTGACTGTGGACCTTAAGCTTACAGTCAAGACATTCAAAAATATTTATGTGAAAGTTATTTTTCTACATGTTTTCCCCTCTGCAAGTGCAGACTAAAGGCATTCATTAGCTAGTAAAAAGCACATTGTATTTCAGAGATAGTGAGGCAAGGAAGAACTGGCAAGGTCAAATAATTTTAATGAAGAACAAAGGGAGTGTTACCAATTGGTAATATCAGATGAAGGGAGGAATCCAAGGAGGCTTTGAAAGTGGAGACTGGAATATGGGAGTAGTGTTCAAGGTGCCAAGCTCTTTCTTGGGAACTAGAATAGTAATATGATGCATATGAGGTCATATTTCTCGAATATTCTTTGTGCATTTTAATTAGTGAACCCACTTTGGGTTTGGTCGGATTCCCTTTAGACTTAAAGAAGTACAGACCTCTCTTGTCATCTCTGATTGTGTGGCTTCATACTAATGACTCCCTACCTATAGAACTTCTACAGAGGTTCTGATACTGACACCTTTCTTTCTTCATTGATTCAATTGGGTTTCCCCTATCCTTAGTTTAGTGTAGGGATTAGTAGATGGTGTGAATCTTTTCCATGTGTGGGAAGAAGGATAGAAACCATTCTTCCAGTCATCAAATCCTACTCCTTATTTTCTGTATAGCTGTCACAGAAATTCTTATATACTTCTTGCTGTTGAGGACCAATATGGTACAACACTTTGGTCTTCCTTCGATAATCTTGTATTTTTATAGTATGTTCTTGAGATTGATTTATATTAGTCTGGCTTTGAGTTTATAATAAACCATTTAACTTCAAGTTATTGATTCAGACTTTTATTGTGTGGTCCTAATGATCACAATGTACCTTAAGATTTAAATTGTCGTTAACCCCTTTTCCTCTCAGGCTACTAAAAAGGTCTATTGACCAGAGTCAGATAAAAAGGAATGGCCCAGAGCGTTCTCAAAAGCCAAGTGCCCCTTACTCTTACTGCGTCGCAGCGGCCTTATCTTAAAAGTTGGACACTGGCAGTAAACACGCTCAGTCCATTTACCATGAGTTTTCCTTGGGTGAGTCACAGGTCGAAAGGCTCATCCCCAGTAGAAAGGTCACATAAAAGGTGGTCAAAAAGCAAAATGTCCAGGCAGATTTGATGGGCAGAACCCATTTCCTTATAACTACCTTTCTTTTCCAGAGGATGAGCCAGTCAGTTACTATATAAACCAGGACTACTGATCAGTATCATATAGCTCCTTTGATGATGCTGTAAATCTGGTAAGTGCATCTGGCTCATGTGCACTTATGGGGACATAGAATCCACCTTCCGATTGCTGCCTCTACACCCAATAACTTCTACTTGCTTAGATTCCAGTTTGAAAGGCAAAATACTTCTTTGGCTAGTGTATGCCAATGGGTTGCTCAATGTCATCTGCATATTTTGAAATGTTCAACACCTTATGAGAGTGCACCTTGCAGCGACAGCACCCAGAATACTGCATTACTTTGATGATTTCCTGTTTGTAGGAGCGACAGGATCCCAGCGATGCAGCAACCTTCTTATTACTTTCGCACAGATGACCTGGCCCCTGAAGGTCTCTTTAGCCACCGAGAAGAAAGAAGGTCCAGCAACCAAACTAATTTTTCTTGGCTTAAAGTTAGACTCCATTGTTGGGATTTGGAAGCTTCCGCCAGATAAGTTCAGGTCTATGAGCTCAGACATAGACGCCATTTGACAGAGGGAGAAGGCAACATTGAGGGAGGTGCAAGAGCTTTTGTGCAGGCACAATTTGCCTCCAAGGTCATTCATGCTGCCAAGGTATTTCCAGGAGGCAGTGCAGCTCACATAGGGAGCTGCAAAGAAACACCACCACATAAGGCTGTGCATGGGATGTGCCACATGATTTACTGGCATGGCAGACATTCTTAGCACAATTTAATGGCACCCTCATATGGAGAGAAAGTGCTAGAACTGTACACAGATGCAGCAGGAAGTAAGGGCTTCAGGGTTTTGTTGGGCTTTGCTTGGTAAGCCATGAGACCGCCAGCCAGATGGAAGGCTATTGTACTAACAAAGAGCATCACTATGCTCAAGCTGTTCCCTATTGTTGTTGTATTTCACATTTGGGTCTTGATGGTCAGGGGCATGAATCTAATGCTGTGGTTTGACAATTTTCTATGGTGCAGTCGGCAAACAGTGGACTGGCAAACTTCCCCTGGGTACTGTAATTGATCAGGAACGTAATTTATTTACAAATAAGGGCACACATTAAAATAAAAGCAAGGCATGTCTCTGGAGCCACTAACAAAGTGCTGATGCTCTGTTTCTGTTTTAGTGGTCATGGTGCAGGCAACAGGCACCTTTTGCAGGCCAACATACGACACCGTTCTCCCTGGAGCTGTTGGACCTCATAGAGCGAGGCTGGACATGCTGGTGGACAATGCACTGGCTCCCAAGACAAATCAGAAATACCAAGTACCTTGCAAGCTTCCAATGGGGATCGGAGTTACCAAGATAAAGCAAGAAATGCGACAAGTGAAGGTGTAACAATTTATAGCTCGGGACCATGAGGGATGAAAAAGCAAGTCATTGGTGCAGGCTCGCCTAGCACCCCTTGCACACCTTATAAAAATGAATCTGTGGTTTGATCCGACCAGAAGCCATTATCTGAGAGTGGTTGTGAAGAGGCGGGGATTCATAGAGGCTACAGAGAAAGCTGAAAGGAAGCTTGTAGAATTAGGAGGCTAGGCGTCATGTTGGCAGCCACAGAGAAGGAAAGTAACAGCATTTGAAGAAGCCTTATTTAAGGCAGCAGTCAGCACAGCATTTTGTTGGACACTCATACTGTTCACGCTGGTGTCCCCAACAAAAACAACAGAAGAGGAGTCTTGCTTACGAGCACTTGACGTCCAAAAGGGGGACAGTTGGGTGGTCCTACGATTTAGAAAGTCTAAGGCGGATCAAGAAGGTGTGGAAAAACTGACCCACCTGGACATCCTGTCAACTCACGAGGCCAACTCAGTATGCCTCCTAAAGGCCGCCCAGGGCCCCTCCACTATTGTATGAGGACTGAGCATTCCATAGAGGTTCCAGTTCACTATCATCATTCTCGGGGTGTTGCAATTTGATACCCATTCTTTTAGGATAGGCGCTGCCACTACAGCAGCGCAGCACAGCATGTCAAGAGAGGACATCATGACTGTTGACTGCTGGAAGACTACGTTTCACAGATCAGATGTATGAATTGACGTCAGAGACATCTTGAGGATTTGGGGGGCCATGGGCCAAAGGCATTTTGGAGACCCCTGTTCGGAACAACTTTGAATTAATTATCCTGTTTCAGCTCTTTCATGCCATCTTTGGCCAGACCACATGCATACTGGTCCAAATTCTAAATGTGTTTGCATCTAATATTCAGGTATTCAAAACAATCTGCTTAAGAATTGTTCAAGGTCATCAGGGCAAGACTCTCTACAGAACGGAGCTGACTCTATCAGGGGGCCCCCTGAAAGGCTGGGGCCCTAGGCCAGGGCCCACTTTGCCCGTGTGATAAAAAACCTCTGATTGACGTGCTTTAAAGAGGGGAACGTTTGCTAAAACAGGACATGATTTATCTTGGCAGTCTGGTGTATCGGTCACTCCTACATGTGGTGAGAACATGACAAGGCACAATGAAAGGACAGCCCACCCTCCCCCCCATACTACCACAAACTTGATATGGATGGGCACGCCGGGCACGAGATAATCCCAAGTGATGCCTGTGGTGATGAATCAAGCAATGCAGTGGAAGAGTCCAGAGATCATCCGTATTGAGTTGGGGGCTACGACTTGACTGCTCTGGGTCGAGGTCAGCTTTTGACAGAAATGACGCAGTCTTGCGGTGGTAGCTTGGCTAATGGGCGCAGAGAAGTCAATCCAGTTGTAAAATCATCCCCAGGTTAAGTTGGAGGGATGTGTTATGCCACAGTGCAGAGGCGAGGTCCAGAAGAAAATTAAATATTGCCATGGCCAAGCAGGAGCATGGGCTTCGATGTCATCTGGCATGGCCTCATTAATCTGAAAGGCCCAGAGTCCTATGAGGAAGATGTCTCCACCTACCAGAGAATGACCTACCAAGGCACCTCTGCAACACAGGGTCTGCCCCGGAACCTGGAGGTTGCACCCAGGTCCTTGCAACAGCACAATGTGTAAGGAGAGCGACACCCCTGGGTGGCATGGCGGAAGAGACAGTAACACTCAACAAATGACAGACCGCCCTGGTACAAATAATGGATTGAAGAGGGCACCTTTAGACTTAGCAGGCCTTGGGGTGCCAGAAGGAGGGCCAGTTGTGATAGAAACTGGGGGCATCACCCAAGGCAGACACAGCACTTGCAGCCCAAGCAGGCCTTATGCCGGTCACCATGGACAAGCAATTAGTTAGCAAGGTCAGTCAGGAATAGGTGATGGAGGGAGCACTCAAAAAGGACCGATAATGGCCTCAAAATTGTGGACTTGGAATGGCCAACCAGCCAGACTGGTAGAATAATGTAAATCTTCAAAGTTTGACTCATTAATTTTTGAAAGTACGATATTTGTTCGCCTGAGAGCAGAGCATTAATTTGTGTGTGTGAATCTAACAATCTACGACCATGTTGTTACTCCAAAACTGCCCAACTAAGTTGTATTGTTTCGTTGAAAGGGGGTTTCCGGCCAAAGTGGCCTCACTGCATGCGTTATAACTTCTTATAGGACACGAAAAGTTATGTCGAGCACCTCACCTGAGAAGGGGGGATGGTGCCTGTAAATAGTCTTTGTGGAGCTGCTCTTTTTAGTACTGATGGGGCGATCTGGTGTCAGTGCTGATCAACTCTGCGTGGTCTCAAAGTTCATTGTCCCAGGGTGTGGGTGAACATGATGCAGGCCTGCAATCATGACCTTTGCCTTAGAGATTGTCTAGTGGAAGATGAAGTGGACATCTACGGTTGCCTGCCTGTCTCGTGTTAGCATAATTCTATCCCTCCGTTATCATTCTCAATCCAAATAACTGACCAATATCCACCACTCAAATTACTTTCATATTACACCATACTAATTCACCACTAATCCTTTATGGGTTCCGGAGTAGCGTGCTACTCGCCAAAAAAGTGCTTAAACACCCCCAACAGGGGTAACAAGCTCTATATAAATGCAAACCTTTTTCCCTCTTCTATCCCTCCGCTATCCTTCTGAATCCAAATAACAGACTAACCTATCCACCACTCAAATTACTTTCATATTTCACTATACTAATTCAACACTAATCCTTTATGGGTTCCGGAGTAGCGTGCTACTCGCCGAAAAAGCGCTTCAACGCCTCGTCAGGGGTAGTAAGCTCTATATAAATGCAATTACAATACAATACAATAATAAGCCATGGTATGTTAACTACCTTTTTTATGATACAAAGTTCTGCTGTGGTATGGTATACCATGTTGCTATTTCTAAAGTGTAATAATTTCCATTTCCTTCGTCTCTTTCGGTGCCCGGGTTTTCTTTGTGTTTTATGTGGTGTTTACACGTGTTTTCACTTGTCTTACACTGTTTTCTATCTCCACGTTTCTGTTTGACTGTGCTATAAAGCAAAGGCCACGCTTATGGACCTTTACATTGAGAAATCCATCATGGCTCATGCTAGGATTGTAACCCCTCGTCACAAATGTCTCAGATTCGCAAAGATTGGTAGGAGTACACCTGCAAACTAGTAACAGCTCCAGGTGTACCGCTGCACCAGCAGCTTAGCTCCTGCCATCACTTCTATCTTTCTGTGGCATTGGGGAACTGTGAATAAAATATTTCTCCAACTGAGCTACCCCTGTGCACCAGCTCATAATGTACAGGAAAAGCACCTGAAGAGGATCAATTCGCACAGACACTGCAATTTTGAAATAAAATCTCCTTAATTCACCTAAAAACTATCAGACCTGCCTACTCACACAGTGCCACTGTTTGTCACACCACACCAGCTCCCTCGACACAGTAACACAGTGAATAGCCAGTATCCCACTCTGGAACGCAAGCTAAGCTGGAAACGTCTGCACAGAGTGGGTTTCCAGCTCTTCTTCGGAGGTTCTGCACAGATTTTGTAACTTCCCAAGGGCATTGGCCTTTTTCGGGGTTGGGGGGATGAAGTGACTCTCAGACAGGCTTGGAATGAAGCCCTGTCTCCTTGCCATGGTCATGTCCGCTCAAAGCTCTTCTACAACTCATTAGACAGTAAATGCCCAAGCCACCCCCTTCTCCTCTCACGCAGTGAATAGTTTTTTGAAGTTCTTAGGTCTATGTTAGTCACATAAAAAGTTCAGTATACAATTTTCTGTTTGTTTCATATTTATAGTGTGTAACATAATTGCCTAGAAATGTAGGTTAATTGCCTCTCTGCTTGCCTTTCTAATGCGGTTTAACTACGTTATAGGCAGTGCTTAATTTGTAAAAAAACAAAACACTGCAACTTACATCACCCATTGCCCCTGCCAGCGCTGCCAACATCAGCAGTCAATACAAACACTAACCTCACACTCGTACAAATGACAATTGAGACTTTTCCATGCCACCCAAAGCTATAAGATTGGCTTGGGTAGCAGGTATTAGTCATTTTGGATCTATATTAAATTATTAAACAACTGTTGTTGTGCACATTTCGAAATTACACAAAGAGTGCCACCATGTGGTGAACTGTTATAAGTGCCGGTGTTGACAATTAAGTGCCAGTGCAGAGCACCAGAAACCACCGGCTCAAATTAAACACTGGTTAGAGGGCTATGTGCGTTTGTCTGTCACCTCCAGGTGACCTCTCATCCATACCCCCAACCCACCTTGTTTCAGAGATAACTTAGCAGCACATGTGACTCACTGTTTTCACTGTTTCCACTCAGAAGATTATGGACCTCCACCAGCTATCCCCTACAGATACCAATACATCTTCTTCTCACAACAGCCAGATTCATCCTACATAACCCTCAATGGTATACTCAAGCGCCAGTGGGGATGCCGAGGAAGGTTTGTGAGTGCCTACATGCACCTACAGTATAGATGCAGGTAAGAGGGTCTGCTTCTGATATTTCCGATTGCGCGTCGAAAAAGAAACACAAAAACATGAATGTTCATATACATTTCTTGACTTTTATTAAGAAAACAATAAAGAAATGGGACGTATCTAATCTTAGCTTCTGCCTTGAAGCAACATTTAATTCTCAATGTGAGAAAATAGCAGAGGGTCACAGGTAACCCATCACAGTGCAAAGCAGATAAGTGTACAAGTTATATTCACAGGTGGAAGACGATTGCATGGATTTATATGCGTTGAGGAAATAGGGCTGTTTGGAGTTATATGAACAGGGGTATTACGGCTGCATGGGGTGGTAAGCACAGGGGGAAGATGGCTCAATTGAATTACACAGATATGGCGAGAAGGGCAGCATGGAGTTATATGCACTGGAGAAACAGGGCTCTATTAAGCTATATTTCAGGGGACGTCACTGAGTTATATGCACAGAGGAAACAGGACTGCATGGAGCTACGTGCATTGGAGAAAAGGTTGCATGAAGTTATATTTACGGAGGGAAGAGGACAGCTTGAAGTTATATGCACAGAATGAAAGGGCTGCATTGAGTTACATGCACAAGAGAAACAGTTGTATGAACTTATATGCACAGAGGCAAGAGATCTCCATGGAGTTACATGCACAGGAGAAAGGGGTGTATGAAGTTGTATGCACAGATGAAGAGGCCTCCCTGGAGTAACATGCTCAGGAGAAAATCCAGCATGACGTTATATGCAGAGAGGAAAAAGGTCTCCATGGAGTTATATGCACAGCCGAAAGGGCTGCATGAAGTTATATGCACAGAGCATAGAGGACTGCATGGAGTTATAGGCACTGGGGAAATATGGCTGCATGGAGTTGCATGCATAGGAGAAAGGGCTGCATGTATTTATAGGCACTGGGGAAATAGGGCTGCATGGAGTTGCATGCACAGGAGAAAGGGCTGCATGGAGTTACATACGCAGAGCAAAGAGGCCCGCATGGAGTTATATGTGTAGGTGACAAGGCTGTAGGAAGTAGCATGCACAGAGCAAAGAGGACTGCATGGAGTTATATGCACTGTGGAAATTGAGCTGCATTGAGTTATATGCACAATTGAAAGAGGCCAGCATGGAGTTACTTGTGCGGATGACAGGGCTGTAGGAAGTAGAATGTACAGAGCAAAGAAGACTGCATGGAGTTATATGCACTGGGGAAATTGAACTACATGAAGTTGTATGCACAGGAGAAAGGGCTAAATGAAGTTAAATGCACTGGGGAGATAGGGCTGCATGGAGTTATATGCACAATTGAAAGAGGCCAGCATGGAGTCACATGCAATGGTGAAAAGGCTACCTGAAGTTATATGAACTGAGGGAAGTGAATTGCATGGAGCTACATACACATGGGAAAGAGGACTGCATGGTGTTACATGAACACGAGAAAGGGCCCTATCGAATTTCAAGGGGAGAAGAGGGATACACAGAGTTATGTGCCATGGGACATAACCCGGATGGTCTTATCAGTTCATGGTGTAGAGGGAAACGTTACCTTAAATTGCAAGGGCTTATTGTGACTTGAGTCCTCATACAAAAGGAAGGCAGAAATGCATACAATGATGTGCAAAGGGAATAATTGGTTCAAAAAAGCAACATAGATATAGGAGTAACGGTTGCATGGGATAATATACACAAATCAACATGAAGTAACGACACAGAAGGGGTACAGGCATGCTTAGAGCTGCTTAGAAAAATACCTGGCTGCATTGAGCCCCAGACAAAGGGTAGAAACACGTCCATGAACACATAGGGGCGACACAGGGTAACATCCAATGAGTGCATTAGTCTTCATTCAGTTATACACACAATTGTACACATTTTCATGGAGTAGAACAGGTGTAATACACAAAGGTGCATGGAGTTACATGCACACTGGATATGATCTGAGTAGAGATAAATATTCATGGAGTACATAAAAACATGTATTACATACACAATGCATATAAGTCTGCATAGAGCTGTCTACATAGGACCTGATTTAGAGTTTGGCAGACGGGTACTCTGTCACATATGTGATGGATATCTCATCTGCCTTATTACAAGTACACACAAACGTGACAGATATCCCATCCACCTTAAGACAGTTACATTATTGCCCAATGCACTTGTAATAAGACAGACAGGTTATCTGCCACATTTGGGGCGGAGTACCCGTTCTCCAAACTCTAAATCTGGCCCATGGTCTATGAAAGCATGCATGGGGTGACTTGCACCGGGGTTTGACCCTCGTCTTCACCTCTCCTCCACAATAATACCAAACTGTAACATTGCTGCAGAGTCATTTTTGGCTTTAAGAAAAAAGCAATATTTAGGCATCTGTAGCCCAGGTAAAAGCATTCTGCAGGCACAAAATGGCGCGCATTTCACTGGCCTTCCGCAGGTGAGTTAAATTACGATGCAATGTGGATCAATGTCAGCCGATGCTGCAGCTTCTGACGAAAGCAGGAGCGTCTTCCAGGTTGCAGGCATGGACTTACTCTCCGGAGGTTAGGATTTGTGAGCCTTGTTTACGGGGGTTGGTTTTAGGACTCTTGCGAGGACCTCGCTTCCCCTTGCTCTTCTTGTTTCCCTTTCTGTGAAAAGAAAAAATACATGTAAACGAATATGAGTGGAGTGAGCCACAATGCACCCAAAAATAATTTTCTGCAGTGAATTTAGTGGTCTCTCAAACACGCTTGGTCTGGACACCCCTTGCACGGTCAGCGCAGTTCGACATCGCATAGCGGAAGTGACATCACACACCATTTGACTGAAGAATAGCTGTACATGGTTGACCCATGACCCTATTGAACCTCCAATGGAATAGAAATTACGGAACTTAATTAGGGATCAGAGACCCCTTTTCACTTTCTGTTCCTAATGCCGCATTCATGATCCCTGAGAACAAGAGTAGCAACAGAGGTATCAAATGGCATGTCCTGCCTAGTAGTTGCAAACCCTAGCTATCTTGACTCAATGTTCATGCGATGGTATGGGTTGTTTTGTGTGCTCTAGGTTGGTTTATAGGGTACCATAACTTCAGTATGACGCAAGATCTTGAAGCAGGTTGGTTACACGAAGAGAGCCCTAGAGGCCAGGATCCCTTCTGTAGGTACGTGTGTGTTGCCAAACCACCACTGAAAATCTTGTATGTGACTCATTGTACCTCCCCCCAAAAAAGACAATATGGTTTCCCCATGGATGCCTATAATGTGGGTTCCACATGTATGCCTATATATCTAGGAATATTTAATCAAAAAACAAATCTCAATAGAATCTTGAGCATTGGGTGGTACCTTGATGCAGAACTCAGTCACCTCAAATAAACCAAAAATATAGTTTCTGCCTCACAGGAATGCATAAATGCATCATCCATCTGTGTACTGCCCTTCTTGCTTCACGCAGTGATGGTGGATGGAATCGTCCGTGTCTAGATACACTCAATTCACATTTTCTAGTATGGATTAACAGTTCCCAACCAACGTGTGTGGATCTCACCTTGGGAAGATGAAGAGGATACACCCACCCCGCAGGGCCTTAATACAGCATGAGATGTTAAAATGCAGGTGTTTAAATAAAGCATAAAGGGTGGGCCTACATCCCTGGTAGTCCATCTTGCTGTGCCTTCAAGCCAAATGGAACCACTTCCTCTCCAGGAATCAATTCAACGGCATCTTCAACAGCAGACGCTGTGGATGTGGCACCTAGAAATTGGTCCTAGATTTGGCTGTGATCCTAAGCCGGATATCAGAGGCTCCTACATTCAAGGGCACATTCCACTCCTAAATAAACTGTCACTGATACGCCTTTTGATCACTGTGCAAAATGTTTGTTACACCAGTGTAAATTTGTCTAATTCCCAAACTTTGCATCTCACAAAACGTGCAACATTTTCGTCGTTTCATATAACATGAAATTTCATGGGGTTTTTGCTTGTTGGTTACAGGTTTGAGTAGAATGCATCTTTTTGAGAGACATTTTCTCCTCTAACAATACATTTTCTCCTCAAACCAATCTGCTGCTGATTTCATGCATCCCTTTTATTATGCAAAAAATATCTCATGGAGAAAAGGTTTTTGAGATACCGCCAAAATTTCTTCCAGCAATACATGTAATTTTGCTACAAATGTGTAAATTCCACACACCCCTTCTCCTGATGCCATGTACAGAGGGGTTCAGCACCACATCAGGCTTCCTTAGGTTTCGTCTATTTTTCAATGACGCAAGGTGAACAGTCTAATGAACTCTTGTAGTTGATGTGTTGATTACATTTAACTCAGCCTTGGACCTAAGTGCAAGAATTCACTGGATTGTTAAAGAGAAAGCTTCCAACTCGAAACATGGTGTTGGTGTTCACGTGAGATGGCGAACATTGTTATTGCCTGGTATTAGATCTTTGCAATGTGGTGGATTTCTTGATAAGTTGAGCCAGATATGACATCAATTTCTGTGCTGCAGAAAAGATTCTTAAACATGCAAAACCCACAGCAGAATGGAGAAGTAGTTAGACGGAGCGACGCAAACTCACCAAGGTACTATCAAAAAAATGAACTCTGTGAAATCAGGCTTTGAAGGTAACTTCCTCACTACGGGCGTCTTGGTTTGGACAGTGGAACCCCATCAGGCATAGGTGATTTGCCTTTCAAGCTGTCACAGTGGTTTCTAAGGCATATTTGCCCCAGCTACAGATCGTGGTTAAAATGGCTTGTGTATATTATGAGAATTAATTCACAGGGGTTCACAACAAAGTGATAATGAAAAAAGCACAGTCTCCATTCTAGTGTCCTGAAGTCAACAAAAGGAGGCACCTCTTGCTTCATGAAATGTCTAAATAAATAAACATTCAAGAGCTTCTTTTTCCCTGCTGCCATTCTTGCAACACTCAGGCATGCTTACACATTTTTGAAGTGGGTGGTCAATGGAGACCAAAGAGATGGGGGGATGTCACTGATGTGAAGTGAAGGCTTCCACAAGAGGACATTTTGGGAACAGAAGGATTTGACACGGCCAGGAGGATCCCACATGATAACCTGTTGCAGGGGAAAGGGGCAGACGTACCTCAAGGCCTTAAGGATGTGTTTCACCCATGGATCTTCTGGGTTGGCGCACACATTGAACCGTTTCTTTGTGTGAAAGCTGTAAAAGAGAAAACTGGATATTAACTCATGCAAAATAAAATGTCCCTCTTTCCCCAAACACACATGGTCAGTTTAGTTTTAGGATCTATCACTATCAGCCTCTATGTTGGCCACAATGAAAGCTGAATAACTCCATTGTATATTGTTTCACCACAATCAACAGTTGCACACGGTTGGAGAAAACTTTAACAGGGAATGCTGCCTGTCTCTGCTCAGTTTGATTAAATGTCAAAATATTGACCATAGCATTTTCGACCTGCACAGATATTTTTGACATGACCACACTGTTCCTGGATCTATCTTGTGACTTCAGAGGCGCTGGGCTGGGCTCGACTCGTCTCCCTCATTTTTGACTCACTGATTTCAGATGATCAGGGTGAGGGCAACGAGCCAGCTTTAAAACAACATGGCACTTGGGTGTTCTCGGATTTATTTTAACACCTGAGCTGTTAAATCTGTACATTGAGTCACAAGGAGTCATGATTGGGGCGTCTTCATTTACCAACATATGGATGATACCCAATTATATCTCCAGGTCTTCCTGGTACTCTCCGTGTCCATTAAGAGGGATTGAATGTTGAGACATTTTAGTAACTAAGGGCCACATGTATCAACCTATTTTGCATTCGCAAAGAGTGTAAATTGCTAAATTTGACCGTTTGCGAATGCAAAATAGCTTTCAGGATGTATGAAAGGCTTTGGCAGTGCATTTTAGGTAATCGCAAATTGCGCTTCCCTAAGCATATGTACCAAGCATTTTCTAAATGCAAATTGAGCATTTAGGAAATGCTATTACCATCGACTCCAAGTCGTTTTAACCATGTGCAATTTTTGAAAATGCACAAAAAATGAATTTTTCAGTGCCATGTAGCGCCCACATGCCCCTGGGGCATGTGTTGCATTTACATGTGCACATTTTTTTGGGGGGTGCTTCAGGGGGGCCTTAGGCCCCGGGCACCCTTGATTTTGCATTTCCTAATTTGCGATTACCAATTAGGTAATCCTAAATTAGGTAATGCAACACCATTCACACCTATGGGCCTTTAAAATGAATGGAGTAGCATTTCCTATATAGCGATTACCTAATTGTGATTGCGACTCTTTAAGAATCGCTATTAGGGAATCACTATTTTCTTACATACCATTTTGCATTCCCTTAATAGCGATTATCTTAAATTCGCTATTTTGGGAATGCAAATGGAACCTTGATACATGTGGCCCTATGCCTCCATGGTGAGAGATTTTGCTGTATTATGTTGTTCAGTGCTCTGGGGCACTTGGTCAAATTGTTCACAGTTCATAACACAAGAAAATGATAAAAACATAAATAGAACAGCTGTTAACCCGTTCTGCTCCCAGCTCCAAAACCTGGTCTGTAATTAAGTCCTAAGGGAGAAAAAAGACCCTGTAGACCTCCACCATACAGTCTAAGAACCTGTCAGTGCTCACTCACATGATGGCATCCATGTCGCAGACATCGCTTGAGCTCTGGATGGTGAAACTGCTGATTACCTTCACCCGCAGCGGCTTCTTTGAGTGGGAGTAACAGCAATCCAGGTCACCTTGTGCTAAAATAAAAAAAAGATACATCTAAAACTGAGGTAAAGACTTTTAAACCTCCACTTACCACTGACTCTCCCTTCCCACCCTCTCACTTTGATACAGAGTCACAGGGACCCCGGGGGGACAGGCAGAGCAGCAGTGCTGATAATTTTCAAGTAACTCTTGGTCGGCTACCCACTATATTTAATTCTTTAAAATAATTTTAGAGTACTAAAGGCCCACAGAAGCCCACCTAGAAGCGCTTTTATTAGGAAGATGGGAGCCGGCAAGTATAGAGTGGAGAAAGTGGGAGGGAGGAAGGATGTAGGCTAGCTTCCAGAAATTCGGGAGTAAGTCAGGAGTAAGACACACTACTCACAGAAAAAAATGAACAGGGCAAGAAGTATCTCTGTGTGTCCTCAATGGTTCCCTTCCCTTGTGGATTAGAGGCCTGGGTCTGGTTTATTTTCCCATGTATTTGCAGAAACCCCTATTCGTACAGTGTATTCACTTTGCTAGTCTTAACTCGTTGACTTGTTTTGGCAACAACATTTTAGAATTCAAATCTGTTGCTCCTATTGGTCAGAATTCCAGCATCTGTGTTTATGTTTAAGGAAAGATCATTGACGACTGGATTCTTTGGTATGTAGCCAATCTCTTTTACAAACAGTGAAATAAGAAAAGGTGTGGCTTCTTCTGCATTGAGCTGGTTTCTTAACCCGTTGTTTACCTGTGTGTCAATCACAAGAGTAGAAAACAAGTTAGGTTGTTGTCATATGGAACCAAACCCATCGCACTCCTCAAGTTAAGATGGTTCTTCTCAGGCCAGAGCGATTGTATCCCAGCGTCCTACTCTTTGTGCAACACTAATATTAATATCTTATTTCTATATCGCCTGCTACTATAGTTTTACTATTTCTAAGAGCTGTTAATAACAGATGTCACTGTTACTCAGTTTTATGGTGCTTAGTTTCTTGCGCAAAAAAAGAAGGAAAGACATAGGGGCCGATTCACAGAACTAATCTGAGATAAAATCCTAAACTTACTACTTTTGGTATTCACAGAAGGCATTTAGTAGTATAAAGTTAGGAGTCCTAACTTTGCTACTACTAAATGCCTTCTGTGAATACCAAAAGTAGTAAGTTTAGGATTTTATCTGTGAATACCAAAAGTAGTAAATTTAGGATTTTATCTCAGTTTAGTAGTAGTAAAGTTAGGAGTCCTAACTTTACTACTACTAAATGCCTTCTGCGAATACCAAAAGTAGTAAGTTTAGGATTTTATCTCAGATTAGCTCTGTGAATCGGCCCCTGAGTTTCCCTGACTAAGATTATAATTCGAGACCTGCAGATTACCCCTAAAATCGACAACAAGCACTTAGTAAAAAGCCCAGAAAGGCATTTTTTTCAGAATCAAAATGTGTAGTTACAGGAAACAAATCAGCATTAGAACTGGTTTTTCACCCTTTCCCCAGAAAAATTCAGGACATTTAGCGCAGTGCCGCGGTTTTCAGAAAGGGTCAAAATAAATCCAAGTTTCCATTTGTTCCAGTGCAGAATTAGTGAACAGCTCATATCAGAACGGAAATTAGTTCTTGCAGATGGTACTCTTTGTAAAATTAGCATTTATTTTCCCTTTACTTATCTCGTTGTTTGTGTTCGCCATTGTTGGTGAACGATTTCAATTAAGCCTTTCTGTGCCACTTGGCCGCTGCAAACTGTAGTCCTATTCGCTTGTGGAATGGCAGGCTTTTTCCCAAAATAAGCCACCCTATCAGTCCAAATCCTCTCGTAATCATATCCGGTATCACCACCATGTACAGGTCAGTAAGATCCAATTTAGCTGAAATTCTCTCCTCCGACCACAAGAGGGCAGATTGCCACATTAATACAGTAAATATCAGCATTCTAATTTATTGAGATATTTATGCCGTACAGTACAATGTAGATTTTCAATGGACGCTGTAGTAGAGACCGGCGTGGAAGACTCATGACAAGACCATTAGGTTTTGTTGAGGTCAAAAGTTAGCTTATAGAATTGCTGGGAGAGATAGAAGCTGTCATTTTAGTTTGCGTAGTGTCAGTAATAAGGTTTTGTAACCAATATGACCTTGACTATGGAGTAAACAGAATAGTGTTTAGTGTGAATCCCCCAACTTCACGCACTGTGTAGTGTTAGGCAAATCTGTTTATATCAGAAAATATACTAAATTCGATCGCATAGTTGACGAAAACACAAAATATCGCAGTTTGATTCAAGCGCCCAGTTTATTTATTCTGCTCTTTACACGGGTACGGTCAGTTGTAAACAGCGTTTTGTTGCTGGGTATGGTACGGTAAGAAGGGGGTCACCATACACAAACGAGCACAATTCAAGATCCTCACCCACACTTTTAAGGCACTGCATAACACTGGCCCAGAAAAGCAACAATCGCTAAGTTCGCACCTGCTCAGCGCCCGAACACCCTTCCCAGCGCTCTACAAATCTGCATAACATAACAACAAGCTGACCAAACTTGACTTGAATAATATCACACATGGCATCATCTGGGAGCCCAGTGGTGTAACACAGGCCCCAGCAGCCTGGGGTCTAACACGCACATAAGCCCTGTTCCCTAGAAGATAAACCACCAGTAAAAAGCATCTCGAGGGAGGTCAGAGTACAGAGGTTTCATCATCAGTGACGTGATATAATAAACAGAACACACCCGTACAGATGAAAGAAAAACTTTGAATCATCCTTATGCAATCAGCTTAAAAAGACCAACTTACCAGCTGTAATGCCACAGTTGAGGTGCAACAACCCCAGAACGACGCAGGAAGCTAGAAACAGACAACGGCTGTTAAAGACTGTCATGGCTTGCGCTGGACTTTCGCACTGTCTGCTGAAGGCTGCAGTAGACACAGCTCTCTCTTGCTTCGAGGCGGGGACATTTTATACCCTTCAGAGGGGATGTTTTTTCAGAGCCGTGCCCCGACCCTCCTCCTCCGCCAGGGCGCACAGCTCTTCTGTGGTGGGGATTTCCCCTCATCTTTTGTCCCCGAGTGCTCGGTCTCTGGCCCGTGCGACCTGTTGGGATTGTTTTTCAAAGTCACCTGTCGCGTCGGCGTGGAACTGGTTGTGGCACTTGGTTACACTCGGGGGAAGTACACGGCAGGTGTCCCATAGAAGAAATGGGAAGTGCTGTCTCGCTGAAGGTGACGTCACTCATCTACTGATTACCACACGTGCCCGACAGCACTTATTCTGCAACACGGGGAGGTGTGGAAATTCCAAAGGGACTTCAGGACAAAGCTACTTCACTGTGAAATGTATGTGAATTGCCTCCAGCTTTAAGAAACCATGCAGTAACGCCCTGGTACGGGGCACCACGCACCATTAATTGGAGTGATTATACAAAATAATGCCCTGTTTTCATTCTAGGTGCAACCTCTGACAGTTCATACTCATAGCTGAGCCGGAAGCACACATTAGTTAAAGACAGCACAGCAGTTTGAATGTGAAGCGGATTGGCCTAATTTTTTTAAAAGAAGGGGCAGATCCCCACGCAAGTGGATGCAGTATGTAACTACAACCACCTGTGGAGAAATGCATAGTGGTCCCTGGAGCCCCTCCCTCCCCATGGCACACTCTCAGGGGAGCAGTTAGTGTGCACTAACTCCTATGTAGCACACAATCAACGCACCTCCTGATGACTTCTTTGCCTTTGCGCCCACGTCTCTAATATGATTAGAACCTTGCATCTGACTGAATGTTTGTTAGATTATATGACATTACTTCATAATGTACATGGAATGTAAAGAATATTTGTAATAGAAAAACGGAAAATGAGGTTTTCAAAAATGATTTAAAAATATTTTTAATTTCCAAAAACAATAAGCCATTGAAATTCATAATCATCTCTTTCTCTCTCTTTCTCTCTCTTTCTCTCTCTCTCTCTCTCTATATATTATCTACTGGCGGTCGCCAGTAGATAGTTATAGTTACAACCTATTATCCATAGGAAATCCGCGACATTCTATTTGCAATAACGTTGGCGTCGGTTGACGAATCTTCGCGAAAGCTTCCAACTTGTTGGGGCGCTCCGGTCCGCTCCTACCCTGAAAGTCTCGGGGTGATACGTCAAGCGGGGGCCGAGAAAAAGGGGGTCCCAAAACGCGTTTTCCCCATTCATTTTTCCATAGGAACCTTTAGTCGCAGCTACAGCCCGAACTGCTGAACGGAATTACCCCAAATTTGGCAAAGAGGTAGCCCTTGGTTCAGACTGGTGCCTTTTGCTAAAATGGTGTAAATCCGTTCAGTAGTTCCTGAGAAATTCACAATTAAAATCACATATATATCTATGGGCGCGTCGGATCCGCGTACCCTCCCGATCACGAGCTGCATGCTAATTGGCTGTCAACACTCCAAATCAAGAAGTGTTGGCAGCTATTTTGTCCCTCGGTAGAACCGAGGGACAGAAACAAGTGCGCAAAGCGCAAAAGGGGGCAGGGTAGAAACACCCTGACCCCCTAGGTCTGCTCAGGGGGTCCCACAAGGACCCCTGGGCAGAAAAGATTTTTTTTTTCAAAATCGGCGGGATGCGCTTAGGGTGCACGTATCCCGCCGAGAAAAAAAGAAACAAGTGCGCAAAACGCACAAAGGGGGCAGGGTAGAAACACCCTAACCCCCTAGGCCTGCTCAGGGGGTCCCACAAGGACCCCTGGGCAAAAAAGCATTTAAAAAAAAAAAAAATCGGCAGGATGCGCTCAGGGTGCGCGAATCCTGCCGAAAAAAAAATCGAACCGCGGTCTCCCGCGCTCGATATCACTGGCCCCGGGTGGGCCAAGTCCCGGGGGCATGCTGGAGGGGGGTTAATTTTATGTGTGGGGGGCCTCTAAGGGCCTCCCAAGCCCCGGGGACCACCACCCCCGGGGCTTTATGCATAATGGTTGCGGGAGGGCTCTGAGCCCTCCCGCAGCCCCGGGACCACCACCTCCCCGGGGCTTCTTTTTTTAAATGAAAAACCTGTGTGGGGGCTCCAGCCCCCCACACGCCCCGGGACCGCCACCTCCCCGGGGCACTAAACATTTAAATATGGGGGTCCGTTACGGACCCCCAGAGCCCCGGGGACCACTACCTCCCCGGGGCTGTGCACACGATGGGAGGGGGCCGCGCGGCCCCCCCTCCTGGAGCCCTTGATGGCCCTGGGGACCGCCACCCCCAGGGCCGGCTCCTGCAGTGTCCCGGGGTGCCTACCCCGGGACACTGCTGTTTGCAATGACAGGGACGGGAGCCTCGCGGCTCCCGTCCTGTCATTGCAAACTTGCTTTGGATATTGGAAGAGAGAGCAGGAAACCTGCTCTCTCTTCCAATATCCAAAGCCGATTGCTTTTCCACATGGGGAGCAGCATGTCAGCTGCTCCCCATGTGGAACAGCAATGCCGGCTCCCAAGGGACGTGGGGAGCCGGCGGGACTGTGGGGGGTTTGGGGACCCCCCACAGTCCCCAACGAGAGGCCAGGCCCCGGGGGATGGGGTCCCGGGGCAAGTAGTGGCTCGGGAGGGGGCCACGCGGCCCCCTCCCCAAAGTTTTCAAAAATAATAAAAAAAAAAAAAAGGGTATGGCCGGACCGGGGATGGGGTCCCCGGGCCTTAAAATGGCCAGAGGAGGGGGCCACGCAGCCCCCCTCAAAATATTAAAAATAAAAATAGAGGCCATGCCCCGGGAGATGGGGTCCCCGGGGCCAATACAGGCCCGGGGAAGGGGAGCCACGCGGCCCCTTTCCCGTTTTTTTTTAAATTTTGAAATTTAAAAAAGGGGTAAGGCCCTGGGGGATGGGGTCCCCAGGGCCCAAAAACAGAAAAAAGGAAGGGGGCTACACAGCCCCCCTTCAGGGGACAAAAAAAAACAAAAAAAAACGATCGGGCCCGCAGGCCCCGCCCCCTTTCTTCACCACTCTGCAAACGCGCCCTGGCGCGTTTGCAGAGGGGGAACAAATTCCCCTTGAATACTGGGGGTCCCTGGGGCCAACTAGCCCACCAGGAACCTCCAGTATGCGTCAGGGGCTGCCTTGCAGAGAGGTGTACAGAGGCCACGCCCCTTTTACACCTCTCTGCAACGCAGCTCTGTGGCGCTTTTGGAGGTATATGGTGGGCTAGTTGGACTCCGGGGACCCTCAGGATTCAAGGGGACTTAATCCCCCAACTTAAAACGCGCCACGGGGCGCGTTTGCACAGTGGTGAAGGGAGGGGGCGGGGCTTCAGGTGACATGTGTGCAAACAGGCCCCGTGGCGCGTTTTAAGATGGGGAATTAAATCCCCTTCAATCCTGAGGGTCTCTGGGGCCAACTAGCCCAACAGGTACATCCAGAAAGCGCCACAGAGCTGCGTTGCAGAGAGGTGTAAAAGGGGTGTGGCCTCTCTACACGTCTCTGCAACGCAGCCCCTGGCGCATATTGGAGGTTCCTGGTGGGCTAGTTGGCCCCTAGGGACCATCAGGATTCAAGGGGACTTAATCCCCCAACTTAAAACGCGCCACGGGGCGCGTTTGCACAGATGTAACCTCAGGCCCCGCCCCTCCCTTCACCATTGTGCAAATATTCCTCTAAAATCAGCCGAAATACGAATTCCGATTTACTCACCTGTTATCAGGAGAGACCTCAGTGCTGTATCTTTCAGCCCAGTACTGGTCCTGAAAAGTAATTCTAACCATACTTACCAGTAACTTGAATTTCCTTCCATAGGCTAACATTGACTGGTTTCACTTGGAAATTCTTCTAAGTGTGGAGTTTTGGAACTTTAAAATATTCCTCTAAAATCAGCCGAAATACGAATTCCGATTTACTCACCTGTTATCAGGAGAGACCTCAGTGCTGCATCTTTCAGCCCAGTACTGGTCCTGAAAAGTAATTTTAACCGTACTTACCGGTAACTTGAATTTCCTTCATAGGCTAACATTGACTGGTTTCACTTGGAAATTCTTCTAAGTGTGGAGTTTTGGAACTTTAAAATATTCCTCTAAAATCAGCCGAAATACGAATTCCGATTTACTCACCTGTTATCAGGAGAGACCTCAGTGCTGCATCTTTCAGCCCAGTACTGATCCTCAAAAGTAATTTTAACCGTACTTACCAGTAACTTGAATTTCCTTCATAGGCTAACATTGACTGGTTTCACTTGGAAATTCTTCTAAGTGTGGAGTTTTGGAACTTTAAAATATTCCTCTAAAATCAGCCGAAATACGAATTCCGATTTACTCACCTGTTATCAGGAGAGACCTCAGTGCTGCATCTTTCAGCCCAGTACTGATCCTCAAAAGTAATTTTAACCGTACTTACCAGTAACTTGAATTTCCTTCCATAGGATATCATTGCCTGCTTTTTGTTGAAAAGTTTCTAAGTGTTGATTTTTGAAACATACAAATATTCCTCTAAAATCAGCCGAAATACGAATTCCGATTTACTCACCTGTTATCAGGAGAGACCTCAGTGCTGCATCTTTCAGCCCAGTACTGATCCTGAAAAGTAATTTTAACCGTACTTACCGGTAACTTGAATTTCCTTCATAGGCTAACATTGACTGGTTTCACTTGGAAATTCTTCTAAGTGTGGAGTTTTGGAACTTTAAAATATTCCTCTAAAATCAGCCGAAATACGAATTCCGATTTACTCACCTGTTATCAGGAGAGACCTCAGTGCTGCATCTTTCAGCCCAGTACTGATCCTCAAAAGTAATTTTAACCGTACTTACCAGTAACTTGAATTTCCTTCCATAGGATATCATTGCCTGCTTTTTGTTGAAAAAGTTTCTAAGTGTTGATTTTTGAAACATACAAATATTCCTCTAAAATCAGCCGAAATCCAAATTCTGATTTACTCACCTGTTATCAGGAGAGACCTCAGTGCTGCATCTTTCAGCCCAGTACTGGTCCTGAAAAGTAATTTTAACCGTACTTACCAGTAACTTGAATTTCCTTCCATAGGCTAACATTGACTGGTTTCACTTGGAAATTCTTCTAAGTGTGGAGTTTTGGAACTTTAAAATATTCCTCTAAAATCAGCCGAAATACGAATTCCGATTTACTCACCTGTTATCAGGAGAGACCTCAGTGCTGCATCTTTCAGCCCAGTACTGATCCTCAAAAGTAATTTTAACCGTACTTACTGGTAACTTGAATTTCCTTCATAGGCTAAGATTGACTAGTTTTCAGCAAAAAAGTTTCAAAGTGTTGATTTTCACAAACTACAAATATTCCTTAAAATCGCCTGTATGACTTAAACGCATTTTTTCAACTGTTTACAGGAGATGCACCAGTGCTGGATCCAGGATCCAACACTGAGTAAGAAAAAGTAACGATAACAGTTTTTACCTGCTAAGTGAATTTCCTTCCATAGGATAACATTGGTGATTCTATGAGAAAAAGTTTCTAAGTGTCAACTTTTAAAATACAATAATATTCCTTAAAAATCACGACTGTAACCAAAACGCTTTTACTCAACTGTTTACAGGAGATGTACCAGGACTGAATCTAGGATCCAGTCCTGTGGTTACAAAAGTAATCCATAAAGTAACTAATTGCATTTAACTAGAAATTCACATTGAGCTGAATGTTGCATTGTGTTTGAAAATGTGTTGCCCATTGCAACAACTGTAACTACTGTACTTAAAAGTCTATTGCCTATCTGCAAAGTATTTAAACTAAAGTAATTCATTCTGAGAAAGTATTTTTTGTAATGTAATGTATAATGTAATTACAATGTAATTTAAAAAATAAAATATGTAAAAAAAATTGTTTCTAAAAATGTAGTAAATCAGTATGAAAAAAATTAATATAACAATTAATACATTTAAAAATTGTCATTTACAAAACCTTTCAAATTCACTGAAAAACTGTAGGTTTCAGGCACGTTATAGTTAGAAATTAGCATTTAAAAAACCTTTGAAATTCACTGAAAAAACCATAGGTTTCAGACACGTTATAGTTACAAATTAGCATTTAAAAAACCTTTGAAATTCACTGAAAAAACCATAGGTTTCAGACACGTTATAGTTACAAATTAGCATTTAAAAAACCTTTGAAATTCACTGAAAAAACCATAGGTTTTAGGGACAGTTTTAGTTACTTGGACATTGCACTCGTACAAAACCCGTGAAATTCCCCTGTTATAGTTAGTTCAGCTAACTATAACTCACGCCCCCGCAATGCACTGCTGATGACGTCACATATTACATCACTCATGACATGGTCAGTGACATCACTGATGACATCACTGATGACATCTCAAATGACATCACTGATGACATCATCCACGTGATAATCTGATGCACCTCCTCACACCCTAATATAACCTTTGATACACCCACTCTAAATTACAGACTGCCATTCGCAAAACCATAGACACTCCAACACCAATAACTACATACCCACTCACTGATTCTTAGGTCTACACACACACATCCACTCACTCACCCGTACAGTCACTCATACTTACGGTCACTCAGTACAGGACTATCATATGCACTCTTACTCCTATATAGACACTCAAACAACGCCACTCATCCATAGAGATACTCACACACCTAGTCAGTCATGCAAATAATTAAACACACTGCCATTTACTCACCTATACAGTTATACACACACCAGCTCACTTACTCATACAAATAGTAGCACATTGTTACGCTCTTATACAATCACAGATACAAGCACACACTCATCCATACAGCCACTATCACAATCACTCACTCTTGCTTATAGCTATTTATATACTCCAACACACATATATACTGCCTTTCACATATGTAGTTACTCACACATGTACCACTGGGACATACATTCACTCACTAACACACTCTTACACACACTTACCCACCCATACAGTCTATCACAGATGCACTCTTGAAACCATCCACCCAGTGAATCACCCACTCACACATCTATGCACAGAGTTGCACACACCCCTCCCACACAAACACTCAGGCACCCATACAGATACTCAGACAAGCATTCAATAACTCATATAGACACTCATTTAGCTATTCACAAACACATGCAGCCACTTACACAGCAACAGACAGACGGATACAGACATTCACCCAGTTTAGTCACTAACCCATGCATTCAGTAAGATACGTTAAATCACTCACTTATAGAGTCAGTCACGCACCTACTAAATCATCCATACAGACACTTACACACCCACTCATTCTTCAATACGTCTTTTCCTATATATATTAAAAATATTTAAACTTTACAGAAACACACAGTCACTGGATGATGTCATCAGTGATGTCATTTGAGATGTCATCAGTGATGTCATCAGTGATGTCACTGACCATGTCATGAGTGATGTAATATGTGACGTCATCAGCAGTGCATTATGAGGCGTGAGTTATAGTTAGCTGAACTAACTATAACGGGGGAATTTCACGGGTTTTGTACGAGTGCAATGTCCAAGTAACTAAAACTGTCCCTAAAACCTAAGGTTTTTCCAGTGAATTTCAAAGGTTTTTTAAATGCTAATTTGTAACTATAACGTGTCTGAAACCTATGGTTTTTTCAGTGAACATATATATTTATATGTATATATTCTCCACGAAGATTCCAAATAAACGCACACTCAGAGATCAGGTAACAGTTTGGCAGCTATTTAATGCTCGTTACGCGTTTCGACCGTAGTCTTGATCACACGAACAGAAAAGCATTTCTGGCATGTTTAAATAAAGTAAAAAAACACCCACAATTGTGAAAGTCGACAAGGGACTACAATTCAGATAACCATCGGCATCATAGTAAAATGGCAGACATCTTGTAATGGGCAAATTATAAATGTAAGTACTAATATACATACACATGTATGCACCAGTTTAACATACCTTCATTACATATTTATTCTCAAACCATAGTGATGAGTTAAAATATACAAATATATTGCACCACTTAATGACAACTATTATATAGTAAAACGCCCATTTTGACGCTATCGTAACTCTAGTGACCACAATATGGCTGACATATTTAGCAGACAGTACGAATTCGGTCTAGTGCCAAATCCCTGTGAATCATGGTCTACTTGACTCTCCCTAATGGGATCACCACCTCCTCTAGGTAACTTTATGCGCCCGTATCAAAGAAACATAACTTCATTTCATATTCACCAAACAATACGATAAGTTCAAATTTATACTCATATTACTAGACATGATGTCAACTGTTATATATGCCCAAGTTGGCGCTTACATAGCTCTAGTGGCAACCATATGTCTGGCATTTTTCTACATATATTAATTCGGTCTAGTGCCAAATCTCTGCAAATCAAGGCACACTTTACTTCCCTGATACGATCACTACCTCATTTAGATAACTCAATACGGTCAAGTGCCCCATTCTTCTATGGTGGTGTTTTTGTATACCTAGAGTTTAAGTGTATATATAGTCGTAAGTATGTCCATCATGAATTAATATTCAGTTAATAGTACACATGATAATCGTTGCCTTTCTATGTAATATCCAAGTCATTATCAAAAAAATTAATTAATAAAATGCTCGTGAATAAAGGTGATACTAAAAATTAGTACTAAAAAATAAAATAGAAGTGCTCCTTATATAAACTAATAAAATTCAAAAATTATTTCATTTTTCCTTGTTTCTCCAGAATTTACTATTAACATATTAACATAAAAAATCCCTTATCTGGATTCAGTGACATCCGAGCCCGGGGAAGAAAAGGAAAGGGAACCCGTGTAGTGACCATCCAAACGGTGGGTCCCCTCCTTTCTTCCTGTGAAAAAAAGAACCCAAATAAGAGATAGATAAATATAACATCTTATACGGAGCAAATACATACAGACAAGTAGTATATTGCAAACAGCATACATATTCAATGAACGTGGAGATGAGAGGCTAATTCCTCATCAAGATTATGTCCCCCTGGAAACTTAGTTTCTAATTCTAGAATCCATTTGGATTCCCTTTGTCTAAGTGACAATTCCCTATTGCCGCCAATACGTCATGGAATTGCCATCTTTTGTCAAAGACACCAAAGATTTCCTCAATAAAATAGGAGGATTTATTTGGGATGAAAGTTACTATCTCATTACCCTGGACGTAAATTCGTTGTATACTATAATCGATCACGTCCAGGGAGTGGGAGCTTGTATGCACTATTTGGAAACAAGAGCCATTGAGTATTTAGAGCACACACGCATGCTAGCTGACATGATGATGTTGTGCTTAAAGAACAACATCTTCATGTTTAATGGAAAACTGTACAGACAGGTGAGGGGCACAGCAATGGGGACGTGCTTCGCACCTGGGTTTGCCAACCTCTTCTTGGGAAAATGGGAGGAGGAGATACGTCAGGATCACCTACTGACAAAAGATTTTGACTCAGTAAAGATATGGCTGAGATATATTGACGATCTATTGATCGTCTGGAGTGGAAATGAAGAAAATGCTGTTGCCTTTATTGAAAAATTTAACCACAACCCATACAACATAGTGCTAACACATACCATCAGTAAGGTTAGTGTGGACTTTCTGGATACCCGTATTGAGGTTCAAAATGGTAACCTTGTCACTAGCTTATATAGAAAGGAGACTGCTGGTAACAGTCTCCTTCATGCCCTCAGTGGACACCCCGATTCACTTAAATGGAGTATTCCATATGGGGAGCTACTGAGGGTGAGAAGGAACTGTAGTACTGAAGAGAGGTTTCTAGAGGTACAAAATGTTATGCTAAAGAGGTTCCGACAAAGAGGTTATCCTGAATGGGTTCTCGATAGGGCTGTGAGTAAGGTTAAGGACGTCAGTAGGGAGAAATCATTGGAACAGACAGAGGGTAAACAGAGACAAGAGAAAGAAAGTGGTATCAGAGTGATCACAACTTTTAATAACAGATCCAGTAAAATTTGTAAAATCTTAACAGACAGTTGGAAGATCCTACAAACCGATGCAGTTGTAGGCAAAGAGGTAGGAGAAAGACCCCTTATCACTTATAGGAAAGGTAAAAGTTTACGTGATATCCTAGTAAAGGGGGACATAACTGCAACCAAAAGAAATGATTTCCACGAGCTCAAAGGGTTTTATCCTTGTGGGCACTGTAGGGCCTGTCGATTCAGTCCCTCAGTAAAAGAATTCAGTATCCCAGGGAGAACTAATAGATGGAAAATCAACCAATTCTTGACATGTAGCAGCACTTTTATTGTCTATGCATTGGAGTGTCCATGCAAGCTCAGATATGTGGGCAGTACAATGTGTATGGTGAAAAAAAGAGTCATGAAAAAAAGAAAAAAAGAGTCATGGAGCATCTGAGAGCCATAACTAATGTAAACACTGTCTATCCAATTGCCAGGCATTTCTTGGAACACCATCAATCTATCAATTCCTTATTGCGATTCTTTGCAATTTAACAAGTAGTCCCAGGTCTAAGAGGCGGCAATAGGGAATTGTCACTTAGACAAAGGGAATCCAAATGGATTCTAGAATTAGAAACTAAGTTTCCAGGGGGACATAATCTTGATGAGGAATTAGCCTCTCATCTCCACGTTCATTGAATATGTATGCTGTTTGCAATATACTACTTGTCTGTATGTATTTGCTCCGTATAAGATGTTATATTTATCTAGCTCTTATTTGGGTTCTTTTTTTCACAGGAAGAAAGGAGGGGACCCACCGTTTGGATGGTCACTACACGGGTTCCCTTTCCTTTTCTTCCCCGGGCTCGGATGTCACTGAATCCAGATAAGGGATTTTTATGTTAATATGTTAATAGTAAATTCTGGAGAAACAAAGGAAAAATGAAATAATTTTTGAATTTTATTAGTTTATATAAGGAGCACTTCTATTTTATTTTTAGTACTAATTTTTAGTATCACCTTTATTCACGAGCATTTTATTAATTAATTTTTTTGATAATGACTTGGATATTACATAGAAAGGCAACGATTATCATGTGTACTATTAACTGAATATTAATTCATGATGGACATACTCACGACTATATATACACTTAAACTCTAGGTATACAAAAACACCACCATAGAAGAATGGGGCACTTGACCGTATTGAGTTATCTAAATGAGGTAGTGATCGTATCAGGAAGTAAAGTGTACCTTGATTTGCAGAGATTTGGCACTAGACCGAATTAATATATGCAGAAAAATGCCAGACATATGGTTGCCACTAGAGCTATGTAAGCGCCAACTTGGGCATATATAACAGTTGACATCATGTCTAGTAATATGAGTATAAATTTGAACTTATCGTATTGTTTGGTGAATATGAAATGAAGTTATGTTTCTTTGATACGGGCGCATAAAGTTACCTAGAGGAGGTGGTGATCCCATTAGGGAGAGTCAAGTAGACCATGATTCACAGGGATTTGGCACTAGACCGAATTCGTACTGTCTGCTAAATATGTCAGCCATATTGTGGTCACTAGAGTTACGATAGCGTCAAAATGGGCGTTTTACTATATAATAGTTGTCATTAAGTGGTGCAATATATTTGTATATTTTAACTCATCACTATGGTTTGAGAATAAATATGTAATGAAGGTATGTTAAACTGGTGCATACATGTGTATGTATATTAGTACTTACATTTATAATTTGCCCATTACAAGATGTCTGCCATTTTACTATGATGCCGATGGTTATCTGAATTGTAGTCCCTTGTCGACTTTCACAATTGTGGGTGTTTTTTTACTTTATTTAAACATGCCTGAAATGCTTTTCTGTTCGTGTGATCAAGACTACGGTCGAAACGCGTAACGAGCATTAAATAGCTGCCAAACTGTTACCTGATCTCTGAGTGTGCGTTTATTTGGAATCTTCGTGGAGAATTAATTGCCGGGTTTGGGCTTACCGGCGGCACGCACCAGCTGACAACGGGCTCGATCCCGAAAAAACCCTGCTTGGAGGACTTCAATATATGTATATATACGGTCGCCAGTAGGCAGTTATAGTTAGGGCCAAAGTTTCCATAGGAAAAGCTTTGTTTTTGTTTTGCCAATAACTTTGGCGTTGCTTAACGAATCTTCACAAAATTTTCACAAAACTTCCCCCTTTTGGTTCAGCTGATGTGTTGAAAGTTTCGGGGTGATCCGTCAAGCAGGGGCCGAGAAAAAAGGGGCATCCCAAAACGCATAAACCCCATGTTATGACTATAGGGATTTTTCATTTTTTGAACGCGATTACAGCCCGAATCGCTCAACGGAATGACACCAAATTTGGCAGAAAGCTAGATGTTGGTCCAGAAAGCGTGTTTTTTTTGTGATTTGATGTAAATCCGTTCAGTAGTTTTTGAGATATTTAAGTTTAAAAAATATAGATATCTGGGGACGCAAGTCCTTGCAGTGAACTCACGGATCCCACTAAAATTTGATTTGGCTGCCAACACTTCAACCAGGAAGTAGTGGCAGCCATCTTGAGACTCTACTTGAAGCCGAGTCCCACAAAAAATGTAAAAAGAAAAGAAAAGGGGGCAGGGTAGGAATACCCTGAAACCCTAGATATGGTGGGGGTGGGGGTGGTGGGTAACCCTGGGCATAGTTCGCGAAGTGGCGCTACGCGAAGTGCACGTCGCACTACGCGAGCTACGCGTCGCACTACGCGAACTGCGTAGTGCGCTGTTCGCGATGATTGCACAGTGCCGGATGCCTGTCCGCACTGTACAATCATTGAAAACGGCATCTTGCACAGTGCGAGCTGTCTTACTGCCGCTCGAGTAGATTTTTACTCGAGCGGCAGCTTTCTCAACGCGGACTGGTAGTTTCTCATCGCGAGCGGTCGCGAGCATACGCGACCACTCGCAATGAGAAACCTGACCTCCCCGCGTTGAGAATCTCGCCGGGAGGTTTATTTTCCACGCTCGCGATCGGCAACTTGATGTTGCTGATCGCGAACGAGGAAAAAGTCTCACCGGGATGTCATTTTGCTTGCTCGCGGTCGCCAACTTGACGTTGAGGACCGCGAGCAAGCAAAAAATGACCGCTGCACTACGCTACGCTACGCGCGTTTGCACTGTGCTACGTGCAATTTGCGTAGTGCGAAGTAGCGCAAACTTCGCAAACTACGCGAGCGTAGCGTAGTGCTTTGCCCAGGGTTAGTGGTGGGTCCCAAAAGGACCCCGCCAGGGATTAAAACGTTTTTTAAATTTAATTTTGCTGCAAATTTGTGGGTGGATCCGCAGCAAAATTGAAGAAAAAGATGAGCGACCTCCTGCGCGTCTTTTTATTCAGCTCCCTGATTGGCCAAATCCTGGGGGCATGTTTTCATAATAATGTGGAGGTGCCCATGCGCCCCGTACCCCGGGAACTGCCACCTCCCAGGGGATATTTGTTAGATGAGTGCGGGGGAGGCCCATATGGCCTCCCCCACTGCCCCGGGGACCGCCACCTCCCAGGGGCTTTATGTAAAATGATAGCGGGGGCCACGTGGATGACCCCACAGCCCCGGGGGCCGCCACCTCCCTTGGGCTTTATGTAAAATCAAAAGGGGGGCCGCACGGACTCCCAGCAGCCCCTGGGACCGCCACCTCTATGGGCCTTTCTCCAAAATAAATGCAAGGGGAGACTCTACTTGAAGCCGAGTCCCACAAAAAATGTAAAAAGAAATGAAAAGGCGGCAGGGTAGGAATACCCTGACCCCCTAGATATGGTGGGGGGGTGGGTCCCTAAGGGACCCCGCAGGGGATTAAAACGTTTTTTTTACATTGAATTTTGCTGCAAATTTGTGGGTGGATCTGCAGCAAAATTGAAAAAAAAGAGGCGCGACCTCCTGCGCGTCTTTTTCATTAAGCTCCCGGATTGGCCAAATCCTGGGGGCATGTTTTTATAATAATGCGGGGGGTGCCCATGCGACCCCCGTGCCCCGGGAACTGCCACCTCCCAGGGGATATTTGTTAGATGAGTGCGGGGGAGGCCCATATGGCCTCCCCCACTGCCCAGGGACCGCCACCTCCTAGGGACTTTATGTAAAATGATAGCGGGGCCACGTGGATGACCCCACAGCCCCGGGGGCCACCACCTCCTTTGGGCTTTATGTAAAATCAAAAGGGGGGCCACATGGACTCCCAGCAGCCCCGGGGACCGCCACCTCTATGGGCCTTTCTCCAAAATAAATGCAAGGGGGCAATGTGCCCCCGCAGCCCCAGAGACCACCACCTCCCCGGGCTTTAAGTATCATTAATGGGGAGGACCGCACGGACCCCCCCAGCCCCGGAGACCGTCTCCTCTCGGGGGCAATTACCACAAAAATGCAGGGGGTGCCCATGTGTCCCTCGCAGCCCCAGGGACCGCCACCTCCCCGGGGCTCAAATAATATAATGAAGGGGGTCCGTTGGAGACCCCCTCCCTCAGGGACAACTACCTCCCAGGGCTAAATACTTGAAAGAGGGGGGCCACACGGGCCCGCTCGTGGAGCTGTAGATGGCCCTGGGGACTGCCACCCACCAGGGCAGGCTCCTGCAATGTCCCAGGGTGCCCACCCCGGGGACCTTGCAGTTTGCTAAGGCTTGGCGGGAGCATTACCGCTCCCACCAAGCCATAGCAAACTCTGCTTCACTTTCAGTAAGCGAGAGCAGAAAAAATGCTCTCGCTTGCTGAAAGTGGAGCAGAATTGCTTTTGGATAGAGGGAGCTGCGTGTTCAGCAACTCCCGCTGTCCAAAAGCAATGCCGGCTCCCACAGGATGTGGGGAGCCATCAGGGACTGCGGGGCCAGTCAGGCTCCTCCCGCAGTCCCTAACAAAAATGACTGGGTGCCCTGGGTGGGACCAGGGCACCCAGTATAGAGGCAAGGACCCGGGGGATCGGGTCCCTGGGGCCAAAAGCGGCCCGGGAGGAGGGCCGCATGCCCCTCCTTTTTTTTTTAAACAAAACATGTTTTAAAAAAGGGGCAGGCCATGGGGGATGGGTCCCCAGGGCCAAAATAAATTGAATAAGGCAGATGAATACTCATTCTGTGGACAATCGTAATCTCAATACTCATTTCTTAACCAGAAAAACACATATCTACAGTCTGGTGTTGTCACTTAGTGACTCCTGCTGTTGCTGCAGTGCATGTTTTTAAAATGTTGTGGAGCTGTTGGAGGGCCATTATCAATGCCCTTCTTGCTCAGAAGTAGACTTTAATCTCATAATAGGTTCAATCAACAGCTCCCCCAAAAGCAGAAGGATGATCCAGTTGTAGCTAAAAGCTGCAGTTTTGCTGAAATCAATGTGGCATCTCCAGGCACTCACTTCACAACACTCCTAGACCTAATGAAGATCAGAGGGGGACTGAACCCAGTGGCATAACAAAATCCCCTGCAGCCATCGCAGTAGGTTGGGGGATGAGCTCTGGTAGCCCCCCTCCGCGACTGGCAGGTCCCTGGCCTGAGAGCTCTGGACTGGGTCTGGAGTGTGTGGGGGTGGGGAGGGAGCTCCTGCATGTACTTTTTAGGGAGGCCCCCTCAAGTTTCGTTACGCCACTGACTGAACCTGCTCCCTATGACTGGAGGACTGGACCTATTCTCTCTTGTACCCAGGATAAAGAAGTGGACCCTAAGGGTCATACAACTAACCTCCAGTTAAAGCTACAAGGACACAGCAAGCTACAAGAGGTCTTTTTCCTGCAAATGCCCAGCTAGTTAGTAGCAACTGGACCTGGACTGGAACCTGCTGTTGTCCTCTGCCTGACACCCTGTGAATCTATAAGGGCCTCCTTTGACGTCTTGGGGTAGGGAGTTTCAGAAGTATACTCATGTGGTAGATTGGGACTTTAAGGACTAAAGTCAGAAGGTAAAATGTTTGACCAGAATGAACCTGGTTAGTGTACCGAATCTGTGCTTTATCACGGTGAGTGTCAAACTGTGCCTAGGTCTCGGTCTACTGCAACACTTAACTATCATTGGCACTTTATGCCTCTTGGTACTATTCCTTCTTAAAACTTTAAATAATCATAGCTCCAATTCCCCTTATTTGATTTCTGTCATTTTGTTTATTACATTTTACTCTATTTTCCTGATTCAGTTTGGGATTTTTATTGTTTTGCATTTCAATTTTATTACTGTTTTGGTACTGCATAAATATTTTACACATTGCCCTAAGTTAAGGCTGTCTGCTCTGTGCCTTAGCTACAAGGGGGTTGAGCTCAGTGTAAATTAGTGACTTGGAGGGTTCACCCTAACACAAGTTGTGATTTTTTCTTTAGATGGAGACCGCCACCACCCCCCAAATAATAACCTGGTTTCTTACATGAGTATAATACAATTCAATGGTAGCAAAACAAGACTACAACCCCCAGAATGTATTAGGATATCACACAAAAGTCCACGGCTGAAAACAGTGTTCATAATTATGTGGAGGCGAAGTAGCCATCCTGCATTTTAGAGACCACAGAACATATTTGTGGCACCACAGTTGATGTCAAGGCAATCTTAAAAAAAATAGCCTAAATTCTGACAATTTGAGCTCATGTTCCAGTAGAAAGGTCACTTATTATACTTTCTGTGATAGACGATACAATAGCCATTACATTAACTTTGCCAGATATGCCCATCTGAACACATGTGGTTGGGAAATATGTTCACCAGAATTACCATGTCATAAATTTTGTCAATCTGAATTCTATATTGCCTCTTTTCTCCCTACAACATGGCTGCAATGCATCCCACCAGTTTTTATGATGGTCCATTCACTACTTTGCTTGAGAATGACTGCTCAACAGGGTACCAAAGAATGTTTGTCCTTCTCCTACTGTCAATGGTGGCTGGTAGGATACGTGGGCGAGTTAAGGTGGGGGGATAAAGAAAAAAATAAAACTTACCTGCTAGTGCCGTTGCCAGGTGTCGCAAGTCACCACCTTTTTTTTTTTACAGAGTTTTATATAGCGCGAACTTGACCCGAAGGTATCGGGTATCAGAGCGCTTTACATAGCACCAGTTGCGTTACATGAGGACACATTCATGTTTGTTAGGCACGGGGAGATTAAGTGATTTGCCCAGAGTCACAGGATGTTCAGCGTCATTGCCGAGACTCGAACCCGGTTCCCCAGATTCGAGGTCGACCGCCCTAGCCGTTAGGCCAACTCCTCTCCTCCGCAGGTCAGGAACCAGGAACAGGAAGCACCCAGGCTTCCAGACTCCCCCGACCAATCACGACGCTGCTGATAGCAGCGTCGTGATTTGTCTGATCTCTGTGGTTCGGCGCTCAGAGAGAGAGAGTGGAAGTCTGGGCATGTTCTCCACTCAGGCTGTAATGCAGCCTGGGTGGAGTACATGCAAAGTGTGCATGACTGTTTGGCCGGCCTGAGAGGGCTGGCCAAATAGTCATGTGCACTTTAGGTGCAGCAGAAGCAGCCACTCCTCCTCCCTGTGACGCGGGGAGCCCAGCCCCGCCCTAACCTTGCGCTGCAGCAACTGCAATACAAAAAATAAAATGAAAATAACTCTCCGTTATTATCATTTTCTTTTTTCTTTTGCACTGCTTTAAAGCAGTGGGGCGACGCTCTTCCGCCTTAGCGGAGGAGCCGCTGCTGCTTATGGTGTCTAGAGATGGTAAACCCATAAAGTGTCCTGCATATCATAGGTGTCACTCAGATCTTCCTGACCCATCAGTTACTTCCAATAGAATATCTCTCTATCATTTGTTGTGCCATACATGTTCTCTTTCTCTTTCGACCTTTCTACCTCCCCATGTCTTGCAGCATGTCTCACTTTCCCTCTCTCTCTTTCTCTCCCACATTGAGTTCCTTAACACACCTCCTCATACTTGCTCACTAGCTTCATCATTCTCCCTACCATACTCACTTTCAACATTTCGGGCCTCATTTATGAGAAGTGTCGCATCGCTGCAACACTTCTCAGTGCGCCCTCCTTGCAACACCATAGATACGCCGTATTTAAAGTATGGTGCATCATGTTGCAAGGAGTTACAGATACCTCAGTATTCCTGACGTATCTGTATGCGCAAAAGTGGCGCATTGCTGGGGTGTGTCTGAAAACAGACGCAACTCCAGCAATGTGTCCTTTCACATGGGGCAAGCCCCATGTGAAAGGGCCTGTGCCATCCTTACGCCTGCCATGAGGCAGGTGTAAGGTTTTCACACAATGGCGTCCTAGAAGTGGCGCACTGAAATCTTTTAGATTTCAATGCACCACTTCTACGAGGCTTTGATGGGGGGGGAACGCCCACCCAGCACACATTATGCCTGACGCAGGTATAATGTAGCGCAGGGGTCTACAAAGTGAGGCATCTGTCTAGATGCGTCACTTTGTAAATAGGACGCAACATGGCGCATTGTTTACGCCGCCGGTGCGTCACAAAAAGTGATGCACCGGCTGTGCAAAAGTGTCGCAAGGGCTCATAAGTAAGCCCTTTCATACTTAAGTCATTCTCTCACCCACTTTATCCATCACAGTCACACTTACTTTTTCTCACAGTCTAACCCGTCTAATACTTAATTTCTCTATCACCCTCTATTAATCTTTCTCTTAATAACTCTCCCCATCTCTCTCGTTATTGCTCACATCTTCTACTCTTGTTAAACTGACATCCTAACACACTCACTATCTCAGTCCAACTTGCTTTCTACCTTTTCACTCTTTCACCGTTTCACTCACATTCTATTTATTTCGCATTCATTTAAGAACCTGTTCAACAGATACACACTACCACAGAAAAAATTTATGTAGTTTTCATAAATCAAAAGACGGTTTTGTGGAAAAAATGAAATGGAGAGAAATATAATTAATGGCAATAATTCCATTGCAGAAACAAAAGGTAATGCCGTCTAGTAAGCCAGGGTATATTTTTTACTAGTTGCAATGCATTATAAATCACCATTGTGCACGTAGAAGTGAATGAAGACTGAAAAAGCACTGACTGTTGCTTACTAATGCTCAAAGCAGATGCATATAAAGAAATATATTATATGTTTCCCACAGCAAAATGTTTCTCTTCACAACAACGTGGCCTGGTGCCATTAGGTCTTTGAAGGGCTATAACAAACTTAGGAAAAGATAGAGTGGAATGGGTGGTGGTCGAGACTGAGGTGTCTTTAGTTCTGCAAAGAGATTACGTACATACAACAAGCCCAATATCTCGGGCATTGTGAGATCTATTGGCTTTGCCAATACTTGTTCAGTGTTGAAGAGGTCTTGCTGAACAATTGTGGAAGTGATAGTGAAAAAAAGTTGAGGAGCTTTGAAGTGAAGCAAGGATGTGGTGTAATGGCCAGAGCTGCTGACAGGGGAACTGGGGAACCAGGTTTGAATCTTAGGGTCGGCTGAGCACTTTACGATTCTGGGCAAATCACATTATGCTTCCCCTTGCGTACGACAGCAAATGTTTTAAAAAAAAGATAGCCCTTGAGAGAGAGAGAAGCTTAGGATGGTAGCAATGACAACGCCATCTGGGATAAGTGAATCTACATCCAGTTCAGGCCAGGTTGTGGTCAATGTTCCAAAAGATCTTGTTCATGTGTATGTGAAAGGTCAAGATATTTTGGAATGGTTTGTGAGCTTTGAAATCGCTTGTAAGGTCAGTGGGGGCCGGTAATTGTAGGCGGGCGGACGGGACACACGCACACATACACATTAATTATTTTAAAAAAACACACTTGCCTGCAGCTCTGCCTCGGAGGTCCCAGGAGGCTTGCAACTGCTGCCTTTCCTCATTGGCTGACCTACGGTCAGTCAATGAGAGAAGGCAGCAGTGCCTACTTCGTCACAGAGTGGGATGGGGTCAGTGAGACTACTGACCCCACCCCACTCTGTGATGAAGTGTCACTGTTTGAAACTCGACCCTGAGTGCGTTAGGGCTTAAAACTGAAGCACCCAGGTGCGAGGCAATGAGTGACGCTACCCCTCGTCACTGAGGGGAAGGGCCTCGAGGACCTTTGTTGAGCTGTGGAGGTCACACCCATAGGAGCTGTGACATTCTCAGCCCAGTAAAGTTCAGGTCAGGCAGCCAGGAGCCTGCACATTTAGCGCATGTCTAGCTCCTGGCTGCCTGACCTGAAAATGAACAGTGTCTGTCAGGCCGACCTTTGCTCAGCCTGACAGACACTGTTCGTGAGGGGCAAAAGGTGAGAGTGCATAGCCCCTCAGCCCCAATAGACCGGCCACAGCTGTGTAAGGCACAGGACTTAAACGAGGTGTTCAAGGCAGCTGCCTTAATGGGGCGCACACCAATGGAAGGGACAGCCATCATTGGGATAATGCCTGTGGAAGATCAATGGCCTGTGAGTGAATAAAGGAAGTTCTCATTAGGCGGTTTGGGCCATAACCTAGTAGCTATGGACATTTGGGAAAGGGCACCAGAAGCTCTAAAGCACATTCATCCTAACACAATGGGATTTGTGCAGGAAGTTAGTATCAATGGGAGGAAAGTGCCTGCCCTGAGGGATACTAGAGCCTTTCTCACGGTGGTTGAGAGGAAGTACCTTAAGCATGAGGAGACACTCCCTGCAACCAAGGATACAGGTTTGATATCTAGTGAAGAGGGCATGGAGCATCTGCTTGCCAGGGTTGAGATAGAGCTCAATGGCAAGGAGGCCATGATTGATGTTGGGGTAAAGCAAAAACAAGGACCTGGATGTCTCTTGGGCAATGATTTAATTGCCCATGGATTGGTGCCAGGCCCAGAAGCATTTAATAGCTTGGACAGCATCAGCTGTGTTAACCAGACCACAGGCTGCACATCAGTCTCAGAGTGGGACTGGAGTCATCTCTGATTTGCAGGGATCAGGACAAGATAGTTTGAAGGAAAGGGCAGGCTCTGGTAAGCAATGTCCGGGGAGGTCATCGCTTCTGCTCCAGAGGGAGGATGAGGCTCCAGAAGCAGACCAGTTGTTGGAGTCTGGGTCGCTTCCAGAGCTGCAGGGTTCGTTAGCTAGTGGAGAGTCTACCTGGGATGATTTCTGCAAGGCAAAGGAGGAGAGCCCTGCGCTTGTGGGACTTCAGAAGGAAGTTCAGGAACAGGTCAGTAAAGGAGTGTTCAGAAAACCCAATGTTGGCTGGAAGGATGGGCTACTTTATAGTGAATCGATAAATCCTTAGCCAGGAACTAGCAGGAGGCTAGTGGTTTCATTAATGCACAGGCACTTCCTATTGTCACTGGCCCATGAAGTGCCCTTAGCAGGATCTTTGGGGGATTAGAAAAACCCAGGATAGGTTGGACACTCTGTTGTACTGGCCAGGCATGCAGAGACATAGAGAGGTTTTTATAGAACCTGTCCCACTTGCCAGCTAAGTGGTAACACAGGAGGGAGGAGGCACCGTTAGGGCCTCCACCAGTTGTAGGTGTTCTATTTGAGCGGGTGGGCATAGACATAGCTGAACCATTCGACCCCCCTCTCACAGTCAGGCAACAAGTATATCTTGGTTGTGGTGGATCATCCCACCAGGTACCCTCAAGCTGTGCCTCTTAGGAGCATGACTGCAAAGGTGGTAGCGAACTCTCTCCTAGGGATCTTATTTATTGTCGGATTTCCAAGGGCAGGAATTTCTGACCAGGGAACCAACTTCATCTCTTCTTACATGAGAGAGATGTAGGAGCAAGGTGGTGTGACATACCACTTCTCCACGGCATACCACCCACAAACCAGTAGTTTGGTGGAGAGGTTCAACAAGACACTGAAGAGCATGATGGAAACTCTGCCAGAGAACCTAAGGAGGAAGTGGGATCTTCTGCCATGCCTCTTATTTGCCTACCGAGAGATTCCATAAAAGGGAGTAGTGTTCAGTCCCTTTGAACTTCTGAGTGGGGTCCACTCACCTTAGTCAGAAATGGATAGGAAGGAGCCTCAGAGTCACCACAAAATGATGTGGTGAACCCTGTGATTGGCCTCAGGACGTTGATGGCACATGAGTGCAGGCAAAGGAAAACCTTCAGGCATCCAGGCGCTGATGACGGAATGGTATGACCTAAAAGCTACGCTGACGTGCGTATCAGGAAGGTCTGGAGGTGTTGGTGCTAAATCCTATTTGTTCCAGCACTTTGAAGAACAAATGGTGTGGGCCATACAAAGTAGTTCAAAAGGTGTATGAGGTCAACAACATGGTGGACACGGTTGCCACAATGAACCCAAGAGAGTGTTCCATATGAACAGGCTGAAGCCTTACCTCCTTAAAGACTACACAGTGAAAGTTCCGCTGCTGTGTGCTTATCCCACCCTTAGTTTACATCAGTTAGATATAAAGTGCTGCGCAGCTCAGGAGTGTTGACTCTGAGCTGAATGCATGTGTGCCTGGGAAGGGTACAACACAGCGATAGAGCAGTGCTGGGCAGTACATGCATGGTAAGTGTGTGACTTGGTGTACGTATACCTGTAAGGGATTCATTACATGAGAGATATAGTGCTGTGTGGTGCGTATGCAGTGAAACTATGTGCTGGGTGTATGTGTGCTTGCGAAAAGTACAATACTTGAAAGCTTAAGTGTTGTCCAGTACGTGCATGGTGAATGTGTGTGCTGGCAGTGTGTGTGTTTGCAAGTAGCACACTCTCACACAATATAGAAAAGCTGCAGTACTGAACAGTGTGTGCAAAGTGAATGTGTGTTCTGAATGTATGTGCGTTTGTGAGGGTACAATGCTGGGATGTAACAGTACTGAATAATGTGTGTGCTGTGTCCATACACTGGATGCAAGTGCGTCTTTATTGATACATTACATAGAGGACCCTGGGTTTTATTTTGCAAACCCCATGCCTGCCCGGTGGAGACATGAGGAGTAGAGGAATCCCCCAGACAGATTTGTGTATTGCTGCATTCGTGTGAGCCTAGGTGGGATACACTGGAGAGGGGAGAGAGACTCCCCCAATACATTTCAAAGGCTGCTCTTTGCTTCAGTGAGAGATCACAAGGAAGGGGCCTGGACACATCTCAGAAAGGGGATGGGGCTGTTAAGGGAATCATAATGAGTAGGGCTGGGGCTCAGGATTAACCTTTCATGCACATATCGCTGTGGCTTACATTCAAGTGTGAACTCTAGTCACTCCCATGGCCTGGGTTGTGGGACTATCAGCTTCGCAGTCACTCCTACTGTGACAGACAGCCTTTTAAGAGGAAGCGAGAGAAGAGAATGGTGCACTTTAAAAGAATCAGAGTCCCAACATAAAACTTCACAGCCCCAGACCCTAAATCACATTTGGTGTCTGGAAATGGACTATAAGACAGGGAGCTTGAGACCCCAAAAATTGTCATCTGCCAAGCAGCCAGATGGGCTGTGTGAAGAGGGGAAGCTCTGCAAGACTTTTGCCTGTGACCAGAACTGAGGGCCAAGGCCTGCCAGTCTCCCTGCTTGGTGAGAGGGCATCAAGAACACATGCACTTGAGCGTGGAGCAGCAGTTCCTACCTGCTTGCCAAGACCATTGTGCCCTGTGAGGAAGAGAAAAGCGTAGGAGGGAGCACCGTCCAGAGGGGAGCCCTGCCGCGAGGACTCCGGGTGTGAGGTGTGAGGAGACAGGTTTGCAAAGAACGGGTCATTGCCCGTGTGCAGGATCAGGTTGGCGTCCCCCGTATGCCAGGAGACATCTGCCAAGAAATCAGCTGTGAACTGAGTGCCGTGCGAGAAACCCATACCGCTTCTTTGAGCCGACTGTATGCCAGGAGGGGCCACCATGGAAGTCATTGCTGCCGAGTAAGCACAACAACCTGTGCGGGCTATAGCGGCGATCCCGTATGCCAGAAGGGGCAATTGTGGTTTACAGGTTGCTGTGCAGTGAGGATCACCACCTTGCATACAGGTCCTGTGGCAACCCATTATGCCACGAGGGGCAGCCAATACCAGGTACTGAGAAGTTTGGGCCGGAGAACTGAAATTTTCAGCCTGCGGGTTGAAAACAAGTATTAAGACATGCCCCTGACCTGTCCTGTGGACTCAGGAGGGCACCAAGAGGACATCGTCTCATTGCTGAGACCAGATTGGGTTCACCAGAATCAACCCTCTCTCCTGTTTGGAGAAGCACTGAAATGACCATGCCGACGGAAGCCCAGGAGCACCTCTGTTCGCCGTTGGAGTCGGCTGTGAAGCTCAAGGAAAAGCCTGCGCATGCTTGGTGCTTCCACGCGTCCCGCGTGCAGGCTGACTTGACTGAGCAGGACTGGAGCATTGTGAGTGCTAGCATTCAGGACACCCACTGAGACGCTGGATGCTTCCTCACTGCTGGAGCTGGTAAGAATTGTTACGGGCCTACCAGGCCCCAAAGGACTGTTTTCTGAGAGCTGGAGTGGACTCTTGAGTAAGGCCTACTAGTAAGCATTCCCTGGATGTGGCCACCAGTGAATAGCAAATACATTACGGGGAGTGGGTGGGACAGTGAAACCCTAGAGCCCCGGGTTCAAGGGGATTATTTTACTGTTTATGAATGCCATAAAACTTCTTTGAATGCATAAAGTTCGAAATGAAATACTTTTTTAAAAAACATAAAAATAATATTGGACTGGACATGGATTTATTGCCATTGCTGTGAGCACTTTGAGTTATGAGTTTTGTTCACTGACCTGTATCTACACCTCCCCCACAAGGGAGCCTTTGTCTGCTCTTCCACGGCTACCACTGAGAGTCAGGTGCAGAAGGTACTTGGTCCAGTTGCTCAGGATCCGTGGTAGGGTTTTCCTTGTGTCTACTTCCAACACCTTAGTATTGTATATTAATTTGCAACTTTTGAAATGCTCTATGATTGGTGCTAGGCCCTCTTACATTGTTGCATTTGAACACAAATAATGGGCTGTTCTTATTTATATCCTCCAATAAGTTTTAACATCTTTTTCACTATTTTCTGGACCTGGTTGCTAACAGGATTGAATGTGGACCGCATAATCAGATGTTCCATTTGAGTTTGTTTCTTTGTTTATGTTAGCAGACTCTCCTTCAGGCAGTACCTAGCCCTTTTGAGTGCCTTCCGGATTATTTTTGTAGGGTAGCCCCTATGTATGAGTTTGTTTGTCAAAACAAAATCACCAAAATCAAAATCTGCCAGCTCTACCTCTCCTATCCGCGTTGTCCTCCCAAACCTCAACCAAAAACCTAGCGCACTGGTCCAACTTTAAAATCTATGACGAGCACACTATCTGGAGAATTCTTGCCTCCTTAAACCCGAACAATCATTTCAATGATCCTCTCCCTTCTAACTGCCTAGCTGCCGCCTCTCAGGCTATCATCCCTTCCTGGACCTCAATAATCAATGCCTCCCTCCCTCCTACAGGGCTCAATTCCTGTTTCGCTCAAGGCTGGCCAAGTTATCCCCATCCTAAAAAACCCTCGCTGGACCCTGCTTCCGCTGAGAACTATAGACCCATATCCAACATCCCACTCCTAGCCAAAGTTCTGGAAAAATGTGTGCAACAGCAGCTGAGCCTACACATCAACAACTTTCACCTGCTAGATGACTTCCAATCCGGGTTCAGACCTGGACACAGCACGGAAACCACCCTCCTCCACATTGTGGATGACGCCCTCCAAGCCCTCGACCAAGGCAAAACCTGTCTCCTAATCCTCCTAGACCTTTCTTCTGCCTTTGATACGGTTAACCACGAAATTCTCCTTGAACGCCTCAAACTCAGGATGGGGTTGGATGGCACCGTCCTTGAATGGTTTAGATCCTTCCTCCAAAACCGCTCACAGAGAGTCCTCATCAACGGTAATCTATCCGCCCCCTCTCCGGTCACGGTTGGAGTCCCCCAAGGTTCAACCCTCTCCCCTACCCTCTTCAATCTTTACCTTGAACCTCTCACTGAGGTGCTACGTGCCGCCAATATCTCCTACCTTATGTACGCCGACGATACACAGATCTACATAAAAATCTCTTCCCCGGAGGACATCTTCTCCCTGAACGAGGCCCTGAAGCTGACAGTCCATTGGCTCACCGCCAACCAGCTTAAACTCAACGCAAACAAAACTGAATTTCTTCTGATCTCCCCACCCAAACCCAATCCAGACATCCAGGAATGGATCAAGACCATCACAGCACTAAACTGCCCTCCTACCATTGTTGACTCGGCGAAATCCCTTGGAATAACCCTTGACAGCAGCCTAAACATGCATGGCCATATAAACTCGATGGCCAAAACGGCTAGATTCCACCTGAGTTACCTAAGAAACCTAAAACCTTTCCTCGAAGTTTCCGACCTTAAAACGGCAATCCAGGCACTAGTCATTTCCAGACTAGAATATGGATGCTCTACTCTTGCAGGGCTACTCAAGAACTCTCTGGCCCCATTGAAAGCCTGCCTCAACACCGCCGCCAGACTCCTAACTGGCTCAAAGAAATTCGACCACATCTCTCCCCACCTCAAAGTTCTGAACTGGCTTCCCCTAGAGGCCAGAATCCAATTTAAACTGGCCTGCATTACTCACAAAGCTCTTTACTCCAATTCCCCTACATTTCTCGCCCAAAAACTTGTGATATCCGGAGGAGCCAGAAACTCCCGATCTGCCAAAGACCTGTTGCTGCAACCAGCACGATTCTTGAAGAAAAAAACCTACAATCGGGCCTTCTCTGGGGCCGCTCCAAGAATTTGGAACTCTCTCCCACCCGCCATCAGAAGACTTCCGTCCTTGGCACACTTTAAGAAGGAGACCAAAACCTTCTTAATGGGCAAATACCTCGTCTAATGAATACATCACAATCACCTCAGTGACATGTTCCTCCCTCCACCTCGGCATTATCCACGGCTTCTACGGATGATACCTATTCCTGAACTCCTTGGGTATCCCCCAAGAGTTGAGACTGCGTGCCTTCTTGTATAATGTATCTACTTGTTTTAATTTTTATCCCACATGTAGCTGGGACTTTAGACTGTGTGCTTCCCTTGTATAATGTATCCCCTATTGTACCCAATTGATCCCTCCCTTCCTAACGCTTTGTATACCACCCTTAATCCTGTAAAGCGCTCTGATACCCTCACGGGTCTGGTTCGCGCTCTATAAAACTATAAAATAAATAAATAAATAAAATAAAACATTAGCCTCTTTGAAGTAATCATCTTTAATCTTACAGCATTTACACATATGTAAGAAGGTGAAGCAATTCCTCTCACTAGCCTCACCTCCTGCAGCTTTCATTCCTTCTCTCCACACAGCCTCTAGTCTGCAGGGAGACACCAGCAATCGGCACTGTAAGCCTTCCTGTGAGAATAAATCTTGGGGGTGTGCAGGCACTAGCATAGTAAAGATTCTTCAGGCTAGACCACTGGTCAGGGGCTAGATGGATCCATCACAAAAATGTATTCGTTGAAAGAGAGCACCGAGGTGATGCCTTGCTGTGTGTGTCTTCGCCATAGTCGAGGAGTTTGCCAAACCTAACAGAGAGACCACAGAAGTCCCACCCTCCCAAGACCTCTGCAACAAACTCAGCACCTACTTCCGCCACAAGATCAAGCAGATCTGGAACAGCTTTGACACCCAAGACCGGCCCATCACTACTGCCACCACCACATGTGACGACGACGACCCCCAACAGACCCCGCTCACCACGGATGAAACTCTCAAGACCATGAAGAGCATTCACTCCGGAGCACCCTCAGACCCCTTCCCGCACCACATCTTTCACAGAGCCACCGCCTCCATCGCCCCCGAATTACGCCGCACCATCAACTGCTCCATCGAGACCGCCTCCTTCCCCGACAACTGGAAACACGTCGAGATCAACCCCCTGCTGAAGAAACCGTCCGCCGACCCGACAGACCTCAAGAATTTCAGACCCATCTCCCTGCTCCCCTTCCCTGCCAAGGTCATCGAGAAGGCCATCAATGCCCAACTCTTTGACTTCATCGAAGCCAACCACGTCCTGGACTCCTCTCAATCCGGCTTCCGAAGCAACCACAGCACCGAGACCGCCATCCTCGCTGCCACTGTTGGCATCCGCTCCCTCCTTGACCAGGGAGAAACAGCAACCCTCATCCTCCTGGACCTCTCGGCCGCCTTCGACACTGTCTCCCACCGCACCCTAAGCATGAGACTCCACAATGCTGGCATCCGCGACAAACCACTGGACTGGATCAGTTTCTTCCGCACTGGTAGAACACAGCAAGTCAGGCTACCACCATTTCTCGCAGAACCCATGGAGATCAGCTGCGGAGTCCCTCAGGGCTCCTCCTTGAGCCCCACTCTCAACATCTACATGGCCCCGCTCGCAGCCATAGTCAGGAACCATGGACTCAACATTGTCTCCTATGCCGACAACACCCAGCTGATCCTCTCCCTCACCAACGAGCCCACAATAGCCAGAAACAACTTCGACGACGGGATGAAGGACGTCGCTGCCTGGATGAGAGACATCGGCCTCAAGTCAGACAATACCGAAGTCCTCATCCTTGGGCCCAACACCTCCGCTTGGGACGACTCCTGGTGGCCCGCCGCGTTAGGAACCCCCCCACACCCACGGACCACGCACAAAACCTCAGCATCATACTGGGCTCTTCACTCATGATGAACCCCCAGATCAACGTTGTCTCCTCATCATGCTTCCACACTATTCATCTGCTTCGAAAGACCTTCAGCTGGATCCCCACTGAGGCCAGAAAGACATCACCCACGCACTCATCAGCAGCAGACTCGACTACGGCAATGCACTCTATGCTCCTCATGAAACTACAGCCGTTCAGAACGCCACAGCCAGACTGGTCCTCAACATCCCTAGCCACAGCGACATCTCCGAACACCTGCAAGAACTCCACTGGCTCCCAGTAAACAAAAGAGTCACGTTCAAGCTCCTCACACACGCCTACAAAGCCCTCCATGACGCCAGACCAGAATACCTGAACCACCGCCTCTCATTCCAGGTACCCACCAGACACCTCCGCTCTGCTGAACTGGCCCTTGACACCGTCCCACGGATCCGCAACACCAGGACTGAAGGAAGATCCTTCTCCTACCTTGCTGCCAAAACGTGGAACGCTCTGCCTCTCCACCTCAGGCTATCCCTGTCGCTGACCTAATTCAGGAAGGATCTCAAGACCTGGCTCTTCGACTGAACCTCAGCGTCCGTCAAGACATGCAGCACCCTGCTCCCCCCAGTGCCATGAGATCCTCATGGGTGAGTAGCCACACTTAACAAACAGTGATTGATTTATTGGCTTGTCAGACATCTCTTTACTTTCCTGGCTCTTCCATGTTGCTCTGAGAGCACGTACCAGTGTCTCTTTGACCTCACTTTAAAAACAAAGATTGGTTAAGCCAATAGGTTTGACATGTATATGGTAATCCAATTCGGTGTGCAGTGCATGCCCATTCCATGCACACGTCAATCTGGTTGTACTAAAATATGGACAAGAGCATCTGAAAAATGGATGCAACAGAAAAAGGTTGCTTCCATACTTTGATGTCAAGTGGGGGACGTTTTACGCCACCACATGTGAATGAAACATAAAGGAGATTGGTTCTCCTTCCCCGTGGTGAATCGTGCCAATTTATTTATGCAGCCACTGGGGTAACAGTAACAAAAATAAAATAATTCATGAGGAGTATTTCATGAATGAACCTCTTTTCAACCTTGCATCATTGTATCATAACTTTCCATTAGGTATTGGTGACGTGCCAAATTATTGGTATCTGCCACACCCATTTATCGGGTGACTTGAAATTTTTCTTGGATGCTCAGCAAATTTATGTCCTGATGATGACCATGTATTTATGACAAAGGTCGAAACGCCGTCGACGCAACTGTGGCCGCAATTAATGAAGGACACATTGTTTTGTTTTTGTCATTTCAGTGTTGTTCTGAAAATTTCTTTGTCTTTGTAATTTTTTCTGTTTGCCACTTGTCTGGTATTGTATTGTATAATAATTGTTATGTGTACCAGTAAATATTCCTGAGCGTAATGTTAATAATTTGTTTTTATCCACATATTGAATAAATTCTGTATATTTTTCTAAAAATATTTCTTATAAGGGCTTTTTTCTGTTTCTCTGATTTTCACTCATGTTATGTGCACTTTGAATGTTATTATTTGTTTGTGAAAAATTGAACTTTTTAAAGACCTTGGACCGTTGTTTGGACTAAATACTGATTGCCCCTGGTTCAGGTGTACAGGGCTGCCCCTGTGGTTGTTAATTATTTTCAGTAGCATCCATTTTTCAGGTGCTTCTGTATTCACTCCCCTTGCTATCGTACCTGACTGATTTCAGATATAAAATAGTCCCCAGGCTAATCCAGTGCACCCCAGAAGGCATACTCATGCAGATAAAAGAAAAGCCTCGAGACTAAAATACTCCTCTGGGCTTGTCCAATATATGATCTTTGTTCCCACTAAGCTGGGTGCAGATTGTAATTTTTGACTGCACAGAAGGTGATCCAGAGCAAGTACTAAACAAACTTTTTCTTGAACCACATAAAGTAGGTTACAAGAAGAGATATTTAAGAGCTTTGGTGGAAGCAGAATAAAGCAAATAGAAACTGGAAAAGCAGTAGCGACATGATTCAGCTCACATAAAATAAAATAACCTTTTTTGCTTTTGTCACTGTTCACATCTGGCTCCCATCCTTTTAAGATGCTATTGTGCATTCTTAGGTCTCTGCTAGACAGTGCATGCACTGTCTCGAAGAGACATGTTGTGTTCTGTCTCTAGTCTTACAGGCTGCCCATCTCCTACCATTGGTAAACTTCAGCATCGCTCTCATTTTCTTTAATGCCATTCGTCATGGCATGTGGGCGTCATGCCCTCTTCGTGTGTTTGGCCCTCCCAAAGCGCATTGACCGAGTACATGTCTTCATACACTGCTCCCTGTTTGCAGAGCTAATTTTTTCTTTATTTTCAAGCACGCCTTTGGAGTACTTGTGTTCTCAGGCCGTCTCCCTTGTACACATACACACATAACACTAAAATGCATGCACATGTACATAAACTAATGCATTTCTTAAAAAGTTGTTAAAACACAAACAGCACTTGTTTATTTTTTTATTTTTGTATGATCCAATGGTATTGGAGCACTCGCTCCATCCTCCATCTTGCCATAGCACGAAGACGAACCGATGGTATTGGAGCGCTTTAAGTGCTCACCAGTTACATTCCACAGTGACACATTCATTTTTGAAGCTGATCCTGCTTCAATTAAGGTGTTTTTTCCCATTCATTGTTCCTTCCTCCGCCCTCTCCCGTTGTTGCTTGCCCATCTCCCCATCCCCTCCTGCTTCCCTGCATGACCCATCCCTCCACTACCTCCCTCGTCACTGCTACTTTTATTTATTTATTTATTCTTTGCACAATCCGATAGTATTGGAGCACTTGTTCGGTCCTCCATCTTGCTATAGTGCTAACACCAGCCAATGGTATTGGAGTCTTTTAAGTGTTTTTCCTCCCATTCTCTCTGTTTCTCCTCCCTCTTTCACAATTTCTCTTCCTGGGCCCATTTCTCCTATTTCTTCTGCCTCTTCTCTTGTTCCCGGTGAGCAAGTGTTAGCTTCTCACTCCCTAACTCTATGGCTTTCTCATCTTCCTCAGCCTTAGCTTTCTGAAGTGCCAACTACAAACTCAGGGTCTCTGCTAGACTCCACCCACCCAAGCGATTTATTTCTGAAATTGGTGACAGTGGTACCCTAGAAATTTGCGGTTGTGTACTAAGGTATTCTAGAAACTAAAGGTAGTGAGTGCCTTGGTGAAACTCTGGAAAATTCATTAGGGGACACACTTGGTGTGTGTCTGGGTTTGCGTGTGTCTGGCATTGCAGAATTGTGATTGACTATGGGGAGCCTGGGTGTGCTTCCTGTTCCAGGCCGGAGCGAGGGACTACGGAGGAGAGACGCTGCAAGGAAGCCGTGAGAAGCTATGTTTTTTTTTACACTAATTTCCCCCTGTCTCGCCCCCACCATATTACCCCGTCACCCCCGAACAGTGCCGCCCGCCACTGCTGCCCCCACCACCACCATTTCCAGATATGTACTATTGGACAACCGCTTACAGTCCAGCCACTACAGCAATACAGCCTCCATGTCACCTGAATAGCCATCCTTTTTTAGGGTGTGAAGGCTGGAGGGGAAGAAAAACAGATCGGAGAGTCAGATGGGAAGAGCAGGAAGTAATGGTGAGCAGGAGCAAGACCAGGGAACAACAACCACAACAGAGGACAAGAAATACCTAGATTTGGTGGTAAATTTGACACCCTTCGAATTTTCAGAAAAATAAATATGCTTCCTAAACAAAGGCTTAGGGCCTGATTACGAGTTGGTCGGAAGGGTCGAAATTACGAGTTGAGTGTTATTTAATGCATCCGATAATTATTGGATGCATTAAATACCTCAACCTTCGTAAATTTCGGCAGGTCAAACCTGCCGAAATTTAACTGGAAAAAACATACAGTGTTTACAGTATCATGCAGATTTCGGTGTGTTAAAATCCAAAATCCGCATGTTATTCCCCAGAAACTCCTAATAGGTGGCTGGCTTTTATGGTTAAACTCTTGTATACTGAAAAAATATTATCTACTACTACTAAAAAAGGTGCTATTTATCTCACCTGATAAATAACATAACCCAGGGTATTGTTATTGATCAGGTGCGATAAATAGCAGCTATACTCATAATTAGGCCTTAAGGCTTTGTTCCCACCAAGAAAACAGACAAGTTGTATCTAAGATGTGAACTGGCAACATGTTTTTAAAAAATTCAGGTTAAAGTTTTTTTCCCAGAAATCCCTGTCACAGTGGAGGCCACTGTACACACTACCCTAAGGAAGAAATTGTTCCATAATCCTCCCACAAACACGGTACCACTAGATGTTTTAGCTTTTAAACAAGTGGTTATAAAAGATATTGATGCACTAAATGCTAACAAAGCCTGTTACCGCAACATCCCTTCCACTGAATAAAAAGCCCTGAATGACTTGATGTCTAGGGAAGACAAAGTAATGAAGCCCAACGACAAAGCTTGGGTGATATTAATCCAAATAGTTGAAGATTATAGGACAGTGTGTATCGAACTGCTGAATGACAGAAGAAACTACAAAATTCTTATGTTAGAGATCCCACAAAACCATTACAGAAAGAGAAAAGAAGCACTGTTGAAAATGCAAAAGTATAACAATGGATAACTAATAAAGAGGCTGAATTTTTAATCAATGAAAAACCTAAAACCCTTTACTTTTATACCATTCCAAAGATCCACAAAAATAGGACTTTATCCCCATGGCATCCATTGGTTTCCGGAATAGGGTCAGTACTAGAACCTTTGTAAATATTTGTGGACTGGTTTTTAAGACCATTAGTGTCTTAGATGCCTTCATACATTAAGGTTATGAAACAACATTTGAACATCTTTAAGGACATACTATTTTATCCATCAGAAGAAATGGTGATGAGGCTAGATGTGGAATCCCTCCACACTAGCATACCCCAGATGAATGCTTGAGGGCTATAGAGGATCTGTTGAGACACAGAACATGGGAATGGGCAGCACCAATTGAGTTTGTCATGACAATGACTAGGCTGGCACTAAAGGAAAACTATTTTGCATCTGAGGGAACCATATATGAACAAAAGCATGGAACATCAATGGGAAGCACCTTCACTCCTAGTATAGCATGCCTGTATGTTCATCTGTTTGAACTGCAAAACATCATGGAACACAACCCATTTTTTTGTGAATTAAAACGTTGGTACGGTACAGCAGCAAAAGCAGGCAATTTCATGACTTGGCTTAACATACAGAACCAGTTCCTTAAGTTCACAATGACAATAAGCAACCGTGAACTCCTGTTCCTAGATTTACTAACCAACAGACAAAACAGCCTCATTCAATTTAATAGTGACACCCAAGATCCTTAAGAGAAAACTTACCAATAAGTCAGATTTAACATCTAAGATGAAATTGCTCCAATTTGGATGAGTATAGAAATTGAGGCAAAACTACTAACTGATAAATTGAAGAATAGGAACTATCTGCAACACCTGATAAATAAACGCAGAGAGAAGGGCTAAATACAGCAACAGCTCATTTGCGTTAGCACATACACTAACAATTCGAACCAAGTGAAAAGAATAATTAATAAACATTGGAGGATAATTAACAGAAATACTCTCAATCTGGAGAAACCCATGTTCTCCTTCAAAAAAACACTGGTTTGAGGGACATGTTAGTTCACACACGCTCAAGGAAAAAGGAAAGAAAAGAGGAACACATGCTTTGGGGTCTCCCTCTGATTAAAGGACACTTCCCATGTGTCCACTGATCTGCGTGTGCATACACAACCCATACTAAGACTATGGAGCTTAGGCCTTCAATATCTCTGGGAACAGAAAAGTCACAATTACTGCAACTCACGTAATGTAATCTACTTAATCAGATGTCCCTGCGACCTAATGTATGTAGGCATTACGAGTGGTAAGATAAGGTTACAAATTGTTGAACACTGCAGTATTATCAGATGCCGTCATAGCCAACAAAAATGACAAATACTTTTTGTCCAGTGGTCATAACGAAAACGACATAGCATGGACAGTAACCGAGAAAGTTTCAGTGACAACAAATGTTATTAAGACACTGGCTGAGCATTAACAGAGAGGGGTATATAGACTCAGGACTCATATTAATGGGTTAAATGATCAGATCCCATGGATTCTGATTAATTCCCTACATAAATAGAGAGAATACCCTGCTTCATCTTCTTACTGTTGCTGGGATAAACTATCAATGCAATATAAATATGGAACACACAGAAACTCAATTGATAAAGACCGACCCCGTGATGGTTTTTATTCGAGTAACAGGTGGACCAGATAAAGAACTATTTTATTTTTTCAGCAATAGACTGTCACTCTTGCGGAAGTGTTCAATAAATTGATCAATCTTCACTGCTTTTTCTATGATCTCCTATGAAAAGGCTTTATCCTTAATAGGCTTGGCACTGGGGGAAACAACACTCATATAACCAGCGTGTAGCAGACTTCTCCATATCGGCACGGCTGAATCGGTGGTCTAAGTAGGTAATATGGTGGTGTGTAATCCTTGGAATGGTAAGGGACTCATTTTTGCCATTTTTCACAAACAAGACGGCAGCATGAGGATAATTTTAACAGGGGTTCTTGCCCTCCACAATGTACAGAGTGTGATAACAGAGACGTGCTCCCACCAACCCATTCATGATGCTAATATACATCAATTAGGGTAAGAATCCAGTGACTGATAGCACATATGTGTGCACTGATTATGACAGCACATTTTTACACGTTTGCAGTGATCCGCTATGGAATGACTAACTTGCAGTGTATCTTATAGATTCACATATACACGTTTTGGTGTGTTTTTATGTTGTTTCTGTCCACCAAAGCAGAGGCAGTTTGTCTCCTTGCATCATGTAGCATGCAACAGTGTGACGTGTATTCTAGATGTTTACTACATATCTGTGCTTGTTTGTCCTTTGTGTACCGATTATCAGCTTGCTTTTATTAATGAAATCATAATTGCTTATGTACCTGTTTCTTTTCATCTAATGAGCTACACTGCATTGGATGACAACAGGTGTTAGTATACACCCTCAAAATCAAGTAGGCCTGCTTCCACATATGTATGAGTTATTTGTGTATGCAAGTTTGACATAGGAAAACTTGGACGTGATAATAACAACACAAAATCCAACCAATATTAAGACAAGGCATCAACATAGGGTTAGTCCTGATGAAAGACCGGGTCCTTCTGACAGGCCATTCAGAGGGCTGAAACATGTTGACAAGAAGTTAGGGTGCAAGGGTAGTAACTCCCCCCTAAAGAACACCTACATATATATATATTTTTTTAATTTTTTTTATTTTACCTATTTCAAAGTAAAGGGATATTGGGGTCGGGAGGCTGCTCCACGATTAAGAATGGGAGCGAACTCTAGAATTCCCAAAAAGGTTTCCCGGAACTCACGCTTCAAAAATATCCAGTTTTTCAAACTACACCGGGCCTACCTGACGCCTGCGCAGCTACATTGCCACTTCCCAGAGTCACAATTTGCCTGCCCCCGCTGCCACGCCCCCAACATAGCGCTACTTCACATGCTCTGGGCTTGTCCAGCCTTACAACACTACTGGCACACTATCCATGCTGCGTTGTGAGAAGTTACAGGGCTCCCGGACATCTATTCCTGGGAAGCCTGTTCGCTAGGCATCTTTAGGCGTAGGAAGCAACACAAGGTGCAGACATCTAGCTGTCCATGGTTTTGCTGTTGTTGCCTTCCTTGTCCAGGGTCTTGTTCTCTGTTTCTCCCTTGTGCCGGGGTAATGCTCAGCATTAATTTCTATGTCCTACTTTTAAATATCTTGCACCCTGCATTTATGCATTTATGGGCCTAATTAGGGGTGAAATATTACTATTTAAAAGTAAGGTTTAGGCCTGTCAAAAGTGGTTATTTTGACAGATTGAATTTGCAGTTTTAAACTGCTGCAGGCGTGTTACCTGTGAGCAGTTGCCAGGCTGCGAAAAATGGTAGTCTCTCACGTATAGCCTATGTACCTGCACACAAGCGTGTGCACATGTTCACGTGTACTCATTACCTTTGCTGCAGTAACCTTATCTTAAAAGGCAAACACTGGGGGTGATCACGCTCAGTCAAATTGCCATGAAATTACAGTGAGTGAGACTCAGGTAGAAAGACTCACCTGCAGTAAAGGTCCAAAAACCAGGGGGTCAAAAGCAAAAAATCCTGGTGGACTAAATGGTTGGCTCAATGTAAATACTTAAGGCAACAATTATACAACACACATATTACGATTTAAATGATAAACTGGAAAACATATTGAAAGAAAGAACCAACAAATACTATTTTTTCTTAAGAAAGTACAAAATATATTTTATTGATAATCATTTGAGCAATAAAAATAACCCAATCATACTGTTCCATTCATATCTGCAGTCATACGTCTCATACAATCTAAATTCTATTAAAAACAACAATTTGATAACAGAAATGATCGTGATCATTAATATCCAGTTGTCATGTCCATAAAAGAACAGTGTGGCACAATTACAATTTGACTGTTGTATTCTACGCGCGTTTCGGCACTGGAGAGTGCCTTCGTCAGGAAAAGGCCACAGTAAATCAACGGTGATATCCTGTTTTTGTCAGAGGTGCCCGAGCTGCATCTACAGATTGCGCAGCACGATTTTACCTGGGGGCTATAGTTTTTAAACTTAAAGGATTTTACTTCAGGTATCAGGATGTATACTGCAATTACTTCAGGACAATATAATGCTGACGTTAGATTCTTTAGAAAGGGCATCCATGACCGATTAATCCCGTTGCAAAGAACAATTCACAAAAATAGTTGATTTATTTTGTCTATGCTGGGTCGCCGGGTATGGGATTCCTTCTCACGTCTTAGCCATGTGTGAGTTGTTTGGTACACATTGGCATAAGGTACAAAGCCATTTCTGATCTGTCAACTCACCCGTCCCACATGAAGAAAGAAAGTGACAGCTGTGACCTTGTTCATTTGTCAATAACTGCGTCCGTTAAAAACAATCCTCCCGAGTATCGCTCCAGGTTCAACTTGAAAAACCAGCCTCGTGTCTCTCGCCTCGCTAGGAGTTGTTTCGAACATATAATTACAAGAGCACAATGCAAAGGCTTGCATTTCCTTCTTACTGAACTCCCTTTATTTGGCACATGTATGATTTACCTTACGCATGTCACTGTATGTGTGCATTTATTGAATTCATTATCAGTTTTTAGGCTCAAATGTAAAACAATGACAGTGATTTCTAAACATTGGCTGGAATTACATTTGAACCAGGTTGGTATTGTATTCAAATATCGTGGCCTATACATTGCATGACAAAAATATTGTGTTCTAAATATTGTTTATAAAATATAGCCCCATTGGAGTTACCAGTAAACAATCTAGACCTAGTGGAGTCACAGTGGAACCAAAGGTACAGTGGGGCAGATCTACAAGGAAGTGCCGCAGCGCTGCAACGCAAGCCCTTTGGCTGCGCCACGCTGCGGCACTTCCGAAGCACAGGAATGCGACATATTTACAATAATATGTCGCATTCCTGTGCTCTCCCCTGCGCTGGCGCACAAACTGCAGCCATGCGCCGGCGCAGGCACCCTTGCACCATGGTGCAAGGATGCCTGCGTCATGGGGAGAATGTTTTTGTGCAGGAAGGGGCACCTTTCTGCCCATTAACAATCACTACAGGCATTTTCCTCTTTCAATGCGTGCTGCAGAATGCAGCACGCTTTGAAAGAGGAAACAACGAGGAGAAATGAAAACATTTCTCCTAGTTGCGCCTCGCTACGCCTCCCCTGGGAGGCGTAGCATTGACACGCATTTCCAGATTTATGATTCCTCGTAAATCTGGAAATGTGTCTCGTTCCATGGGTGTTGCGTGGGAACACCCATGGAACGCCCCTTCCAAGCAAAGTGCTGTGTGTGAAGGGGCCATATTTACAAGGAGAGGAAAAGTCACGGAGGGTGGCTTTTCCTCTCCTTGTAAATATGGAAAAGTGAAATGCGCCTCCAGTACGTCACAAAAAGTGATGTACTGGTGGCGCAGGGGGGTTGTAAATCTGCCCCAGTATTTCTAGTTCTTGTTAGAGAGTGAAAAAGGACTAAGGGGTCCCTGATGAGTGGGGGGGCAGCAGTATCCTAGGGGCCTACCTGAACACACGTTTTCCCACCTGCGAGAATGCACCCGGTGCAATTGGAAATGTCCCAGTAATTGGGGAAAAACATGAGAACTCGAACTGGTGATTCCAGGCCCTGCTTTTTTTTGTCAGTTCCAGGGCTTGAAAACGTGTGATGCCAGGTAACTGATGGGATGGGGGAGGGAGCAGGGGGGTGGAAGTGATACTTGCCGAAATGGTTAATTCTGTCTCTCCTCCCCTTTCCTGGGCATCTCGTAATGAAGCCCTCAGAAGTCGGATTTGGGATAAGTTTGAGACCTAATTAAAAGTACCACAGAGCCGTGGCTTTCCTGTGAGCTGAATTTTACTAGAGTAATATGCTAGAAGTTACAGCGGGCTCTCCATATGAATGTTCGTCAATAGGTAATGCACCATTTTCTCCCAATCGAGCCTTTCTATGCATTATCCCTATCCCCTTCCCATTCTCATTGAATTTCTCTGACTCTTGTGGCAATTTTCTGTCATCAGGATCGGAATCATTTGGGTGAGGTGTGGATTGTGCAGATGCAAGAAGGTTTCTAGAAAAAGTACTTGACTGATTGATTTTCTGAATTCTACATTAATTAATCAGTGGAGAAAATAATGACTCAAGACACAAACACGTCTGGGTTAAAGTTTTTTTATACATTTTTTCTCTTTTTTTCTTTTTATTCGACTTTAATGGGTGGATATTTATACATAAGAGCCAAAATTCATAACATCATAGTATACAGTCATTGTAGAACTGCCATACAGACAATTATTATTTGACAAATCGATGCCGCCTGTAATTCGATCATCTGATATAGTGAACAGCGGCTATTGTTGAATAAAGTAAAATCTAAAATGTATCACAGGTTCTAAAACATGAAGGAAATATTATATTTCTGATGATTCCGATGTCCTGAGCTGTTTACTGGTATTCGACCACGCATTTGTCCACTTAAGTTCAGTGTACATTTGGAGCCTAAGTAGCGAGAAAAGTCCCTGAGTCATTATCAGGACGAAAAAATACTTCATAAGCATCTATTAGAAAAATATAAATATACGATTTTTAAAGTAATGTCATATCACTGAAAGTGTACATTTTCGAAAATGGTGGGTCCTAGAGAGACTTGTTCTGGCCGGGTTTAGAGCAAGTGAAAAGTTAGTTCGATTGAGTCTCTTCATTAATTGAAAACAGTAGAATAATGTGAGATGGGGTGAAAACCCTGCATAATGATATTACATATGAAGGTGCATCAGTTTCAAAAAGGCTTACTGGAGGGTGTGAGTTTTATTCAGAACGTATCAAAGGAATTTAGGGCCCGATGTACAAAACCACTTTGTGATCGCAAATCCTGAGATTCACAAATTCACAGGGTCTGCAACCACAAAATCCTTTTTTTCTGTTTACTAAACCGATTTTGCATGTCAGAAAATCGTTTTTGACTAATAAAATAGGTTTAGCATTCCATTCCTAATCTCAATCAGGAGGGGGTGCTGTGGGGCAGCTCCTTCTAGCTGTGAGTCTCTGTAGTATTTATCAATGGCTTGCAACAACAATTGTGGTCACAAACTGTTGATCAGTTACCAGTACCTCAAAGGAGTGGTAACTGATTTGCTGAGTGAGAGGTGTTCCTTTAGGATACCCTCTCTTTTGTGAATCCTGTCCATGAATTTGGGCGTGGACAGTGGACAGAGGTAGGAATACGCCGCTAAGCACATGGATGCGACCTTAACCATTTATCACTGAGCGGGCACGCAATTTCTCATACACAAGATCAAAGAGCAAACCATTCAGCACATTGTGCCAAGTTCTAGCACTCTTGACCAAACCATTACAGTGTAAAGTGATGTGTAACAAGTCTACACAAATAGAAGACCATGGGGCTGATTACGAGTTCGGCGGTAAGGGAACCGCCATTGAAGCAGCGTTGGATTTCCCACCGCACAGTTGGCGGTCGTCCACCTAATTACGACGTTGGCGGTCTGCTGAAGGAAAGACCGGCGGAGTCCTGCCAGGGCTGCCAGTCATTCGCAGACCGCTGCGATGGCGGTAGGGGGAAAGCAGCTGAAAGAGCGCGGTACAGACAAGTACACCACCGTCGGAATTACAAGTTGGCTTTCCGTTGAGCCAACCATGGCGGGGAGACCGCCTGCTTCGAGTCAGTGGAATCAAAGGAATTGGGGTGCACACTCACCCATTTCCTTTTCTTCCCTTCAGTCTCCCAGGTTGAGACCTTCCTCCAGGGCCCCCCTTCACAGCAGCATCTTGACCTTGAAGAAAACGACCCTGTTCGCGCCAAAATCCAGGTAAGTTCGTTTTGCACTATTTACCCATTGACTGGACTGGGCACATATGGTCCGGACTCCAGCAATGGGAAAGTACTCGAAGTAGGTATTTTTTCACGTGTCATATGTGTACATTTAACACTTGTGCAGTCAAAATATACACACCTGCATTGACACATATGAAAAAATATTCCCCGCTGTCAGAAACACCGCCTCTGACCTAGCGGTGACATCGTAATACGGTGGGCGGGAGACTGCTGCGGCGGCAGTCTTCTTGGGACCGCCACTGTGGCGGTATGGCGTTAAGACCACCAAACTCGTAATCAGGCTCCATGTTACTTTGCCTCTGCTTGCTGCACACGTAGCCCACGTGAAAATCAGGGCACAATTGTTCATGCTAGATTTGCTTGCAGCAACAGACCCGTCACCACCCTTTGTGCCCTATCCCATATAGGCCAAGGCAAAGGAGGTTCACTGATTCTACTTTGAGGAGCATTTGTCAGGTGCAGTTGTTCCTTGGAGGCTGCCAGCCTTTTGGCTCTGTTAATGCTCATTTAATTTTTTCATAGTTTTCATAGTTTTGAAGTCAGCCAATCGCCGAAGTTTACTGACCAACCATGCTGTATCCTGTAGTGATGGAAGAAAATATGAATGACACAAAAACAGTCCAATGGATGAAGAGGACTGACTGAAAGTACATTATGTATAATTTTAATATGATCTAAATGCCTTGACTAACATCAACATAACCTAAAAGGAAAAGTCTAGTGAGCGAAAATGGCGTTATTGGCTGGGGTAGGCAGGGCACTGATACAAGTGAAAGACTTAGATCCAGGGCACCAGGGGAGGGGAGGATGGGCCTCATTAAGAAAGTACTGGACCGAGAAGGCAGATAAGGAGTTTAAAGAAAATGCATTTTGACAGCAGTGGCTTCTACACTATGGCGTAGGTGCGTCGCCTCACTGCCAGCAGCCAAATAAATGAAAAATAGATCGATAATAAACCGTTGTTTATTATCGTTTGATTTTTTTCTCTCAGAGCCAAGGCTTGGAGGCGGGGGCGTGGCCAGGGTGATGACAGGCTAGTCGAGGAGTTGTTGCACTGCTATTCAGTGCGCATGACGGTCTGGCCGGAGGTCTCTGGCCGGCCAAACCGTCATGCACACTGAAGCTCTCTCCAACCTAAGCTGCGTTGCCGGGTTTGAGCGAGCAGGCACAGGCTCCCAGTCTAACTGGGAGCGCAAATCATTGGCGCTCAGGCCAATCCTGACGCTGCTTTCAGCAGCATGAAAGCACATCAGGATTGGCTGCAGTGTACTCTGGGAGCCTGTGCCTGCAGAAGAGAGGGGCGCGATGCGGCAGGTAAGTGTTTTTAATTTTATTTTATTTGTCTTGTCCATCCCCCGTCCCCCCTTCACTGCCCCATCCCGCTACTCTATCAACACACCGGCCGCTACTGCATTTCGGTCCAAGGTATAATTGTTTGTGGTGTTTCTGAAGTGACGAGTCAGTGTCTGCTCGTGCGATGATGGTTGGCAAAGAAAATCTGTTATTTTTCGAATTGCAATATTTGCCTTCCCTTATATTTTCTCTTTATTTTAACAGGTTAAGGAAATGGAAGCAATTATTATAAAGCGACATCCAAATTCTTTACCTGCGTTAATGTATGCTGCTGCCATGGCAGATGACTCAAGCAAGGCTAAACTAGCTTCTATTCAGGGGTGTACCCTGCCCAGACATTCTTGTGAACCGATGAACCAGGGCAGCTCGGCTGTCTCACTAAAACTGCTCTGTGTGAAGACATCTGGCTGATTCATCCCAATTATCCTTGAGGAGCGTTAGCAAAAGTAAAATAATCGTGCATCAGAGCCATACATAGTGAACAAAAAACACACGAGGCATTAACAAAAAGCAAATATTCGTGTATCGGAGCAAGAAATATTGTAAAAAGAACACAAGGCTAGCTGTAAATGCACACAGCCAGGCCTCCTGTGTATATGTGGGGGGATGCGGTGGGGAGGCGGGTGGTCAGGGTGAAAAAAGATAACCGTACTTGGGGGGCTTCAGCAGCCAAAACAAAAATTGTCAGAATGTTAAATGCATGCAGCCTGTGAAAATAAACGGTATGGAGAATGCTAAATGCATGCAGCCTGTGAAAATAAACGGTATGGAGAATGCTAAATGCACGCAGCCTGTGAAAGTAAACGGTATGGAGAATGCTAAATGCACGCAGCCAGTGAAAGTAAATGGTATGGTTCATTCCCCAAAATAAAATAATCGCGAATCAGAGCCATACACAGTGTAAGAAAAAGCACACAAAGCGTTAGCAAAAAGCAAGTAATCAGGCATCGGAATAAGAAATAGTTAAAGAAAAGCACACGAAGCAAGCTATAAATGTATGCAGCCGGGCCTCCTGTGTGTATGGGGTGGTGCAGGGGGAGAAGGGTTGTCGGATTGAATTAAGATAAACGTATTTGAGAGGCTTCTGCAGCCAAAACAATAACTGATATAATGCTAAATGCACGCTGGCAGGGAAAGTATGGAGTGTTAACAAAAAAAGTTCGAACCACCAGCGTGGATGGGGATGAGTAGTTACGCCAAGGGAAACTGATACGAGAGACACAGAAGGGAGAACAGGCTACACCAAGGAACGGAGGAAAGAAAACTGGTAAGCACAGGGACCAATAAGAACTGAAGAAGGGATGTAAGTCACTTTTAAGATATATTAAAAACAATAGATTTTTTAGGTGAAACCTAAAAAGGGACAAGGAAACAAGCCGTCCCACATAACTGCTGATTTGTAGGATTTGCAGAGAACTTATGAATTTGTACAGACACCATAATATCTTGAGTTGTTTTAAGGGTTTGCATGTGTATGAATGTGGATGAGAGTGTATGAATGATTAGTTTTTAACTTTCCAATCAATGTTTGTGGTTGTGGGGTACGGCTATATGTTCTTTGTCTTTTTTAATGATTTGTTGAAGCATATACGCTACAAGGAATGTGAATATAGACATTGATGCATTTTGTACATGAAGAGGTCTTGTATATGCATTTAATCTTTGATTATATAAAGCGTTAAGGTTATTTGCAATGAGTTTTCTCACTTTAGCTCTGTGGTATTTTTATGGCAAAGATGTTTAAAAAGCCAGACAGGTCTACAGCTGAGTGAAACCAGATTTTCAGAAACACCTCTTCAACACTGCCCTCCCTTCCTCCCGGGAGACTGAATATTCAGAAATGTATTTGCCAGAAACCAGATTTTTTCCATCATGCCAGTTGTATGGGCCTTCTCCTCCATCATTTCAGGTCTCAGCGCTGCTACAGTGGATTCAGTCTATGTAAGTCTTTTGGCTAATTGTCTTGGATCTGTCTGAAGCAATCCTAGAGCTATCGTAACACAGTCTTTCTTGTTTTCCAGGATGCTTTTCCAAACACTTATACCTTGTAAGATGGTGCCAAGCAGAGCATTAAGTGGGTTGAAAAACTGGGGGTCTCTTAAAGGAGCGTAACCTACGCAATAAAGGGCGTGGCTTAAACATGTAAGATAAAAATCTCTGCTGCCTGATTGGAATTTTGCTGTTTCTTTTTTTTTACCGCCTCCAGATATATAATAGAACTGGCATGCACTTAAAACAAGCACAGACTATTGGCTTCATCAATGGTTGTTAGATTCAGGAGATGAATGAGTAACAGCAATGACTTTGTAATAAATAATAGTGAAAATGCCTCAATTCTTTAATTATGATACTGTGAAATAACTATACCACAGCATTAGAAACGTTACATAAAACTCTTTGTAAAATACTTACTTTTATTTATTGTGGGCTTGAAAAAATGTCTAGAAGCTGGTAATACTTAGCAGCAGCTTTATCACTGCAGACCTGTTCAGTTTAGAGCCTGCACTCTGCCCTTCAACCCTCCTGCCCTGCTGCGGATCCCCATGGCGTGCACTTTCAGATCACTAGCAGGTGATCATATCTTCTGTTTCACTCCGTCGTGTTAGCATGCATAGCAAAGGATTCTCTCCAGGGTTACATCAAAGGCTTGTGATGGCTGTTTAGTGCCCCCTCCCCCCGAGTGAAGATTCTTTTCACACCCATGGTGAGGGCAAAAATGAAGAGCCCGATAGGGACCTGTCTCAGCACCTGTTTTTTTAGAATTGCTGGTGCTTAGCACCGGCAGGACCCAGCCCACTTAAAGCCCTGGTGCCAAGCTTGCCAGAATGTTCGGTCATACCCTCTCTGAGCTGCGAGGCAGCCTGCGACAGCAGTGTACATTTCATAGTTTATTTCCCCATGCCGACCCTAGAGATTGGGTGGGACACAGTCCTGTTTTGCTTAGGTTCCCCAATGTTTTCAGCTTGGGTTGATGGACCCTGGTTTTTGTGCCACCCGCGGCACTGTGGTGCATCGGTAGTGACAGAGGCTGAGTAGATGCCTGCACTTCTACAAGGGGAAGCAGCCTATCTGCCCTCCTCACTCTGCAATCTCGCAACAATGGCAGGTCCTCAGTGGCTATGGGCCCACGAAGAGCTGAAGGGCAATCAGCTGGTCAAGTTCCGCCCCCGGTAGCTCTTCCAGGACACTGTCACATCAGTCATCCATACAAATGGCAGCCATGTAGGCTTACTCTGGTCAAAAACCACAAGGCATGGCTACTTTATATAATCATGTCCTTCTTACTGAGGAAATCCCCGACAGCTGGAGGGGATCAATATTGGCCCCTGTATATAAAGCAGGTAAAACCACTATACCTTCAAATTATAGATTGATAGCCTTAATGGACGGTGAAGCAAACATTTTCGCTAAATGTCTTCTTGCAGACCTCACGAGCTGGGTGGAAGCCAGAGCTTTGGTCCCGAAAAACCAGACTGGCTTTATAACAGGAATTGGGACATCTACTAATATTCAAATGTTGGCTTTATCAATAGAACAGGCAATGCAATGCTTAACCAAACTTCATCTGTGTTATGTGGACTTTCAGTCAGCGTTTGATACTGTAAAGAGAATATACTGTGGGCAAAGTTGACGAACTGGGGCATTTCTCCCGCTCTTCTTAGATCAATTCAGCTTCTGTACACAGATACTTGGACGAGAGTCAGATTGGGTTGTGGTTCAACAGTTACAAAAGTGTTTTTTTTTAATGAACGGGTTAAAACAAGGTTGTGTACTTGCCCCTCTGTTGTTTAATCTATATCTCGTGGATATTGGTCAGGCGTTGAATGAAATGAATTCACATTCCTGGACTGTGACTGGTTTTAATGTCTCCTACCTATTGTATACAGATGATATCGTTTTGACTAGTTATACTAAGGTGGGACTACAGCGACTAATAAACAAAACAGTACAGTACGCTGCTGACCATGGGCTAAAAGTTAATTTAAGTAAAACTAAAACCATGTTAGTTTCAAGGGGAATAACCTCTCGCCCGACGTTTAGCATTGAAGGGGAAGCATTGGAGTCAGTAACGGAGTATAGATACTTGGGGGTGATATTTGACTCTAGGGGTTCATTTAAGAATCAGTGTTCCGCAATTACAAGAAGGAACAACTCATTACTAGTAGCCTTTGCTTTATTAAGGAGCACCTTAAAAGGCCTGTCGCTTAAGCCACTAATGCAAGTAATGGCAGCCAAACACGTTCCTTCTTTGACATATGGAGTGGAGATTTTAGGAGGGAAAGCCGATAAAGGTATAGATAGCGTTATGGTCGGAACTTATCGGTGTTTATTTAATTTGTCACGGCAGGCCTCACCAGCCCAAATTTGTTTAGAATTTGGCCTAAGGAGATAAAACATAAGTAGCCTAAGCGCATATTTGAAATTATGTCATAAATTAAAAAAATGACACAGGACCCACACTGAACATCTCAGTATGGGCGGCTATAAATGACCCTATAAATATTGCAGCACATAAATATTTTAAATTGGCTATTTCTACTATCCAAGCCGAAGAACTTTGGGCTCTTCCACTTTCTAATAATGCTTTTAAAAGAGTGATTAATGGTATTAGCAAAAAGGTCTCATCTTTGATAGATAGAGAAGCATTAGCAAAAAGAGCCCATGCATGGATGATTATTGTCACATATGGCCTATTAAAACCCCAGAATTATCTGGGAGGCCAGAATAGATTAGAATTAAAATTCTTGCAATGCCGGTAAGTTAACTTCCAATTCTGCTGTAATCTACCAGCTTGGAAAAGACAGAGTAACAACATATCTTGCTGCCTTTGTAAATACTCTAATGAAGACATTTGTTACATAGTTTGCTGTTGTCCAGTCTTAGACGAGGAACGAAAAAGCTTGCTGAGACATTATTTTAAACTGAACAGTATATGTACATGTCGTCAAGCAGTTATAGCGGAGCTCCGGGGAGACGACATAATATTTTTAGGGAAAGTTTTAAAATATATGTATATAGCAGAGGGGAAATTAGTAAAATGTGAACAGTAGTCTAATTGATAGGGACGCTAGTAGTTGGTATGATGTACAAAAGTAGGTAGTGGTTTAACTTTGTAATGTGATCCTTTTTTTATACAAGTTTTAACTGTCTTTTGTCATTATACTTATTAACAATTTCATAAAAGGTGAGTTACAAGTATCTTTGGTGGTCAAGCTGTATATTGCCCGTTTATCTATAAGGGTTGACCCTATAGGGCAATAATATTGCCATTAGCATGATGCACTTTAAATCGTATATGGAATTAACTAGGTGCCACAAGTCCTAAATTATGAAATTATTATAGATCTTGTTTTAAAAAACAAATCTTTATTTGCATTTTTACTGTTTTTTATGATTGCAATTTTTAAACCTACACAAAGTACATTATTGATTTTTAGTATGTCTGTTGTAATTTGTAATATTGTAAGTTTTTTATTAACTGAACAATAAACCATTCATTCACAAGGCATTGTCTGCTTCATTCCTCATCAAGTTAGGCCATGGACCTAATTGTTCACAAGAATCGTGCCCTCACAAATGAGGAGAGGTCAGTGTGACTGTCTCTCTTGGGGATTCCCTTTGGGGCACAAAGAGTCCTTTGGGTGCCAGAGATGATTCAATATCACCCAACCAGTATTTTCAAGTTTGGGGAGAAGTACGCCTGCCAGCTCCCTGAGCTGGCCTTGGCCCATCTATTTGTCATGGCTCTGGACCTCCAGCACCTCTACAAAAGAGCCTCCAGTGACACCTCTGCCAAGATTTCACCTTTTGTTTGCTCTGGGAAAGTTGTTGTTGCGCTCTGTCTCAGCCCTATATTCCAGCAAGGAAGGGTAAGCCACTCCTACATCATTTACACTTGGCTTGCACTAGACTCCAGGGCATGCACAGTGGCAGAGACCTCCAGGCCACAGCAAGGCTGCCATGTTGGGCTAGGCCTCTTCTAGTTAGATATGGCTTTCAGTCAGCCGCTTCTCTTATGTGGGTAAATGAGGCCATATTCTCATTCAAGAACTCTCCCTCTCAGAAATCTGTGATAAATGTGTGACTTTAGCCAATGTTTGAGGTTTGCAGGGCATTCTCAGTAAGAAACCATAGTAGGATATACAGAAGTCTCAACACCCTAGGCTTTACTGGGTGTCTAGTTTCAGAAATATCTGCCTTTACTGGTTTTCTTGAGTGGCGGCTGAACTGAGGCCCAAATGCTGTTTATTCAACATCACCAAAATGGATGGATCACCTTTCATGAGCATAATTTGTGATCTCCATGTTGCGTTATGGGGCTTTTCCTGTTTCGGGCAGTAGGCCCACCCACACAAGTGGGATACCATTTTAATTGGGAGAAATATGGGAACACAGAATAATGGAAGAACATTTGTTATTATCAGTTGAATTTCTCTCTATTTTAGACTCTCAGGTGTAATCTGGTATGCAATAAGGTAAAAAGTTTGAAAAATGCACTTTGAGAAGTAAGGGTAACCCCAAATTCAGGGTTTTACAAATAACCACTATTCCTAAACTCATTATCTTGGGCACTTTAAAAATGCAGAGGTTTCATTCATAGCCATTTTTCATTCATTACATTTTTGCATATTAATTGAAGCATAGCCGTGTAAAGGGAATATTGTTGCTAGCTTCAGCAAAGTTGGTTGCTCTGAATATTGTGTGTATTGGGCAATCAACAAATACTATATATCCCTGTGACCAAAAGGGTCTCTGTTACCCCAAACAGGTTTTCCTCCATTAAGCCAATTTGGAGTTAACTTAGACCCTGGCTTCCTGCCTTTTAACGAGGCAAATGATTAGATACCATAAATTGAATTATGTGTAATGTGATAAGACCACAACATTTCTCTTACGCATTTATCTACTGAACCTCCTACTGTACTTGCAAGTTGCATAGTTTGCTTCAATATCCTGTTAATCCTTTCGACTAAGCTGTTAGCTCTGAGAGGCAATTCAAAGGAGTTTTTATGGGGGATATAGATAATCCTTTGAGGAATGAAGACCTTTCCTCTGAAACAAATTGCACCCCATTGTTAGTTACTATGGTGCTGGGGATTCCTTCTGTAGTAAAGGTGTCTGTCAAGAATTCAATCAAAGATTGTGTATTAATGCTATTTACAGACTGAGTGACAACCCAATGTGAGTGATAGCCTATGAAGACAAACATGACATTTTTGGCCACCTTGGGCAAATTGAGACATCCAATGTTAGCTAACCCTATTTTGTCTTATGGTTTAGACAGAACTTCTACAGGTGAAAGGGGAGCTCTGCTAATAGATTTAGATTTGTCACTAGTGCTACAAGCATAACAATCTCTTACCTTCCTCTCAACCGTGGTGCCTATATATGGGAACCAGTGTTCGGCTCTGATGTAACTTTTGGTCATGTTTCTGCCCAAATGACTTTCGCGGGCTTAATCAATGATACCTTCAAGAATGCCTTCTGGGGGAATTATCTTGTCTGATCTGCAGATGAGATTCCCTACTATGGAGAGCTCATTCCTCACATTCCAAATGGTTGGCATTCATTAGGTAGTTCCTTGCACTACTCGGATCACCCATTCACTATCAAGTTTTTGACTTTCTTTAAAATGTCATCTTTTCCCATGCATTACTCCCATTCATCCTTGGCTAATGCCAGAGCTGAGAAGGCTAGCACTGTTTCATCCAACATATTCTCTTCCACTACGTTGTTCTCCACAGGCATACAAGATAAGCAATCAGCTATGTGGTTCCTTGCTCCTGGAAAATACTTTACTTGGCAGTTGCAACCTTGTAAACCGAAGATCCACTTAGAAATCCTAGGTGTAGTATTAGCCATGCTCTTAGTTAAGAATACAGACACCAAAGGTTTATGGTCTGTCCTTACTGGAAAAGATAAACCCCATAAAACGTAAAGTGACTGATTGCCCAGTAACAAGCCAATGCTTCTTTCTCTGCTGCAGAGTAATGACACTCTGCCTCCTTGAGTGTTCTTGAAGCAAATGCCACAATGCTCTCCTTCGTGGGGCACCCAGGCCTTTGATGCTGGCATCAGTAGTGAGAATAGTTTTAAACTTGACCTTGCAATTTCTTAAATTGGGGGCATTCGCGTTTGCTTCCTTGATCTTTGTAAAAACGTCCTAACAATTTGGATCCCATTCAGAAGGAACTCCTTTTTTAAATAGAGATCTCAGAGGATGAACAAGGTCTGCAAAGCCTTCGACATATGTTGACATTTACTCTGCCAAACCCAGGAACGACTTTAATTTTCTTTATGTGTGGGAGACGTAGCTAGCTTGACTGCATCAACCAGATTGTGCTTGGGTTTTATTCCCTGCCCTGATATGATGCGATCCAAATATTCTACAGTAGTAGTAGAAATTGTTTATTTCGGGCACGGACCATAAAACATATCAAATCCATACAACAAAGATACATTTTAGATATTTAAAAAGTTGAGCAATATAAAAACATAAAACAACAGGTGTAAATACCTTACATAAAATCGGTTAAAAAACAGTACAACGAATTATGGGCTGACGTAGAACCCGGTTATACTTTGTAGTTGGGGATCTCCTGATCATTTGTAAAATGTTCAAATAGTCATAACAGTGAAAATGTGCAAAATAGCTAACATAGAGGCTGTACAAGAGGTATAAAAAGCAAAATATGTATGTGCAACAATTCATGAAAACAAATCTCTATCAAGATTCGAATTTACAAATTGCCATTTTTCTTAAAGCCCAGGCAATATACAGGTACTTAGAGACTGCGAAGGCTAAGGGCTCTCTAGTGTCACTTTTAAAGAGTCTCTCCGCTTTCCAATAGTGTCTCACACCCATGTTGTTACATAGAGGCACCAGCCATTTTTTTCGAACATTACTGTATGCGGGACAGAATAGCATAAAATGGGACTCCGTTTCCACTGTGCTCGGGCAATTTGGACAACAATCCGCCTGGCATGTAACATTGGCCCATTTGTGTGGGATCTCAAGGGCAGTAGCCCACACCTATATTGTACATACAAGCATTCTAGCTGATGTGGGTGCATTCTGTCCAAATAGGGTTCAAACCTGGGCGTACTTTTGTGGTTCAGGAATTTACCTGTGACATAGTTAGTCGAGTGGGTTTCCCAGGTTTGGAGTAGGACTGCCTCCCAGTAAGACTATTTTATTTTTTGAACATCTCTTTTAACTATTGATCCCGGGTCAGTCCATAATTCACTCATTCCTATTCTATACGTTAGTTCTTTGATGTGTTTCAGCCATGGTGTTCTTAGATTTGTGTCGAGAGCAGAAAGATCTTTCACACACTCTCTGTAGGCTGCCAATTCATTAGTGGACCATAATCTGACCCAAAATAAAAAGGGGTTTTAAAACGACTATTAGATGAATAGGATTGAGAGCCAAGCCTAATCGTAGTGGTGTGGTGGGAGAGCTTAAGGGAAGCTTAAAAAGTGTTTTGATGAACCTATTTTCTATTTTTGTAAGGCTCTCAGCATTAGCATAGCCCCAGATCTCGGCACCGTATATTGCTGACGCTACAGCTGAGGAGCTATATATAGTAATAACCGGAGAGACAGCTCCGCTAGATGCTGCTCTGTACCGCCTCGCAATAGCAGAGGCTTTCTTGTGAAGGGTGGTTTTACTTTTTGCCAGCTGGGGGCCCCATACTTGGGTGTCGCTTAACCTCACCCCAAGATAGTCAAAGTGGTGAACTACCTCTAGTGGAAGCCCCTCAACGGTCACACTACTTCTGTACCCCTTATGTGGATTAATCATCATGACTTTAGATTTTGACGAGTTTAGCTCTAGGCCCCTCTCCCTGCAGAAAGTAACAAAAGCATTTAGTTCAGATTGGAGACCCATACAGGTCCGGGAGATCAGCAGGGTGTCGTCCGCAAACATTAATATAGGGGTTAGTATTCCCGCCACTCTTGGGGCGTCGTGTTTGCATTTCATCAATCTTTTCACTGCGCCATTGATGAATAGGCTAAAGAGTGTTGGCGCAAGGACACACCCCTGTCTGACTCCCTTCAAGATCTCTATCTTGTCAGTCATATCCCCCAAGGAGTTCCATCTGACCCTCGCGTATGTATTAGCGTGTAGGAGCCTGAGTATTCTTAGTAGGTCTAGGGTAATGCAATACCCAGAGTGTGTTTCTCGGGACCAGGTCAAATGCCGCTCTTAAATCAATAAAAGCGACGTATAGATGGTCACGCAGCAAGGTGATATATTTCCAAGTTATCACCTTGAAGCGGAGAACCTGGTCCAGTGTGCTGACCTTTGATCGAAAGCCTGCTTGAAACTCTTCCAAAATATTATTCTGAAGTATACACTCATTTAGTTTACATAAAACTTGTCTGCAGAATATCTTTTGGCAGTTATCAAGTAGATTTTTGGGCCTATAATTTGAGGCAATGGTTCTGTCCCCTTTTTTAAAAATAGGTACAATAACGGCGCCTTGCCATGAAGGAGGGATCCTATTCACTTTTATTATACTGTTCGATAGAATGTTCAAATAGGGGGCCCAAATGAGTGGTTCAGAGAGGAAGAGGTCTCCCGGAATGCCATCCATCCCTGGGGCCTTACCCTTTTCCGTTTGTTCTATTGCTGTGTGTGTTTCCAATAAAGTAAAAGTAAGGGTAGAATCAGTAGCTGGGGTGGAACTTGGACTAGTCAAAATTGGAGTTTGGGGATCATTGACCTCATCGAGGCAGGGGGTCACTGCAGTGCTGTTTTGCTGCGGACAGTCAAATAAGTTGCTGAAGTGAGTGACCCAAGTATTGGGGTTAACCGATGGGTCTAGGGGGTGGGAGTTGGATGGATTCACGGCTATAAGTTTCCAAAAACGTTTTTGGTCACCATTCTCTAGAGCTTCAGCAATCGTTGCCCATTGCTCCACCTCCCAGTCTCTTCTTGCTTTGGCTAGGAGAGTTTTATAGTCACGCCTAGGCTTTATAATTTCAGGCCTTGAACCCCTTTTAATTGCACTTATCAAAAGAGTCTTTCCAGTTCGACAGCCCTTATCATACCAAGATGGTACTGTCTTTCTGGGTGCTCCTCTCCTCTGTTCTTTCATGAAACATGGTCTCAATGTGTCCATGAGATCGCAGTGTGTGGGGACGAAAATTAATATTATGAATATTAGTTGTGTCAATCAAAGAGAGTTTAGGCACAAACAAGTCATAAATCCTAGAAAGTTTATATTCGTCTACCACCAGTTCTGCCCACTTGACATTTCTCAAATTGTTTGAGGTTGTGATTAACGGAGCTGATACAACCACCTCTAATTTTGTGTCTCTAAATCTAGATGTTAGAAAAGATGCACTAAGTGCCATCTACAGATGTAACTCCAATCTTACATTCGTCCATTTTCATTGTGAAACCTGCATTTTTAAGTTTATGATTACCTAAGACTTCTCTTAAGATTTTGTTGCATTCATTCTCAGAAGCTGCGTAAACTAGAATGGTATCTTGGAAACATAAACAATTTTTTACATTTTGTAAAATTTGATTCATGATTCTCTAGAAAACTGCTGCAGCGGAAGCTAATCCGAAAGGCATACGGCAAAACTTGTATGACCCAAAAGAAGTTATGAAGGATGTTAGTGGTTTATATTCAGGATGTAGTGCAATTTAGTAGGCAGAAGAAAGATCAAGAACACTAAACATCTTAGCATGATGTATAAGGCTCAACATTTCTTTAATTTGGGTAGAGGATGTATGTCTACCCATATGCAAGCATTCAAGTCTGTTAAGTCTACGCTAAGATGTTTTTTCCTGTCCCCATCCTCGGCACCTGTCAGTTTTCAGGCTAACTATTCTGAACATTCAATATTTTCTATGACTCCTTGTGACTCAAGTTTATCTAAATCCTTTTTAGAGGTTCTTGCAGCATCAGGGGACTATGTGAGACTTATGAACCACAGGCATAGACCCAGATTTCAATTTGATTTTGTGCATAAAATCCTTGAGTAACCCAACTTTTTCATTGAACACATCTGGGAATTTCTCACAAATTTCCGTCCCTGTGATTGATCTATCCACTAACATTACCTGTTCATCTCCGTTGAGGTCAAGTTTGATTCCTACAGCTTTCTGATGTTTCCAACCTAGGAGGTTAGATCCTTGCCTAGCTACTTAAACCTTTCCTACTGTGGTTCTCCCAGTGTTATATGCAATCTTAACATGCCTACCAGAGGTATGGGATCTTTGTTGTAACCTCCAGGTTTTATGTCAGGGTCCTCTAGCTCATATCTTTTTCCCGGAAATTTCTCCTCAAATGTTCCTAAATCTATGAAGATGTAAGGAGAGCAGGAATCTGCATATACCTCAAAAACTGTACCATCTAAACTCTTCTCCTGAGTAGGATAGCTCAATTTCTTCCTTTCCTTTTCATCTACATGGAATATAAATTTAAATTTCTATGCTTCATCTGTTTTGATCAAATGCACGTTCTGTGGTTCTGAATTTTTGCAAACTTTAGCAAAGTGGCCTCTCTTATTGCATTTTCTACAGGTAACATTACGTGCAGGACAATTTGGGTTGTTGGCCATGTGATTTGCATTACCACACCCAAAACATTTCAAATTCCCTCGTCTGACAGTTTGTTTCTGTACATCTCAACCCTTCTTGTTTATAGCCCCACTTTTTATGTTAAAAATGTCTTCACTGGGATTCTCACTGTTATCTATCTTGGTGATTTGGCATAACTTATATGAAGCTCCCATTTCAATAATACATATTGCTGTGTGTTCGATGCTTTTGGCAATCTTATTGGCTTCATGTAAATCAGGATTTTCTGTCAACAACCTTTCTTGTATTTTCATGTCATTAGTGCACCTTACGAGTTGGTCCCTAATGAGTGATTCTGTTAAGTTCCCAAATTCACACATTGAAGACAATCCCCTCAGGACAGCTATGCAATTGATTGCCTTCTTATTCTTTCTAGTACAATGTTAATCTTATCACTGAACCGTTCTTCTAATTTCCTTAATGTAGCTTGGTAATTTTCTACATCTATTTGCCTTTCTCCTTCTTCTTTCTCACCTTTTTCATTAGGGTCTAGAGAATCAGTTCAATCCTCATACATTTTTCTACCATATATTCCTAAATTATGTAATAGGATATGTTGTTTGTGCAATGCACAATATCTGTCACCACCTATAGCTATCAGATATGGTTCAAACAATTTCACCCATCATTTCCATGGTAGAATTGGTTCGCCTATTTCGTTTAGGAAGAGAGGTGGTTGAGACATGCTTGAAGAATCCATGAGGGTAGTTTCAACTTTCAAATACACAATTTGCTATACGCAACTAATTCAACCATTACAATAGGACTATTGATATGATATAAAATATGGCATAAACCTTAATGCTTAATAAACACAATGGTCACAGCGCGCTGCAGAGAAAAATGTAACTAACACCTATTATGTGGTTTCAAAAAATTGTGCTCTCACTAGTGTAACACTTGTTCCATTAATGTACTGTTAAATTGACATTAAGGAAGAATTAGTGTGGCTAATTCAGGAGCTAATTACTTCACTTAAGGAAGTCTTATGAGTTATGTTCTAAATCAGTTCTAAAATTGAGAACTCCGGCAAGTAATAAGGGTGATTAGCTTTTAGATTAACCAATTGAAGCGATTGTGCTACACATCCCAGTCTCCTCATGAGAAAATAGGTGTGGCACCAACTCCTACCTCAACGTACCGTAAAGGCAGGTTCTATTGCCAGACACCCCCTTTCTCTCGACCTGTCCAACTGCCACTCATGAGGGGCTGCCTACCAGTCACAGTCAGTGCAGGTAAGCGCGGTGGGGCAGGGCGGGGGTGGAGTGGAGGGGAAGTGACAAACAATGGAATAGGGAAAATAAAAAAAATAAAAAATAAAGCCACTTATCTTGCACTCTCCGCATCACCGAGTAGGCGATGCGGCGAGCACAAGGTAAGTGGTTTTACTTATTTTATTTTCCCTATTCTGTCGTTTGTCACTTCATGCCCCACTACGCTTAACTGCATGGGCCGCAACTGCTGACTACCCTTGTTTAAATTGCTGCTACGTTGCTGCCCCAAGTTATTGTAGTGCAGCTGGAAAAATGCCTACCTTCATCAATGTGTCAATGCTCGCTGTTCAGGAGCCAGTAAATAGCAGCCGACCCTGCAGAACACCTTCCACTGCAACAGCTCTCCCAACCCTGGTGCCAAAAGAGGTGCACGGCCGGCAATAGTTGACTGGAAAAGCTTCCATGTCGCAGAAGCATCACCTGCCTCTGCAGGCAACCTCCACCAGCCACCTACTTATCAGATCCTTGATGATGGTGCCAATGAAGTGCAGGGTACCACAGCAATGCTCGACTGCTGCTGTGTCGTAGAAGGGGAACCCACCTCTGCAGGCAACCTCCTATTGTTGAGGCATTGCCCCTTGCTTCAATTGTCCACTCCTTGAAGTGAACCGCTGGGGATCACAGCTCTTCCAGCACAGTAGGTGTCAACGTCAATGGAGTTCCACAGCGGAGCATCAGAGATTTCTGTAACTTGACAGAGAGACTAGCAAGGTCATAGCAGAGAGCGGATATAAAGAAGATGACAGGGGTGAAGGCACTCGCTGTCCCCCGCACAGCTTTGCTCCTAATCACCAAAATATGTAAAGGATTACCACGCATAAGAAGGTAGAAATCAAGTTTATTCTTATGATGTGCCTCTAATTCCTCTCTCACCGTAAGTCTCTAGCTGTTATATCGTTCGAGTCTTTCACTCTTCACAAAATTCTAAACCAGCCTTCAGAGTGGAATGTTCCAATACCACCATATGTGAAGGAAGGGGACAACACAGAGAGGAAAAGGAAAGAAAAAGGGAACATGAAAAGGAACACAGAAATGCTATTTATAACAATCTGCTTTACTGCACAGCACTTTTTCCCCATTTTAAAAAAAAGTCCACAAAAGTTTCCTATCTTATGGCTCTTATTTTAGATCCTGTAAGGTAAATCCACAACCCTTTTGACCCCCCAGGTGGGAAAAAACATGGACACACATTTGGTCTGAATACGTTTTGCAGGAAATAAGTTCTGAAGGCTTAAGCACAAAGTGCCCCAAAAATAAAGAAGGGCTCATTACAGGGCTCAGTGGTCTAAAATATTTTTCACTTGTTAATAAAAAATATAGTTCAATGGTGAAAGAAGTTATTTGATAACTTTAGTGGGAAAGTATCTTTGTAAAAGTGGGGTTTGTGATGCTTGAGAGTAAACTGATTTAGAATTGGTTTGCCTCACATCCCTGTTCCAGAGACTGAATATACATCTCTGGCTTACTGTTAACAGCCCTCCTCCTGGAAGTCAATTGCTTGGCCTCTGACAGCAGGAAGGGTGGATTGATCTTAGCAGAAGCCACTTAGCAGGAAGGGGGACAAAAGCAGTTGGCAACACAAAAGACATCTGTCTCAGCTCCTCGTTTGAAGTCAAGATTTTGCAAGAACATTGCTAGGATTGTGTGTATGAATTTCTCCAATCACTGACGAGTGAACAGGATAAGAATGGTACTTTGCCACCACCTAATTAAAACATAGTTGGACCTGGAATGAAATAATAGGAATTAAAGAAGATTTTGCCTGACTGCTGGAGAGAGAAGATTGAAGGTATCCTGTCTCCTGTTGGCATCCAGGTACTGGAAGTGTTGTCCAAGAGCCAAGTTGTTGGCCTCCTGTTGCTGTTACAGGGTAATAGAGGAAGAATAGAACCCTACTCTGACGAAGGCCCAGCAGCTAATTTGGTGCAGGACCTTCAGTGAAACCCAGAAAGAAAGATTTATCGCTTGCCCTGATCACCAGAGGGCTACAGGAGAGATCTGGAGTGATTTTCCCCGCACCAACAAACCATTGGGGTGCTTGGCTGTAGCAGGATAGTAGGGGCAGAGAGTCCTGTCTCCCCACTTTGAACTTTGAATAGAGACCCCCTAAAAAGTACCAGGAAGATTGAAAGCATTAGAATGTACCACTGTGGAACATCACTGACTCTGCTATTGTCCTCCCATCCTCAGTGAGGCAGAACAGTTTCTTGGTAACTTTTCCTTGTTTTTGCTTCTGTTGCAAGAGCAGCCTCTGATGTCCATTTCTGGGTAATGCACATAGACCAAAGAAGCCCTTAAGATCCTCATTGTTCCTATGGGAAGTTTTTCAATATTCTACCTCAAAACTTTACAAAAAGTTACAAATCTATATCTCCAGTGCACCTAAGCCAGTTTTAACTATTTTCGTATCTTATTGCTCCTTTTACTTTTCTAGGTTTTTCTAAATTGGTTTGGGAATGTTGCTGTATTGCGCTCTTAACTTTAATGTTGCCTGGTTTTGCATTGAACTTGACATCCATGTCACTGGGGAATTGCCTACTGCTTCTGCCATAGCTATCAGAAATTGAGCTGAGATTTTGTTAGAGCTGTGTTGTGACTTACTAAAGTGTATTTATTAAGTTGTTATGGGTAACTCCCTTCCAAATTAACATCCCAGTTTCTGTCATTATTATTCTGAAAAGCGAGATCAAGTTTTGCACGTAGGATCTCATGGAGAGACTGCAGACACCAGTAGTCTGCATACAGTACAGGAAGTTCTTCCCTCAACTCTAATACAGTTAGATTACAATAAAGCTCTCTGATGCAGATCTTCGGACTGCATTTCTCAAATAATGTTTATTTTTTTAGTATTTGTTTCTTACAAGGAGTTTTTCCTAAGACAAGTATACACCATTAATACAATAAAACATTTAATAAATACAAATATTATTAGCTTCCTGCACAAATAAATTAATGAGGCAAAAGAAGATGCAAAGACTACAAAGAACTTCAGGTAGGAGTCAGGAGTGAAACAAAGAAGCTCTCAAGTTCAGGTACAGAATGTTAGGCAGCCATTTTGAAAACACGGCCTAGTCATCTGCATTCTGTCTCCAGTGTATGGCTTTATAACTTTAAGAAAGGCTTGATACACCATGCAGGAACCATGCTTATATTTTTGTACACACCAGTGACAAGGCAGGCTGTATCAACTATGGTTTCAAGTATGTTTTGATGCAATATGAAGCAAACAGTGCAAAAGCCATCATGGTTTCCATTGAAATTAATATAGTCAACTGATGTGGCATTGTTGGCCAGCAACCAAGAAAGTCAGTTCGGTACTTATGTTCTGATTCAGAAGTCGTCTTAACCGCTTCTCCCCTGATTGGTCTTTCTGCAATTAAAAAAACAAAGAAAGAATCAGGCATAAAGTAAATATTACTATATACGTGCTCTTCTCATATGAATTTTGCAAAGCTCAGCTGGTTTTCATAAAGATTATTAATATATGAGACCTCCGTCCTAGTAACATCCTTTTACCTCTCCGCCGCCTTCGACACTGTCTGCCACCGCACTCTACGTGCACGCCTCCACGACGCAGGGATCCGAGACAAGGCCCTGGAATGGACCACCTCCTTCCTCGACGGCAGAACCCAGAGAGTCCGCCTCCCACCTTTCCGATCCGAAGCCTCCGAGATCATCTGCGGCGTACCCCAGGGATCTTCCCTCAGCCCAATACTGTTCAACATCTACATGGCCCCGCTCGCACGCATCGCCAGACAGCACGACCTCAACATTATCTCCTACTCCCACGACACTCAACTAATCCTCTCCCTCACCAAGGACCCCCTCGCCGCCAAAGCCAATCTCCATGAAGGAATGAAGGCCGTCGCCGATTGGATGAAGATCAGCCGACTAAAGCTGAACACGGACAAGACGGAGGTCCTCATCCTCGGCTCCAACCCCTCAGCCTGGGACGACTCCTGGTGGCCAACGACGCTGGGAGCAGCCCCGACACCCACCGACCACGCACGCAACCTGGGAGTCATCCTCGACTCAACGCTCTCCATGGCCAAGCAAGTCAACGCGGTCTCCTCCTCCTGCTTCAACACCCTCCGCATGCTTCGCAAGATCTACAGGTGGATCCCGACAGACACAAGAAGAACAGTCACCCAGGCCCTCGTCAGTAGCAGACTTGACTATGGGAACGCCCTCTACGCGGGAGCCCCGGCCAAGCTCATCAAGCGACTGCAACGCATACAAAATGCCTCCGCACGCCTGATCCTCGACGTACCACGCCACAGCCACATCACCCCCACCTGAGGAACCTGCACTGGCTCCCCGTCGACAGGAGGATCACCTTGAAACTCCTCATCCACGCACACAAGGCACTCCACAAGACTGGCCCAGCCTACCTCAACAGACGACTCTTCTTCTACGTCCCCAACCGCCAGCTCCGCTCCGCCGACCTCTCCCTCGCCACCGTCCCTCGCATTCGAAGAACAACCACCGGCGGCAGATCCTTCTCACACCTCGCCGCCAAGACCTGGAACACCCTTCCACTAAGCCTACGACAGACCCAAGACCTGCTGACCTTCAGGAGGCTACTCAAGACCTGGCTGTTCGACCAGTAGCAGCACCCCCCTTCTCTCTCCCCAGCGCCTTGAGACCCTCGCGGGTAAGTAGTGCGCTCTACAAATTCTGTGATTGATTGATTGATTGATCCTTTTGGCAATAAGTTGCACACTGACACCACCCAGAATTCTGGGAATCCATGGACAGTCCTTGCCAACTTCAATATTTATGGAATGAAAGAAGTGTATGAAAAGTGGCTACGGCCATCAAGGAATCTGTCAACATTCATCACATCCATTGGATTCCAGTTTTCACAACCAGTAGTATAGAGGAAGACTGAAATAGTTGTTTGCCACAATTTCAAGGTCTATTTAGGGGTGGTAAATAAATTTCGCCGGCGGAGTTGGTGGAGTTTTGCACACTCAGTGCTACGCTTGAAACGAGGAGTTCTGGCAAAACTCTGCTAACAGCAGCTTGGTGGATTATTTTCTCATGCGCGGCTAGCCAACGTTAAGCTGGCAAGGGCGAGTGAGAATTTGCGTCCCCTAGCACAATTTTAAGGTGCTAGAATGGCCCCTGGTGAGATTTTATCAACGTGGGTGGTTGCAGCAGGTTGCGACCGTTCGTGGTGAGAAAGCCGTTGCTCAAGTAGAAAATCTACTTGAGCAGCAGCAAAGAAGCAGCGCCCTCTGGCACACCGCTTGGTGCCATTCGTGCTGATTCTGCAGTGTGGAACAAGCTCCCTGTGCTAAAAATCTGCGCGAACAGCACAACATACCGCCTGCTCGTAACACTGCAGAATCTCACAGAGTTTTATGCAACTCCTCGAGTTCCACCCATCCCTCGGTCTATTGTATTAACCTGCACATATATTGCCTCGATAGTATTGCCTCCCACTATAGTGTCAAGGAAAGCATAGAAAGGAAACTATGCATTTACAATTCTAACTCCACATCTACTTACTTTGCTGATATAGTTGTAGCCAATATTATGGAGCGATGTAGTGGTGTGTAGATGTTACAAATTTGATATTGTGAGCCTCCATCAACTCAAAGGTATTACTTCAATTCCTATTCACAGACAATTCTCTCTACTTCTAGTCTTTTCTGACAATTAGTAACGCCCAATATGGAACTTGATTTACCTAACCCATGACATACTTATCTACCAATTTCAAGACCGATCACAGGCCTCAAGTTGGTGGTTAAGAAAGAAATCAACAAAATTACCAAGTTTCCTGTGTTCACAAATAAGCAATTGAAAAGAGACTCACCACTACACAAATGGGCTTAGATACTGAAGAAAATTGAATGGAGATCCACATGACCTTTAGACCTTCACCCTTGGACATCCAGAGCACACGTCTCCTCCCCAACTCTTTCAACTAAACTAATATGTCTTCTAATACTGAACCAAACAGCACCTAACAAATTCCTTGTTTAGAGTTAAGTCACTCTTCCCACCACACCTCTTTTTTTCACTCCACCAATACATACTTGTGGAAGAAACGGCTTGGACTGGACCAGCAAGAAGTGGCAGAACACAAACAAACTACTTTCACACAAATCTTCTGTAGGAAATACGCCTTTTCTGCGTGGTCACCACAGATTTTTCACCTGTTACTGAACCTATGTTTTTGCTGGTGTTAGACCCTCATGCACTTTAACCCTGCAAACCATTGGTAAAGGGCCTGTGCTCCCTCTTTAAACATGATTGATTTGGCATACTTCACAACATGGCTTCAGGCCTACCATTGTAGCCTGATTGAAGCAGTGAAAAAACTGCAATTCGACCAGCAAAAATAAATCCTTTTGACAGGTCAAAGACTTCCTTTTAACTATTAATAAGTCACCCCTAAATAGGGCATGTTGCCCACAAGGTAGGGTGCATGGAATTGAAAAGGAGATCAGAAACTTAATGTTAACATGTTCTTTCAGTGACTAGCACCCTCAAGCTATTTTTCACTGTGCAAGTCCTAGCTGTCCTAGGTAGAAAACCAGAATACAGATAAAAAAACCTAATAGTGTATTTTTGGGAATTGGACCAGCTAGAAAAATAACTAAACATCTATTTTAATAGAATTAAAACCCAATTTGATGATGAAGTTGGATTTTTAATAAATATTAAGGAAAAGTAACTTTTTGAAAGTTTCCCTTTCCCTGCCTGAAGTTCCTGGAGGCTACATTTGCATTTGCTCTACCATTTCTGTCAGCCAGTAATTAGCATTTGACGAGGTATGGATCCTGCTCCCTGAGTACTCTACTTTTCTAATTCAGTTTCGGGTGTTTGTTCTTTTGCATTTCGACTTTATTACTTTTTTAGTACTGCTTAAATACTTTAGGCATTCCTCTATGTTAAGTCTGTCTGCTCTGTGCCATAGCTACCAGGGGGGCTGAGCTCAGGTTAATTTAGTGCCTTTAAAGATTCACTCTGGCAAGGGTTGTGATTATTCCTTGAGGTGAGTAGTCACCCATTCCAAATAATGATCCAATTTCTTACATCTTTCTTAAATAAATACTTAAATTAATTCAATATTATTACTTTTTTTCCTGTCTTTGAAAGTCATTACAAAACCAACATCAAATGCACAATTTCAAAATACTATATATATTTAATACTCCCAAGTAAATTCCTTTAGATGGACAGCATACAATTATAAATTAGCATAATGATTAAATTAAATCCCTGCAACTTCATTAGCTACAAAACTTTAGGACACCTCAAACTCTTTTTAGGTAACTGCAAGGAACATGTAAAGCAGGTTAATGATTACAAAGTCTCTGTGAAAATCTATTTGTTAGGGCATGGTACTAAAATATAGTGAATTAAATATTGTCTGACAAAAATATTGTGTTGTAAATATCATTTATAAAAAATGCCCGATTTTAGTGAATACTAGAACATCTGCATCCAATGGGATGAAAGTTTTGTAACTTAAAAAAGTGATTTGAGTAAATTCAGAGCATTCAACAGAGCACCACTGTTTATTTCAAAGTATTTCACAAAAGCAATTTCTTTAAGTATGTTTTCTAATTTATATTCTTAATAGGGGTATGGAATCGAATTCATGCAATATTTATAATGGAAGTGTTGAAGCACTGTGCAAAATAGTATCTCATAACTTCTGATTGCATAATTTAGTCCACTATGCATTCGGGCACTACAGCCCTTCTACAGGGGGCGGGGGTTTAAGCAACTGTAATAAAGAACACAAAGCCTCATGAAAACAAATTACATATGTCAAATAAAATTGCAATTTACATTTAAAGGCCATATTTTCATGATTAAAACTGATACACTGTAATGTGTAATAAAATAATTGCCAGCATCGCTCAAGAACTTGTAGCACACCTTAAGTCAAACAGATAGTGTCCATTAAACAATAATAACAAGATCATTGATTGAGAGCTGGAATATCCAGTGGAAGAATATCATGGCACACTAACATCATGGACAAGATTTCGAGGGACAAAAGTGCAAATAAAAAGGTATACAATCTACTATTCTCAACTCCACATCTTTGTACCTTTACAATATCTATATCGTTAAGCTATAAAGATGTGGAGTTAGGTAAAGAAAATCTATACATACCTTTTAATATGTTGCCCCTTGATACTGTGACTATGATATTAGTGTCCCATGGTATTCTATAGTCGGTATTCAGGATCCACACCAAAATCATGGGGATAGAATGAATTGTGCTAACAGGAGCCGTTAAGAGGTTTCGCCAACCCTTGAACCCGTTCATTGTGAACACTGCATAACAGTAATCCCTTACACCCTTGAAGAATAAAAGCTGAAACATGCTTAAAGCGATTGTAGTTGTGATATACATTCACTAACAAAAAAGCAGCATCCTGTTGCACTCTCTGTAAGTACTCAGATTCCATTGCTGATTTGCCAAATGATTATCCAGACCAGGGGGTAATAGATAGGAGGCAGACAACAAAATTTACACATACTGAGAACTATATTGAAACATTTAGAAACGGAGAGTTCAAAAGGGTGTAATAACTAAAGGACGTTTTTCCCTCTTCCTATAGTTTTGTAACTAATATTTAGGACATACTATTAATATCAGGTGATAGTTTTGTTAACAATATTTTGACATTAACCAAGAAATAAGTATTCTGCCTTTGGGGTGTAGAGTAAAACTCTGCCAATGCATTTAATGGTTAATGCATTTGTGCTTTGGTTTACCAAGTTAATTTGTTAGTACGCCTTTATGGTAATGACATGGCTGGCTTATTGATCAATTTTGAATCAAAATTAGTGCTTTCACAATCTATGTATCTAACATTCACACCATATATTCGGAAGACATTCAATTGGGTTTGCCATGGCTAAAACAAGAAGGACTCCTTGGATACTGCCCAGCCAGTTTTCCACGATGACTGTCAACTGCTGCAAAGGAAGATCCTTTACATGGGGGCTGTCTAGACAAGCTGAGCCACCTAGACTGGCCCTTCCCATAATGCCCAGGCTCCCATCTGCAGGACCTACCCTTGTTCCGTGAGGATGCCTGTAGTGGGCACCAAGTAGATCGCACCTTCAGTTGGATCATACTACAAGCTAGATCAACCATTGTAGCTACTGTCACTTTGATACAAGAGAACCAGAAATACAGGACCAGCTGGGATTAACCATCAAAAGCCGCCAGACTGAATCTGAGACATATATATAGCATAAGGAGAAATACCTGAAGATGGCATCTCAGACCATAGCAATTCACATAATGCACTGCATGATGACCAAGGAAAACACAACAACAAACCCAACTCCCTTCACATGCGACTAATACCATGTTGCTGGCATCAAACATCTGTTCCACCACCGCCTGGCAGCAGTCCTTGTCAGAATCCCCAGCCTCATGTTTCCTGCCACCCCGTACCACTTGCCACATGCCCATTCCTGTATGCCTCTCCTCCTCCTGGCAAGGTCTTGTTGGCTAGCTCCATCCTATTATCATGCACAGGGATGCAGATCCCTATGCTGGATGGAGACTCAGCCCTGCCACCTGTCCCATCCCGAGCCACACCGTGTAAGTCTTCGCAGAAAACTGAAATTCCAGTATGTTAGGTGTAAGTAGACATGGAGCCCATTTTGTGCATTCTGTCACATGGAAGTTTGCCTCTTTGGTTATGAAAGCATGGTCACAAGAACCAGAGTGAGTGGAACGAAAGAGGACTGCATGAGGGCATTTCATCTGCCGGTTTAAAAAATTTGAAACCATGAGTGTCTGTTGAATTTCATTATTTTGCCTCATTTTCAGTTCGGTGATATTCCTCTGGAAGAACAATAAAAGCCCAGAAAACCCAGCAACGAACAAAATTATTCCTCGGAGACCTGCAAATGTGTGGTAGTGCCGCTCTGTGCCTACATAACCATAATACTTGCAAAGTTTGCGTGTAAAGAATCTTACGTGCCTCAGAGTTTCAATCAACGCTTTGACCCACTTCTCCTGGGGGTTGGCACACACTCTGAAACTACGCCTAGTGTGGAATCTGGAAGGAAGAGACAAGTTGTTCAAGTTGTAAATGCAACACCAAAAATAGCTTTCAGACAATAGCATATCTGGCAAGCTTTCAATTATTTTTTCTGATCAGTGATTCTGAAACTATGTGAATGGTTTTGGGTGAGGTTTGGCATTTACAGCCAGAGCTGCCGACTTTGGAACTTGGGAACCAGGTTTGAGTCCTGAGATTGGCTCAACATGATGTGATTCTGAGCAAAATCACTTAGGGGCCTATTACAATGTCGGTCGTAAAGCCTCCGACCTTAGGTCAGAGGCTTTACGACCGACATCGCTAGTTTCAATTACGACTGACTGATTACAATACAGCCGGTTGGAATTGAAACTGGCCGGTCATTCCGGCTGGCTTCCGACAGGCTCAAGGAGCCCGTTGGCCAGTCGTAACAGGCCCCTAATCCATATGGATGGTGGTTTACGCCGTCCCGATTACGATGCATGGTTTCCAGCAGTCTTCCCATGCCGGGCTTTCAGACATGGAAAGCCTGTCGGAAAGCATGTTTGGGGGCCACTAGCAGGGCCCCCTTTCCCTTGCGGCCTCCAGTTGGGGGCACCTATGATGCCCCCGTGTTAATCCCTGCACCTTGTAGCAGGCCCCTTGAGGTGCCTGCCACGGGGTACAAGGATTAACACAATCTTCCTTTCTCTATGGGAGCTTGTGTAGCTGCCGGTTTACGGTCCTAACACAAGCTCCCATAGAGAAATGGGAAAATCATAATTAGGCGGTCGGGACCACCGACCGGAGGTCAGTTGGTCCCGTTTCTGCATCAGTATCTGTCGGAGGAAACTCCGACCGACATTGTAATAGGCCTCATAATCTCCACGTTCCTAATAAACTGATCTGGCTTTGTGTAATGTACCTGGCGCTCATGTAAAGTGCTCCAATGCCCTTGGGCCGAGATTGTGCTGTATAAAACTGCAACAAAAAAAAAATACATTCACCATGTTGAAATGCGAACCTTTATCAATAGTTGTTGCCCAAAATAAAAAGGTGGTGATATGATACCAGGGCCAGAGAAATCAATTTATGCCATTATATCGACCAGTAATTCCAGATATGGAAAGTTTGGTCCCCAAATAAACATGCAGACTAAGAAGTGCTGTGGCAAAAATGCAGGTTTTCCAGATTCTTGGGCCTTTTTGATGTTCACATCTAACAACTGCTAAGAGAAAGTAGTAAATGTGAGTGGGGGGGGGACCACAGTGGGTTGGTGTGGAGGGCAAGAGCAGGCTCTTGTGCTGCTGGGTGGAGTATTGAGCCCTCCCCTCCCTTGCTTTTACAGGGGGGTTTTACTATGTGCATTTCGGCACCAAGTAATCTGGGCCTAGTATTCTCACATTCAGTAATTTTGGGAGTGGGGACACCAGACCATTCAGAATCAGCTGGGGAAAATGCTTGGGCCATCTGCTAATGAGAGCCCTGGAGCATTACTAACGTTTTTCCATGGCATAAATCAGCCTTTAAACTGTTTTAATATCTCCCAGATTCATGAAGGTATTTGTCCTGGCTCAAGGCAGTCATAACACTGTCATTTCTAACTTTAGGCAATTATCTTAGTATGGAAGTTCTTCTCTTAGGACAGTTTTAAAGCAGTCTTAAGTGAGAGGAAATAGTTACTTAATCAGGCTATAAGCCCAGAAAAACACCAACATTGTCTCTCTCAAATATTCCAAAAATAATATTAGTCATCAGAGACACTATGTTTCAGCCTTGAGCTTTTCCTTTACAATAAGTTTTTGGGGGTGTGAGTATTTTCAAATGAACCAGGAATATAACTCCCAAAAACAATGAGCCCGGTTCACAAAGAAAGGTTGTAAATCTGCACCCTCTTCAGAGCTCTTGCGAACGAGCTTAGATGTTCTTAATTTGTTATGCTCTCACAGAGAGTGACTATAGTTTATTTCAGTTTCTAACTCTTATGACTCACTGCTATGACATAGCAACAGTTGATAACAAAACAGGTTACCCATCTATAATTCTATTTGTAATGTATGGCTTTCAAATGAGCAATTAGCTTGAACACCAGATTCTAACTCTGGTAATTCACTGCTATGATGTAGCAAACGTTGTTAACCAAAGCTGTTACCCACTGTTGCTACCTCATAGAGGAATTCCATACTGCTCTGGCCGGGCTCTCAGAGAGACTGTCAGAGGAGTGCTGGAAAGAAGGGAGCATAGCTCCTGAAGGAGAAGAAAGGGAAGACTCAGAGATTGGTGGGGCTGTGTGGCAGGAGGCCAGTTATTTATTTTGTTTTACATTAAGGATAGGGAGGACAGGCCATGTTATGTATGGCTCCCCTATTACTCCTCTGCTCCGGTGTAGCAGTTGAAACCTGGGGCAGATGATTTTGGGGGCCATACATAATGAAAAATCATTGATGGGTAAAAAGTGAATTATGGGCATGTTTCTTACTTCAAGGCTATGAGTGACATCATAGACAACTGGAGCCTCACCCTCGTCTATTTGATGTCAATAAGAACCCTTCAATGAAAACAATCCCATAATTCTCTGTTACCTAGCTATAATTCTGTGTCAATTCACAAACATTCCCCATAATAGCACAGTGCCGTGGTGAGGCCAATGCAATGATGAGGATTGACAACTCATCGATGAAAAAGTCTGAGAAACATTGTTTAATCAGTAAAATGTAAAAAACCGTACTACTGCTGATGCTGTTTTAAATTAAAGCCCTGAACAAATCAATTATTCTCTGTGTGGCGCTTGGCTGGTGATTTGAACTTGAATTCAAGCCCTGAGGAAGTGGAATAAATCATTTGCAAACCGCATTTCACCGTTTTTCTTCACTGATTTATCAAGACACAGACTTGTGAATGTTTGTCAGGCCTTTTTTGAATTTCATAAAGAATTATATAGAAGGATAAATATTTTTTATATTGCACAAATCGTGCTTCTATTAATGTTTCTATAATACAGAGACTGTACTTCATCAGTAATGTTTTTATAATTTGTTTAGCTTGATTTTCTCCCCACCACAAGCTCTTTTTCACATGATGTAACTCCCAGAAGTGTACATGGAGAAATACGAATGTGAGTTACTCCAGCCATATGCTGGAGTAACATTCTTATTATTTCCAGTGCAGGAAAGGGTCGAATTGGAGTTTGTGAGTGCCCACTTTCTCCCAAGTTTGTGTGCGTTCTTAAACTTTAAAGGCAAACCACACTTTGATCGACCCACTCCTTGCTTTCGATGTACGTCTGCGGATGTCTGTGAACTCATAGTGGAGGTCTGTAGTTGTAAACAGGGGCGGTTCCTCCATGTGAGCGTTGGGGCGTTGCCCCCCTGATTATTTTGCCCCAGGCGGGCACCAGCAGCTTTGATAAATATGTGCGTTGTAGTGTGATTATTCACTTTAAGATTCTCAGCCCGAGGCAGTCAGGAAGTCAGCTGTCTCAGGCTCAGCCGGGGCCGGTTACTTCTGCATCACGTGACAAGGCAGGCTGAGGGGGTGGGGTTATAAGCAGGGCAGTCAGTGATAAACACCAACTGCCCAATGCGTATGTCGGGTTGGCCAGGTGCCTTTCCCTGGCCAGCCCGACATGCGCAATCTTAAGCATTGTCGCCTCTATAATTAGGGAGCCGGGGGGATCGAAGCCGCATCCCCCCGGTCTCCTAATGAGCGGCGAGTTGTGCTGCCTAGGCCAATCCAAACGCTGCTCTAGCAGTGCCTGGATTGGCTGCTTGGGTGTCTCTAGGCAGAAAGCGGGCCTGGGAGTGACTGAGGAGCTGGGGAGCAATGTTGACCAATCACTGCATGGCTTTATTGTGAAGCCGTGCAGTGATTGGTCAGAGATCTCAGCCTCTCTCTCATCTCTCCCCCTCCCTTCTCGTGCTTGAAATGCCATTACACACAAGGGAGTGGAGAGAGAGAGGAGAGCTCCCTGACCTCGTGACCCCCTGAGCCTGATGCGATGAGGCCTCGCACATAACCAGGACTGCGCATAACATTGGCAATGTCGTCGTCGGACTCGTCAGATTACCCAGTCGGAGTCCTACTCTCTCTCAGATGAGAGCCTGCCTGCCTTGATCTGCTGAGCGCACAGGATTCCGAGTGAGTACTCTTCTTCTGCAGTTGCAAAACAACTGCCACTGGTGAGTGACCAGTGCGGGCCGCGTTGTGTGCTGGACTTAGCCAGGCCTTCTAGGCAGGCCGCCGGTGCCGATACACAGTCCCTCCCTGCGCCCCCAGCCAGATCTGGCTGTTTGAATCTCACATCGGTCACTCACCGTTCATGATTTTCACTATCACTACTAGTGATAGTGAAAATCATGAACCGTGAGTGACCGATGTTTTGACCTTTAACAGAGCAGATTCAGTTGCCGACTTCGGAGGGGGCGTTGGCTGGAGCCGAGGAAGCTGGGACTCGAACCTGGTTCACCCGCGGGTAACCAGGTTCGAGTATTGGCGTCAACGGCTCAATAAAGAACATCCCGTTATTGTGAGGCCTCTGGGCAATTTAATAATCTCCCCATGCCATTTCTTTAAAAAACTGGTGCACCAGTTTTTTAAAGTAAAGGCACGGGGAGGCCAGCTACATCTAGAAATGTCCTGTCTGAATTTTCTAGGCCCTGCTGGCATGCACGCACCTCCGACAAGCATTGCAGCAGCGCGTTTTCAGAGATGCATGCCAGCAGGGCCTTGCTTCATAAACATTAGAAAGATAACAGCTGCATGCCAATGCTTTTAGCCATGGCTTTAAGTGGGTCGGGTCCTGGTTATAAAAAACAGGTGCAGAGACCGGTCCCTATAGGGCTCTCTAATTTTACCCTCAGCCAGGGTGGGGGAGGGTGGGGACTTAACTCTGCAATAGTAGCACCGGCAGCTGCGTTTGATGTTACTTCAAAGAGAGACTTGTTTTTCAGTTTTATATAGCGCAAACTTGGAGCGCTCTACATGAGCACCAGTTATTACACAAGCACATTTTTTGAATCACTGGATGTTGGAGCAGAAGTATCCCCAAGAGCGATGATTTTTAAAGTGGTAACAGAGGGTTGTGCGTACTTGGAGCTAGAGGTGGGCAAGCCATTAAAGTTCAAGCCAGGCTTGAGCCAGACGCCTGGCTCAGCGTCAAGCCCAAAACGAGCAGAGCCTTAATGTGGCTTCTGCCTGCCACCCAAGCTTTAATCGAACGTGCCAAGAATTAAAGAAATAACAATAGCCTTTGATGTAAAACAGGCAGTGGCGGCTCGCATAGGGCGTGCTGCGGGGCGGTGCGGCGGGGCAGAGGAGGGGCAGGGTGGGGGGGTAGTAAACTCGGACATACGACGGAACGGAGGAACGGAATAATTACTTTCCTCCGTTCCGTCGTATGTCCGAGTTTACTACCCCCCACCCTGCCCCTCCCCCACCTCACCACCCCGCAGCACGCCCTATGCGAGCCGCCACTGAAAACAGGAGAGGGGAACTAGTTACTTATCTAGTGGCTGAATGGCAAATGTGAAATCAGAAAACCTAGGAATTTTCCCTGCTTGTCCAAACTATGTGATCCTTGTTCTATTTGAGAGCAGTTTGAAATCGGTGAGTTCAGGGTGTGTGCTACCTATACAAGCTCTTTTGTCTGATTTAAATAGACTATAATGTTGTTTCATATAAGAATGTAGGCCACATACAGAGTGCACATAACTAAGAGCCTGGTGCGGAAATGAGGGGCATGAATATTTTTAAGTTCATGTTTACAAACTGTGAATTGTGATAAATGCTTTTCAATGAAGCGATATAATTTAATTTAAAACGCTTATGCATGTTAAAGTAATGCACTTTTTTTTCAATTTTGAAGAGTCTGTATTATATTGTTATATGGGCGCAGTTAAAATAAGCAGCTACCTATGTTATTATATGACATCTCTTTATTAATGTTATAACTGCACTTTCAAAATTTCTTTATTAACCTTCCTGCTTTCCCAAATTTGCTTGAAAATGCACCATTTGCCCACTCTTTTTTAAAATTTTCCCGGGGGGAGATCCCTCCTACCCCCTCTTAGGTTGTTCGGGCTCGCTCGCTACGCTCGCTCGCCGCATTGAACTCCACCACAAATTTTACACCTCACCACTTTACAATGTCATCAGCCGCCACTGGTTGTAAAACCATTTATGCCTGTCAGAAATCATTCTGTTTGCCATCCCTGGATATGTGACTCTTAGCACGCCCTATTCAATCATTACTCACATTACGGCATCTATGTCACAGACTTCTTCCTCACTCTGAATAGTGAAACTCCTCACGGCATGTCTTGGAAGAGGTTTCCTTGTATACCGGTAACAGCAATCTTAACTGGTTGGGTAGGCTGAAACAGAAGACAAAGTAAACAATGACATTATTAGGCTTTTGGAGAAAACAAACCGTCAAGAAAATGGAAACTAGATTACTCAAAGAAAGCTATTAAAATGATGTTGCTCCTCAGAAAAGAGCTGAACGTTATCCAAAGGTGAAAAAACTTTTTGGAGCATGAATGAGGTAAAACTTTCAAACCCTGGAATAATCCAGATATTAGATAGCACGCATTGCTCTCAAGTTTCCTAGTGTGTGTAGCTCAACCAGTCCCACTTTTTGCTTTGCGTTCTGTGATTAGTAGCCCTTATTTCTCTGTGGGATGAACAGAGGTATAGGTCTCAGAATACAAAAAACCCTGGAATCAATGTGTCAGTCACACAAGGACATGGGAAACTTGAGAGACCTGAGCAAGTTTCAATGTCAGTAACATTAGGCAGAGCCAGACTTGGCATAGCCTTATGTGGCATAGCCAGACGTGGCATAGCCTTACGTGGCATAGCCAGACGTGGCTGGTCCTTTAGCACCCCTTTAGCACTGGCTTTGCTGCCTATGCTCTCATGGGTCATGAAGGCAGCGACAGGAAGAGAAAGTAAACAGGGTTGTAAGAGCCCTGCTTACACTCTGTATTTTTTCAGTACTTGCCATTTAAAAACCCAGCTTCACTGGAATTATGCGATTCTGTGCCTGCAGCTATTTTCGCATAATTATGGATTTGCCGCATTTGCAACATAATCCATCATTTGCTGCATAATCTGCAGATTTTAACAAAATCAATTTTTGTTTCTAGCTCAAACGGATCAAAAGTTACTAAAAATGTAGCGACTTGTGTTCGTATGGAGTAGAAAGCCCTTCACAAAGGGTAACTGGTCATCTTACAGTTGCTTATTTCTGTATTTGGTTGTGAAATAGGTACTGTGAAATCTTTGCCCAGACAGTATTACCATCTGTAGAAATGACAAAATAATGAAGTAATACTATCAAAAAACATGCCACATTATGCTGCACAATTTTCCTTTTCTTGCCACATAGTTTAGTCAACCCTGATGCATAATTTGATACTGCCTTGCCGCATAATTCCAGTGGTCCTGCATATAACCAATCAGTAACAAAGAGGAGGCCGCAGAGGTTTCATGATTATGTCAAATAGTCAATCCTTTGATGTCATCAGAGGTCAAAGGATTTGCTCTAATTTTCGCTGCTTCTAGCATTTTAGCAAAATGATGCCCATTGACAGTTCAAGATATAATTGTACCTGTGGTGGAAAAATGCTTGCAACTAGAGGGGGAGAGGATTGTTACATATCTTTCAGCATCTATTTTAACACAGCTCTAACCCTAGGCCTCTAGAGATAAAATGGAGTGCTGACAAGTGACCAACGACTAGAAGTGAACATACTTGGGATGTGCCCTGTCACTTAAGACAACTTAGCATCTGATGTTTTAGCCAACTGCTTATTGCATTCTGGGACATATAACTTTGCCTTTAACATTCTCTAAGCAGTGCTTTAAATAGACAGGGATTGCCAGGCTCTGAGTACCTGTGCCTATTTTATGTATTTGTCAAGGTTTTTATTCCAAACTCCCAGGATCGGTACGTTGCTCAAATGGGTCCACCTCTCAATCCCCCCCACTCTCTGATGCTATAATAGCGCAGAGGGTTGGAGTAAGCGAGAGAAGGAAAGGAAGGGGACAGCGGGGAGGGAGACCTAAAAGACAAGAAACACAACATAAGTGGCTGTCCTGTGTTACCTCCACAACCTGTTCCAATTACCATTTAAAATACAGAAGCATAAACTACCTGTAAAGGAAAATAACACGAAGCCTTGCAAACATTCGTTGTTTGAAATGCCTTAGTTTCTGTAGACTCTCTAAAGACAAGAAACAGCAATCAACATGTGATAAAACAATTCACAAATAAGATTCACCCTACTCGCTCATTCGTTACCCACCACGATAAGGAATTGAACTGGCGTCACAGGGGAGGCTGCAAACACGACACACACACCTTATCCCCTGCTACAAAAGGAAACATAAGAACAAACATAAAGTAATGTCGCAATCATTGTGTCCCTGTTAATTTCCACAGAGACATTGGTTTCATGCTCCTCACAATGTAGACTGTTTCAGCACAGCCCACTATTCAAGTGACCCCAAAAAGGCAATTCATTCAGGGAACTCAGCGTTCCAAATACCAGCAGTATGAACACTCTGTACACTCCTTGACTGACGAGTGTAGCAATGTAATAGTCAGGAAGGTTCTGCCCCAAGAATATCTCAAGACGCTTGATTCCTGTATCAAGCGTTACTAGTTCAGGAATGGTGACCGAGTCACCCTTACCGCCTTTGCAACAAAGATGAGTTTCAGCAATACGGCTAAACTCGAATGAGCTCCTGCTCCGACTCCAACTCCACACGGAATACGCAGCAAGGGAACTGACGCTACCACCCGGTATTTGTCCTTCCGAGTGCAGCGTCAGTTCACTAATGCGTGCGCACGCATCCAACGTGCAGGAATGCCGGGAAATGTAGTTCAGGCGCGGGGCGTGAACGTTACAACGCTCTTGCGCCGATCGTTTGGCTCAGTTGCTCAAGGAAGCGTGACAGTATTAGGAAGAGTACCAGCACTTCTGAGAATGAATCGATTACTGCTAATGATAGAGCATCAGCACGTCTCAGTAGAAGTGGGTAGTATGTGATTGGGAGTACCTGTATTTCCAACTATCAATCTGAAACACTGATTGCTCAAAAATCACAGTATACAGTGTTGCTGGTTACAGGTTCAGGACTGATTGAAGGTGTCACACGTCGCTTAGCCTAAACTCTAGCTCTCTTTGATAGTACCATGCACTCTTGTATCACTTTCCTCTCTCAACACGGCCGGACTGGAAACTGAAACCAGCCCTGACAATCAGCTCGACCGGCCCCGGTGGAGAGGAAGGATCTGGTGCGAGTGGGAAGCATAACTCGCTGCCGCTTTTGTTCCAGGCGGCCGATATTGCAGCACTGCTGCAAAACTGGCCCCCAGGGGTCCAAAACCGGCCCCCACCCTTCCGGCCCACCTGGAAAATGCCCGGTGCCCGCTACTGCCAGTCCGGCCCTGTCTCTCAATGGCGTGGTTACAATAATCTGGCACTCCTATGTGATCTGATGGGAGTTTTGACAGTTCAGGTATAAGTAATCCTTAGGGGTAGAGAGGGGCTTTTAGGGTTTAGGGAAGGGTAGGGTTAAAAGAATGTAGAAAAGCACATCCAGTGAAACCCTAGTTCCGCCCTGATATGGTGGCATGTAGAGCTAGATACAGACAGGCACTAGAGTATGCCAAGAAACAATGGGAATGTTCCTTATGGCCCTTTCTACATAGCGCACTGGTAGGCAAAGATAATAAGTCCTTTTGGAGGAAAGCAGCCCACTGTCTGAATGGACCCAAGTCTGCTCTGGAGTTTACAGTCCAGCCAGAAGAGTGGGTATCCCATTTTAGGGGTCTATATGCGTTAGGAAACATGGAGGAAGAGGAGTGTGTAGGCATGAGAGAGAAAGCCCCATCTGGCACTGTCGAAGCCCTAGAAATATCTCTTGAGGAAACCCAAGTAGCCATTAGCTCCTGTATCCCAGACAGAGCCCCTGGCCCCATCGAATCCACAACAATCTATATAGAGAGGATTTAGAAGTCTGGGACCCATATATTTATGTGTTAACCAATGCTATCCTTTCAGGTATGGAAATCCCTACTTCCTGGAACTTAGCTGAGATTATACCTATCTATAAGAAAGGAAATAGGGCAAATCTGGCCAGCTATAGACCGATCAGTCTAATTGACTCTTAGCAGAAACTTTTCTGCAAGCAGCTACTGGCCTGCATCCAGGATTGGATCCTAGAGTCAAATATTCTGTCTGACTTCCAGGCGGGCTTTCGTGCTAGTATTAGCACCCTGGACCAGGTATTCCGCTTTCTCTGCATTTATTGGAGAGAGGTTGCCATCAAAGGGGGGAAGCTATATATAGTCTTTGTGGATCTACGTACCACCTTTGGTCTGGTCCCTCGAGCTAAACTCTGGAGGGTGGTGGCAGAGTTGGGACTCCCTCGGAATTTGCTTGACATTTTAATGCATCTGCACTCAGCAAATAAAGCCCAAGTTAGGTGGGGGGAGGATGGTCAACTAACTGAGCCCTTTAAATCGTGGAGTGAGACAGGGATGCGTTTTAGCGCTCACCCTATTCTCGCTTTTTATCAATTGGGTAGTAGGCTTCCTCGAGAGGGATGGGTGCGATGCCCCAAAAGTCGGGGAGAGAAAAGTGCCTGCACTTCTCTTCGCTGACGATACGCTACTAATATCAACGTCCCCACAAGGTCTCCAGCAGCTACTAAACAATTTTAAACTCTTCTGTGATGAGCGAGGCCTGGAACTCAATGAGGCAAAAACAAAATATATGATATTTTCTAAGGGTATTTCGAAGCCCTCTAAGCGACATATGCATGTAGGGGACTGTACAACAGAACTAGTCTCTATTTTTGACTATTCGGGAATCCGTTTAACTCCAAACTTATGCTGGGCACCCCATATAGAGAAAACACAGTTGTCCCTAACCCAGCAGACCACTCACATAAGCAGATTCATAAAAATACGGTGTCTAAGAAAGCGGCCCCAGCATTAGAAGTTAATAACATCAAAGCCTTAGGAGCTGTTTCATATGGAGCAGAAGTGTGGGGTAGCGGGAACACTGATTGTCCTACTGTTATAGAACATCACTTTATAAGATCCCTTTTTAATCTACCGGCCAGTACCCCCCCGACTCCAATTTACCTGGATCTGGCCCAAAGAAAATTGGCCCACAAGCTGGTCTACAAGCATTTAATGTTCTGGCATCACCTATGGACAATTGAGGAGCTTGCCCCCTACAGAGTGGTCATTAGGGACCTTCTGACACAGTCCAAGGTTATTACAACCCCCTGGTTTAGTACTCGCAGAGATCTGTTGAGGAAATCAGGGATGGAGGTTTATTGGTCATGTCCTGAGGAGTTGCGTTCAATTCCGAAGAGTAGAGTCAAAGCCCTTTATTGGGAGTCCACCCTGGTGAAAGTTCTGACAAATCCAGTGGGCACTCTGACCCAGGAGTTTATGAACTTTAAATCTCTCCCATTGTTTGAGGAAACAATCGATGAAATTGTTCCTTCCACTCGCATGTAAATTATTCCTCCAATTCAGATATAAGTCCCTTCCCACTAAACTGTTTTGTAATAAGTGGCACACTAATGATTCCTCTGATGATAAATGTCCAGCTTGTAAAGGAAGCCCTGAATCCCCAGTCCATCTGTTATTTTTCTGCCCCCATTATAAGACCTTGAGGGGAAAGTGGATAATCCCCTTGTATAGGCTTATCGGTCCTGGCCACTACCTCGATGTGCTGAGAATTCTTTCTACAGACACCCGTAGAGTAATAGTCTTTGGCTTAGCTAAATTCTTGTTAGCTCTAGGGATCAAACGTTCAAAATGCATTGTATAATAATTTTTATTGCATTTTTAACTGTATAGATGGAAGAGATGTTATCTTTGAATGGCTCTTATGTTTTTATGCATCTTTAACTTGTTTCTTTTTCAATGTACTTTTAAAGATCTTTGTGATCGAAATAAAGTTATGATTATTACGATTATTAAGAGTTAGTAAGAAGTTTTTAGGGTTTGTTTTTGGGCAGTGCTAAGGGGTAGTAATGGTTTTTAGAATTCTGGGCAGGGCAGTTTAAACTGTGATAACTATTTTTTGGGGTTCAGGAATGGTTAGTGCTAAGGGGTTGTAAGAGTTTTCTAGGGTTCAGAAAAGGGTAGTGTTAAGAGGCAATAAGGGATTTTGGGGGTTTAGGGATGTGTAGCGTTAGGGGGTAGTAAGGAGTTTTTAGAGTTTAGTAATGGGTAGTAAGATATTTTTTTAGGTTTCAAGAAAGGGTAGTGTTAAGGTGTGGTAAGGAGTTTTCAGGGTTCAGTGAAGGGTAGTGCTAAGGGCATTTGTGGGTTCATGGATGGGAAGAGTTTAGGGGTAGTAAGGAGTTCTAGGGTTCAGGGATAATTTCTCTTCAGGAGTAGTATGGGTTATTTTTCAGTATACATGTATAAAGTCATGCATGGTTATGGTTTGCGTTAAAGTAACTTACATTCAATGTATGTGCTTGTTCCTGATACACGTGTGACCTCAAGTTTAGAATGTTAAATCCTGGCAAAACTGCCTTTGTACTTGTGTGGATGACAAAATGAGTACTATTAAGTTGGGTAATGGTAACGCCTGTTATTTGCAGTGTTATGAATCAGCTTATCTTTCAAAGAAAGTGCTTAACAAAACAAGTACTGGCAAAGCCAATAGGTATGGGCCTAATGTGCCAACACATGTGACATTAGCACATTAGAGTTAGCAACACCAAAAAGGACCAGCGGGAGAGTCCAGAGAAGGCTATAGTTTTAAAGTAGTCCCTCATGCAGTTTAAATCAAGTTTTTGTGTGGAGAAGGGAGGATTCAGCCAATGGTACTAGATGATAGGTGAATACTTAACTGGGCTGAGCCAAAATATGATTGACAAAATCTCTCGCCAATGGTTGAAAGAGAATGAATGAAGAGAGCAATTGATTGAAAGGGGGAGGAACCAAATACCACTCTATATATATTGTTAGCAGTAGGCCTATTTCACAGCTCCATTGTCAAACGCAAGAACTAAACATGTTATAGGCATTTTTTCATTTCCTCACCTTCAAACCCCTCCACCACTGCCTCTCTGTACTGCCTCTCAAGTTTTCTACAACTTTCTACATGATTGGCTTAACTCTTAGCTGCATTGATTGGTAGCTGCAACCACACTTGTTTCACCATTTTAAATCACACCTGTTTTTTCCACCTCCTCTGGTATAAAATGTAAGTTAGGTCATGGCTCTATCAGTACATTGGTAAATATTTCCTCCTAATCCCATAGGTCCCATTAAATGTTATTTATGAAGAGGACTGGACAGAGGTCAATGTTGCCAGGTAGTGATCAACTGCAACCAGTTTCAGGGACTGGGGCTTATTTTTCATCATCACAGCAAGAGAGAAAGGCAGAAAAAGACAAAAAAAGGAAAACAAAGAAAGGAAAGGAGTGACAAAAGAAAAGAGGGGATGTAAGAACCTGCAAGGGTGAGATAAAGAGGCAGGAATAGTGGGGTGCAAGAAAGAGGCATTAAGCTGGAATCAAGACAAGCCTTGGTATTCAGCAACCCCTCAAAGCACAGAACGAGTGAGGAGAGGGTCCAAGGCAGACAGTTTAAAGGCCTGCGAGAAGTGATTCCCCATATACAATAATCATAGCACAAGACTTCTCGGGTCTATCATGGAGTGCAACTTGTGTTTCAATAAGGATAGAGGTGAAATTATGTCTCTCAGTAAAGCCCCTCTGGGGAGCAATCCCTTTCAGGACGAATGCCCTCACCCACCATAGGTGGCATCCTTCATCATATGGGCTTCTCCTCCCAGTGGGAAAATCTAGTCCCACTGAGGGCTACAACTCCCTCACTGTGAGGTAGGAGCTCTGGGATGTTTTTTTGTTGAATGTCCTAAGATGTTGAGGATGCTAAAATGCCATATGTGAGTGCTAGGAGTTGTGAGGGTGCAGCACTGGATGTGATTGGAAGGATAAATGTGATTCTAAAACTACCCAGTAGGGCCAAAAAGTTTTTTATTGGCTTGCCCAAACTGGCAGGATTAAAAAGCAGTGCAAAGCAGTGTGAATTAGACTGCTAAGATGTAAAGGTCGGTCGACATGTTTCAGCCTATCTGGTCTTTACAAGTGTCCAGGCTTTCATCAGGACCAAAAGAAATAAACAATGCTGCTGCATATGTGAAAAAATTAGAAAAGCAATAATAAAGTGATACCAAACCAGTAATCCAATGTTAAGCTGGTATTACTGGAATGTATCTGTAAAAGTGAGACACAAAAAACAAAGTGCAACTAGTCAAACAACATTGCAATACAATTCTCTTATTGTCAGCGTTTAATGGACATGAAATCGTTAACATGTCCATAGACGCGCATTTGCTTATTGCTCCAGCCGTGAGGGGAACGGCCAACGACAGCTTCTCTTGTTTTCACCGCCGTGAGGGGAACGGCCACCGCGAGACCACAACCCCCAGCAGCATAAGCGGCGGCGCCAGCCGTGACGCCGCTTTTCGCGCCAGGAGGCGCCGGGAGGCGTTAAAGGCCCAGCGGGCCGCCCGCAGCGCGGGACGCGCGCGGGCCGCGCCCGGGCGAAGCCCGGGCCAAGGGCGGGCCCGTCCGCGCCCGTCAGAGACCGGAGGAGGCCGGGCTGGGCCACCCCCCTAGACACTACACCCCTGGGATACTGTTTTTGGAGGTACTGTTGATATCCAGGGGGTATGGCTAAGCGTATGCCGAAAAAAGGGGGGGGGGCTTAACGGGGACTCTGGACGCCTTTTTAACACGGGCAGAATCATTACTGACTCATGAAATACAGCTCACCGAGAGGAGACGTTCTTTGGGCTCGGTGACTGCCTGCAAACGATCCTCGCTAGGGGGATTAGTGTTGCGATTTCCCCGGCACCTGCCCCGCAATCACCTGCAAATGTGTGTAATACTTCAGAGGGGGAGGCGGAGAGAGGAGCTTATTGTGTGTTGACGGGGGTGTGTTAGATAGGGGGAGCAAAGGTTTGGGTGCTCGGATTGGAGTTCCCGACCTAGGGACTTTGGGTGATGGGGATCTGTATTTTGCCCAGGTCCCGGTCCCGGTACCGTTGATTGTGGCCGATATCCAAAGTGTAGTAGATGGAAGTGATGATGAGGGCGGCACCAGAATTACCAGATCTAAGGGGGTCAAAGGGCAGGGCCAATAGATATTCCAATAACTAGCCCAGAACCCGCGATGAAACATCACAGGGGTGGTGCCCTATCAAAACAAAAATCTAAACAGAAGCCTAGGCCCAAGAAGACACAATCCAAGTCAAGCTCACATGATATTAATAATGCTTCACAGGGCCCCTCTGTATGTCAGGGAGTAGCTCCAACCCAATTGAACTGCCTGATATCATCCTTGGGGGACTGTGATAATGATCCCTGGAAAAGAATTGAGTCCCTGTTCTCTGTTCTACTTGAGCCCATACTTAGCAAGTTAATTAGCCTAGAGGAGAAACTGTTAGGGCTGGAGAAAGTGTGTAGCAGTCACATTAAACTAACACAGGAAAAAGGGTGCATGTGTGGCCAAGAAATCCCAACACAGATATCCCGGCCATTACAAGCGGAACATCAACGAGGTATGCAGGCAGAAGGGGGAAGGGGTAATCCGGTACCAGGGATCATCACGCCGATAGAGGCAGAGGCAGAGGCACGTGTTGTGCTCCTAGGAGAACCTGTAAGTGATCACTATGCTCAAGGCGGGGGGAGTCAGATACCCAATAGTCATGGTAACATAGTAGTTTCTAATACGTGGGATGGAAGCAGCAGGGACATGACTGGAAAGGGTAGTAGGGCACTCGAGGGTGGTGTGGATAGGGAAGCGGCCTGTTCGAGGGATACTAGTGATAATAGATTGTTGTCAAGTCAACATACCTCGAATAGAGGTGCCCAGAATCAGAGTGATGACCTGCCAACAATAAATCTCCCACCAGACTGTTGTCCATACGTAGTTGTTCTTGCAGGTGTACCCGCCCAAATAAACACGAATGAGGAGTCTACCCCACAATTAATTAATAAGGTAGCCCATTGGTTATCCAAATTTGTGAAATTTAACACACGTGATCTTCAGTATATTTTAATGGCAAGAAGGGTGAACTGGATAGGTAGTATGAGGAAATGTTTTTCTGGAGACTGTGTGATTGTCACCTTTAGATATCCGTGGTTGGTTCAGTCAATCCTTTCTCAGGCAGTTAATTTTTTTAATATGGAGACTAGTATAAAACCCTTGACTCTGGGCTTTTTTATAGACCAGGCAGACCAGGTACAAGAGGTATGGTCAATCAGGTTGGGGAGAACCAGGATCAATTTAACATCAGGAGGATTAGGGACAGACCGGTTCATCTAAATAATGTTTTTGCCCCCTGGGTGATCTGAATGAAATTGATTGACTACCTGAATGTAGGGGTGGGGGGACCTTTGTCTCGTCGGGGTCAGTGGTCGTCCAGAAAGGGAAGTCTGTGTGGGCTGGTGAGGTGGAGGCAGTCCCGTCATTGGAGTGTAGGGAATCAACCTCCAGTGAGGAGAGTAGGGAGATTGGAGAGGGCAGCATAGCTCACCCTGGGGTAGATAGTGGGGTGCATTACTCTGATGGGAGTAAGATTGATGGCTCTTTAAAAATCATATCCTGGAATATAGCTGGTATAGCAAATAAACTTGAGGATATGCATTGGCTTGCCTTGGTAAGGGACTTTAACATAATTTGTCTCCAAGAAACCTGGGCGACGGAGAATACGTGTTTTATAGAGGGATACAAAACCTTCTTTTGTCCAGCAATTAAACCCCGAGTCGGAAGAGCAAAGGGGGATTGACTGTGTTTGTGGATTTGAACATTCAGGGAAGGTGGAAGGATTTGGCTTGTGATTCACATAATGTACAAGGGGTTAGACTCATAGCTAAGGGATGTAGGGTAACTATTTTGAATTTTTATAATGCCATACAATGCACACCACAGGGCCTAAATAGTATACATGAATTAGATGGTTGGCTGGACCGTCTCACCAGGAGTGGGCATGGCGCAACGCACATGATAGTAGCAGGCGATTTTAATTGTCATCCATGCCCGGATTTAAGGGTGGCTCATGGTGTGTGGTCGTCATGTGCATTAAGTAAGGGTATGCACATGGAACACACCCGGTTGGGGAGGGAGCTGACGTGCCTTTTACACACACACGGGTTATCACACACGTTGGATATGGCCGATATTGTGGAAGGCTCCCTGTTGGACCCCACTTTTAAGGGAAGAGGGTGTCATTCAGTTATTGATTATATTTTGATTTCACAGGCAATGAAAAGATCTGTTAGGAAATTTAATATTTTACACAGTGTATTTAGCGATCATAACCCAGTAATTTTAATAGTTGATGTATACAGTCAGAGTGTGGTCAGACAGACAGAGGATCAATTATTATCCACGATCGATCAAGGCAGGCGATTAAGATGGGTCCAGATAAATGAGGCAGGGTTCAATGCGGCTCTATTTGGTCAAGGAGCTAAAGACATCATGAATTGCTTGGACCCAGAGGTGGAAGGGGCCGACTTGATCAAGGCTTTCACAAATATCGCTGTCCTTGTCACTAAATTGCTGAAGACACACCCACGTAGGCATAGGGGGATTCCCCAAGATGGTTTAGCCACCATTGTTCTCTTACCCTTAGGAACTTGAAGGATGCTCTCAAGCAGTCCCCTAGGGATAGAGAGAGGGTGTTGGCGTGTCGCGCAAGTTATAAGTCAGCGTTAAAACAACGTAGAGGTCAATTGCAGCGGATAGCGTGGGAGGAACTCCTTGAAGCCGCAGAGCAGAAAGACTCAGAACGGTTTTGGAGGGTTATAAATAGTCCCTGTTTTGCGGACCCAAATAAACCAGGGCTAAGTGGTAATATACTCCCGGAACAATGGCAGGAATATTTTCAGGGCCTATATAACCACTCGTCTGGCCAGGCAGAAGCATGGTTGTCAACTATACCCACAAGGGCTACCTCTGTCATTTTTTCGTTGGAGGAAGTCACTGTTGGTATCGAAGGGCTGATGCGAAATAAGGCCCCAGGCCCAGATGGGATTCCACCCGACCTTTTCAGATCGAATGTACAGGTCTGGGCACCTTTATTAACAAGGGTCTTAAATGCGGCAATAAGTGTTTCAATGCCCACATCTTGGTCTTCGGCAATTATAGTACCGATCTTTAAGAAGGGTAATCGGGATAGCCCGCACTGTTACCGACCAATATCTTTGATAGATGTATCAGCCAAGGTCTTGGGGAGGGTAATTTTAAATAGACTAATGGAGTGGGCGGAGTCTGCTAATATAATCACTGATGTTCAATACGGATTCCGCCCAGGAAATCAACTGTGGACCAGTGTCTTAATCTTTATCTTATTTCTGCTAAATATACGCTGTTAAAAGGGGAGGTTTTTATTTGGCTTTTATGGATTTATCGGCGGCTTTTGACCGCGTGAACCGGAATAAGTTGTGGCTAGTAATGGCTAACCAGGGGGTGGATTTAGAACTAATAAATATACTCCAATCACTGCATAATCACACCACGGCTGCAGTAAGGTATACCCAGGAGGGAAAAGTAACGGATCGGTTTGGATGTTCAAGCGGTGTCAGACAGGGATGCATTCTGGCTCCCTTCTTATTTACTTTATACATTAATGGCCTGGATGCGGCACTGCGGGATATTAGGGCAGATGTACCACGAATAGGAGAAAGAACTGTGCCGGTTTTATTATATGCAGACGACGCTGTGTTATTGGCACGCACCCCTCATGGTCTACAACTTTTAATTAATGGTTTTGTAGAGTTTATGGAAAAACTCGAGATGGCCCCCAATCTCACCAAATCATATGTAATGGAGATGGGGAAAAAGCCAGCCAAATCATTTAAATACACCATTGGCTCGCATGTCTTAGGTAAAGTCCCAGTTTTTGCTTATTTAGGCATATTATTTGATGGGAAGCTTAACTTTAAACAGTTACTAGAAGAGAAATCTCTGTCTTTAATTAGATCCACAGGTTCAATTGCGAACTTTGCAAGCAGGCTTGGGCTGTGGACCCCGGACATGATTTTGAAATTGTACAACTCAATCTGCTGTGCCAAGGTGTTGTATGGTAGTGAGGTTTGGGGCTTTGTGAAAATCAATAGCCTACAAACGGAAGAAAACAAATATATGAGGCGCCTATTAAGGGTTCCCCATAGCACCCCAGCATTTATTGCACATGAAGAACTGGGAGCTAGTTACATCTCAGATTTAGTGGCTGTTAGACCCATAATTCACTGGTTAAAGGTCTGGTTAAATGAAGAGATAGGCCTGACAAGGCTTGTTGTCCAGGATTGCCTGTCCCTGGCTAACGTAATGAAGATCCCATGGTTAAAATATGTGCGGGATTGCCTACAGAAAATGGGACGGCAGGCACTGTTCGATGACCCAGATATAATAAGACAGAAGGACAAGGCAGCTGTCAAAGAGTTGTTTTTCAAGTTTAGTATGGCGCAACGTGAGAGTAACGAGTTGGTTAAACCCACAGTAAGAGAACACGTTTTAATTAAAACCTCCTTGAAAATAGAACCATATTTAACTATTATGACAAATGCCCACGATAGATTTTTAATCACACGTTTTAGATTTAATTTTATTCACCATATTTTAGCGGTTCCAGCAGGCTTTATAGTAAAGCCTGGGGAGAGAGGAGCCCTGCGGCTGCGACAATGTGTCTCCGCAGGATACCCTCCACTTCCTTTTTAATTGTTCATTTTATGACCTCCCTAGAAAAAGGTTCTTGAAGTCTTTATTACAGATTACTGGTATTAGACAGGCACGCGTGGCATTGCTCTTTTTAAAACTTTCCGCAGATGTTTTAACCTTGTCCTGTGTGGTAAACTTTTTAAGAATGGCCCTTAAATCTAGATCTACAAGAGTGGCTAATGATATTGAGACATGATTTGTTAGTATGTTTTTAGATATCATGAAATATTGGGTTGTTTTAAATTATTTTTGGTTGTATCTATATGTAAATGCTTATAGGATCCCCCACCCCCTGTAAAGTAAATTGAGCATACACTCTTATTCCCTAGCTCTTTTAGTTATTTACTCTTTGGAAACACCCTATATTTGTTTTACATTAGCAAACGTTTTATATTCCGCTTTTCGGACTAGGAGAAGATCCTCAAATAGGGGTGTTGTTTTATGTGATTATTTTTACCAATCATCATCAATTGTTAGTACTGTTTTTAATTAAATTGCTGCTAGTTAGCTAACATGTTAAATTGAATCTGTAAAAGAAAAATGAATTGTTTACGTGATGGTGATATAATCACACTTTGATTAGTGTAAATATTCCTCTTATGATATATAGCAGCTAGTCTTAGAAATGCGGATGCACTTAAACTATGCTATTTCTAATAGGCAAATATACAAAATGAAAGTTTTTAAATGTTTTAAAATATCTCCAGATCAATTTGTATTATGATAATTATTTGTACTTTTATGCATTTTCCAAATGCGAATAAAGTTATTTGATTGATTGATTGATAAACAATGCTGCTGCATATGTGAAAAAATTAGAAAAGCAATAATAAAGTGATACCAAACCAGTAATCCAATGTTAAGCTGGTATTACTGGAATGTATCTGTAAAAGTGAGACACAAAAAACAAAGTGCAACTAGTCAAACAACATTGCAATACAATTCTCTTATTGTCAGCGTTTAATGGACATGAAATCGTTAACATGTCCATAGAGTACCATTATGTTACCCATTGTAACTCTACTCACCCAAATCGATGGATAAGTAGACCCACCTCTACCTGGTAACAACTCAGGGAAGGGGGCCCCGCTCTGCAAGAAACAAGATCATGTGTCACTCATTATTCATATGTGGTGTGAACACACGTCTATAGAGAAAAAAAAAGTAAAAAGTGTTGGTGGCGAACCACTCTGGTAGAGACAATGTGACAGGAGGACTCTAATTAAAATTAAAAGTATGCCTGGCCTTGTTTGCTGGTGGCCAGGACTGATAGTTCTATGTTAATAGTGTTATACTATTTGACTCATATTAAGACAATGTGACAGGAGGACTCTAAGAATTAAAACTATGCCTAGCCTTGTTTATTGGTGGCCAGGACTGATAGTGCTTTATTAGTGTTATACTATTTAACTCATGTTAGGACTGCGGTCAAAACGACTACGAATTGCGTTGGAATAAAATTTCTAGTGGTAAAAATTGCCAGTTCAACAATTGAAGGCAAGCTGACACTGGGCACACCATCGCGGTTTCAGTAAGTTGAACACGCCCTCATGTACCACGCTAAAAGACTGTACAATTCAGGCTCAAGATATAACCACGTGTCGCGCTATTCTAACAGTATGTGACGTGCTGTATTTGGAATAAAGAGCTATGACAACTAGTAAAGCACGGCAGTAAGTACCCCGCTATATTTGGACAAAGTCACTTTAACTGTTCCTAAAGCACGCCTAAATGTACCTCGCTGTAAGACTGAGAAATCAGACTGAGGACGATGCCGTTAGGCGCGCTGCATTTAAACCAAGGCGTGTGGCGCGCAGCATTTCAACTAAAGGCGCTTGGGCTATTCCTTAATATTGCTTGACGCATAAAGCCATTTGTGCACGCTAGCTATGCTCGTCATGAAATAGATTTTAAATGCGTGCTGGGTAAAAGACAATACGGTGTAAATTGTCCGTCATAAAACTGCTCTCTAAAGTCTTCCCAAACATAGTAACCCACAGTTCAATGCCCAGCTTACCTCTCCGTCGGTACCCCGTTGTGGTACAAGAGCTGCAACCGGAGGCACCGACGGGAGGGTTTTCTGGCACTTAAATACGAGCTAGAATGCTCAGTCACGCTGTGGAAGGACCTAAGGGTGCCTAGGGTATGTGCCTGATCCTGTTAGCGTGCATGCGCAAGGGATAGTGTCTCTTCCTCTGCGTGTATCCAGATCTGTATCTGGATTTCTGCCCGATCCTGCATGCGCGCATGCGCAATGGGTAGTGTTTATCACGGATCGTTTGTGCAGATCAGTGTCCTTCTTGATACTGCAGCTCAACGCGTTTACAGAGCCTGTGTGTGCAAGCGCATGTGCGAGTGAAACAGTCACTGGCACGGCGCTTGCGCGGTCGCATGTTTGATTACCAAGGATGTATTAATGTCTCAAATGATGTACTAGTGTCATGTAATGGCTTGTGCATAGATGTAGATTAAAAAGATGTTTATGATACTGACTGGCTACCAAATCTTTCGTTATTCAAAACCACCACTTCAATGGTTCTGTTTGTACATGTATAGCCTGTGTGGTTGATGTGTCCTTTCCCATTGATAATGATATTTGTTACGCTCTGTGCTGTAGGGCCTATGTCTCACTCAGTTTTCATTTTGAGGAGGCTATATCTAGACGTGTGCGATATTCTGATTGTTGATGTGCTAGCGACAGGCATAGCATATGGTACTAATGACAGGGTACCTCAAACTCTCCTGTCTTTTGTGGACCTCAGCAGATGTTTACAAGGAAAGCCACGGAATCTCTTCATTCAGTCCTGAAGTGTCAGTTTTGATTCTGTAGACCCAGCGCTGTTCCTTGCGGAACAGAAATTTTGATATATCCGTAATGTGCGGTGGGATATAAGGTTGTTCTAGGATTGTCCAGCGCAAATCGTTTGCTTGGTGATTCATATCCAGAAAGTGATTGGTCATCTTTGTTGATCTCTTCTTGCAACGAATCGTACTTTTGTGTTCCAGTATTCTCGTTTTTATTTTGCGTGTGGTCATCCCCACGTAGCGCAAACCACACGGGCAAATTATCAAATAGATCACCTTGTCACTATTACAGTTAGTGTGTTTGGACAAGGCCCAAGGTTTGTCCGTGCCTATGTCTACCTCTGTCATGTGAGATGTTTGAGGGCAGGCTGCACAGGACCCACATGGAAAATGTCCTTTAACTGGAGGTAAACCCCACAAGGATTCTTGGTCCGAGGGTTTGGGTTTGATCAGGGGCCTCGTGTGTACGACTTGGTCCTTGATGTTTGTGCTCCTTTTGAAGGCCAACAGGGGAGGAGGTATAGGTTCTCTTCCAATGTTCAAGATCTTCCAGTGTTTGAGTATACTTTTTTTGATGTGGTTAGAATGGCTGCAAAACGTGTTCACACAGGTCAGCCTGGGTTCAGCATCCTTGAGTGGAGCCACTTCAATCAGGGATTCTCTATTGTTGTTGGCAGCTCTTTTTCGTGATCTGCGGATCGTATTCTTTGGATATTTCTTCTCCTTCAGATGGGTGCTCAGAGTGCCGGCATGCTCTTTATATTTCTCTATTGTCGAACAATTTCTCCGTATCCTAAGAAATTGCCCGAAGGGCAAGTTCTCACGAAGAGCCTTTGGATGGTAGCTTTCAAATGATAGGAGGGAGTTGCGAGCCATCTGTTTCTTATAGAGTTCAGTGCTGAGTCCCTCACCTTCAGGGTATATCCGAATATCCAGAAAGGGCCGGCCAATGTTTGAAAATTCAAATGTGAATTTCAAAAAGTTGTTCCTGGTATTCAACCACTGGTGAAAAGATGTGATGGTGTCCGGGGTACCCCTCCAAATCACAAACACATCGTCGATATAACGTTTCCAGACCCTTATATGTTTTTCAAAGGGGTTGCTGTCCTGTAAGACGATGGTTTGCTCAAAATGGTGTACATAAAGATTGAGTGCATAGCACAGGATAAAACAGATGTAAATTATTTAAGTTCAATGAAACCTTAGGGACTTTTTGCTGTGCACTGTGTGAAGGCACGGAGTTCCTCCGGGCCCCACTTTGAACAGTACATAAAGATTGGCCAGGCTAGGGGCAAAAATACTGCCCATGGAAGTCCCGGACGTTTGCAGGTAGAAGTCATCTTCAAACTTGAAAAAGTTTTCCTTCATTGCTAAGCGAGCGCTAGTCATGATAAAATGTACCGGAGTTATGCTGTCCATGGTTCCTGTGTTCAATATCGGCTCAATGGTGGCCAGTGTCTCATCCTGGGGTATCGAGGTATACAGGGACTCGACATCAAAAGAGACCAGATAGTCCTGCTCCAAATCAAAATTAGTCTGGTCTAAGAGTCGTAGAAGATCCTTTGTATCCTGTATGTAGGTGGGCATTTTCAGTACAAACGGTTGAAAGAAAAAGTCCACAAAGGTCGATAGAGGCTCAAGTAGAGACCCTATCCCTGAGATGATGGGTCTCCCTGGTGGTGGTAATATCCCTTTGTGTACTTTTGGTAGTACATAAAGGTAGGGTGTAACTGGATGGGATATGACCAGAAAAGCAGCTTCGTGATCAGTGATCCAGCCTTCCTCTTTTACTTCATCCACTATTGTTTTGATTTCAATAGATAGTCGTTTGGTGGGGTCCATCTTCAGTGGTCGATAGGCTTCTCTATTTCCAAGCTGACGCAAGCATTCAGCTCTATAAGTGGAGGTGTCTAGGATTACTATCGCCCCCCCCTTATCCGCAGGTTTTATAACAACACTGTCGTCTGTGGACAGCTGTTGGAGTGCTAGTCATTCTTGTTTCGGTAGATTTTGGTACTGTTTTGTCTCCTTCCCAAATAGGTTATTCACATCATGTAGCACTGCCTTCTCAAACGTAGCAACCTGCGCTGGAATCAAATGGGCAGGTGGATTAAAAGTGGACTTGGGTCTCAAGCCCGTATTCTTCTTGTCTTCTTCCTGTTCGTCCATTGGTTTATCTTCGAAAAATGAACGTAATCGTATTTTCCGGGAAAAAATGGCAAGTTCTTGTCTGATCTGAAAGGAGTCTCCACCGTACATAGGGACAAAGCCTAAACCTTTCTCTAGGACTGAAGACTCGGCCTCCGTCAATATTCGTGCGCTCAGGTTCATGATCAAATCGCTTTGCGGCTGCTCCCTGGTTGCACAGGCGGCTTGGTCATGCTGCGTGTTGTCCTGGATGTCACTGGTGAGTCCCAATGTACAGAGGCTTGCTGGTTTCTTCTGCGGCCCCTTGACCGGCCTGGGCCAAATCCGAAAAAAGGTTGCGCAGGCATCATGTTATTGTATGGTGGAAAAGGGTACATCGGTGGCTGGAAAGGAGGTTGTGAGTATCCATAGGGACCGGGAGGCCACCATTGTGTAGGTCCTTGATCATACTGGCCTCCTCTTCTTTGGCCCCTGCCTCGTTTGTTGGAACCTCTCCAGCCCCTATCATCATGTGTCGAAGAGTCTGAATCATTTGATTCATCCTCACTTGCTGATGTCGAGTAGTTGGACCCATATCTCCTCCCTCTCTGATTGATTTGAGGAGGTACATAGGTATCGCTGGTGTAGGGGTACACCTTGTCAAGTGCAAATTTTGCAAGATCTTTCTTGAATTTTATTATTTTTGTTGCCAGTACTGAGTCTTTAAACTCTTTGTTGTTCTTATTTGTTTCTTCTGCCTGTTTCTTATACACAGAGGTCACCAACACTGATTTGATCTGAGTTTCCAGTGCTTGTATCTCTATTAAGATGGTGTCTGCTGTGCGTTTGGCAGTGTTTATAATCAGTATCAGCCAGTCCCTCGTACACCGCCAGGCGATGAGGGACCAGTCTTTCAGAAACAGTTTGTCCTCTAAGAATAAACGAGGTGCGTTGGTAACGATCAAACCAGTGGGTGCACAGTTGGCTCTCAAATACTCGGTCATTATCGCAACATGTATGTATGTGCGAGAATGAGAGTGCTTGAGTATCAGTAGTTTTGCCCAGTCATCATTAGGAGCAGAACTAGTGCTGGGGGTACTATCTAGTATGCTTGGTGTTAGAAGTATGTCACGAGCGGTAGCTTCGTCGAACGCTAGTCCTAATAGTTCGGCCATTGTCTAAGAGTCAGGACCAACTGATACACCGTATCAACACGAGGGACAGCAACACACAATACTTGTTTAGTAGAAGTCCACTTAACTTTGGGACTAGCACAAAAGAAATGGAAACGGACCCGCGGCCGTAACCGTACAATAATCAAAGCACAGAACGAGTGAGGAGAGGGTCCAAGGGAGACAGTTTAAAGACCTGCGAGAAGTGATTCCCCATATACAATAATCATAGCACAAGACTTCTCGGGTCTATCATGGAGTGCAACTTGTGTTTCAATAAGGATAGAGGTGAAATTGTGTCTCTCAGTAAAGCCCCTCTGGGGAGTAATCCCTTTCAGGACGAATGCCTTCACCCACCAAGGCTCTTCGTGAGAACTTGCCCATCGGGCAATTTCTTAGGATACGGAGAAATTGTTCGACAATAGAGAAATATAAAGAGCATGCCAGCACTCTGAGCGCCCATCTGAAGGAGAAGAAATATCCAAAGAATACGATTCGCAGATCACGAAAAAGAGCTGCCAACAACAATAGAGAATCACTGATTGAAGTGGCTTCACTCAAGGATGCTGAACCCAGGCTGACCTGTGTGAACACGTTTTGTAGCCATTCTAACCATATCAAAAAAAGTATACTCAAACACTGGAAGATCTTGAACATTGGAAGAGAACCTATACCTCCTCCCCTGTTTGCCTTCAAAAGGAGCACAAACATCAAGGACCAAGTCGTACACACGAGGCCCCTGATCAAACCCAAACCCTCGGACCAAGAATCCTTGTGGTGTTTACCTCCAGTTAAAGGACATTTTCCGTGTGGGTCCTGTGCAGCCTGCCCTCAAACATCTCACATGACAGAGGTAGACATAGGCACGGACAAACCTTGGGCCTTGTCCAAACACACTAACTGTAATAGTGACAAGGTGATCTATTTGATAATTTACCCGTGTGGTTTGCGCTACGTGTGGATCACCACACGCAAAATAAAAACGAGAATACTGGAACACAAAAGTACGATTCGTTGCAAGAAGAGATCAACAAAGATGACCAATCACTTTCTGGATATGAATCACCAAGCAAACGATTTGCGCTGGACAATCCTAGAACAACCTTATATCCCACCGCACATTACGGATATATCAAAATTTCTGTTCCGCAAGGAACAGCGCTGGGTCTACAGAATCAAAACTGACACTTCAGGACTGAATGAAGAGATTCCGTGGCTTTCCTTGTAAACATCTGCTGAGGTCCACAATAGACAGGAGAGTTTGAGGTACCCTGTCATTAGTACCATATGCTATGCCTGTCGCTAGCACATCAACAATCAGAATATCGCACACGTCTAGATATAGCCTACTCAATATGAAAACTGAGTAGACATAGGCTCTACAGCACAGACGTAACAAATATCATTATCAATGGGAAAGGACACATCAGCCACACAGGCTATACATGTACAAACAGAACCATTGAAGTGGTGGTTTTGAATAACGAAAGATTTGGTAGCCAGTCAGTATCATAAACATCTTTTTAATCTACATCTATGCACAAGCCATTACATGACACTAGTACATCGTTTGAGACATTAATACATCCTTGGTAATCAAAAATGCGACTGCGCAAGCGCCGTGCCAGTGACTGTTTCACTCGCACATGCGCTTGCACACACAGGCTCTGTAAACGCGTTGAGCTGCAGTATCAAGAAGGACACTGATCTGCACATACGATCCGTGATAAACACTACCCATTGCGCATGCGCGCATACAGGATCGGGCAGAAATCCAGATACAGATCTGGACACACGCAGAGGAAGAGACACTATCCCTTGCGCATGCACGCTAACAGGATCAGGCACATACCCTAGGCACCCTTAGGTCCTTCCACAGCGTGACTGAGCATTCTAGCTCGTATTTAAGTGCCAGAAAACCATCCCGTCGGTGCCTCCGGTTGCAGCTCTTGTACCGCAACGGGGTACCGACGGAGAGGTAAGCTGGGCATTGAACTGTGGGTTACTATGTTTGGGAAGACTTTAGAGAGCAGTTTTATGACGGATAATTTACACCGTATTGTCTTTTACCCAGCACGCATTTAAAATCTATTTCATGACGAGCATAGCTAGCATGCACAAATGGCTTTGGGCATCAAGCAATATTAAGGAATAGCCCAAGCGCCTTTAGTTGAAATGCTGCGCGCCACACGCCTTGGTTTAAATGCAGCGCGCCTAACGGCATTGTCCTCGGTCTGATTTCTCAGTCTTACAGCGAGTTACATTTAGGCGTGCTTTAGGAACAGTTAAAGTGACTTTGTCCAAATATAGCGGGGTACTTACTGCCGTGCTTTACTAGTAGTCATAGCTCTTTATTCCAAATACAGCACGTCACATACCGTTAGAACAGCGCGCCACGTGGTTATATCTTGAGCCTGAATTGTACAGTCTTTTAGCGTGGTACATGAGGGCGTGTTCAACTTACTGAAACCGCGATGGTGTGCCCAGTGTCAGCTTGCCATCAATTGTTGAACTGGCAATTTTTACCACTAGAAATGTTATTCCAACGCAATTCGTAGTCGTTTTGACCGCAGTCCTAACATGAGTTAAATAGTATAACACTATTAATAAAGCACTATAAGTCCTGGCCACCAATAAACAAGGCTAGGCATAGTTTTAATTCTTAGAGTCCTCCTGTCACATTGTTTTAATATGAGTCAAATAGTATAACACTATTAACATAGAACTATCAGTCCTAGCCACCAGCAAACAAGGCCAGGCATACTTTTAATTTTAATTAGAGTCCTCCTGTCACATTGTCTCTACCAGAGAGGTTCGCCACCAACACTTTTTACTTTTTTTTTCTCTATAGACATGTGTTCACACCACATATGAATAATGAGTGACACATGATCTTGTTTCTTGCAGAGCGGGGCCCCCTTCCCTGAGTTGTTACCAGGTAGAGGTGGGTCTCCTTATCCATCGATTTGGGTGAGTAGAGTTACAATGGGTAACATAATGGTACTCTATGGACATGTTAACGATCCATGTCCATTAAACGTTGACAATAAGAGAATTGTATTGCAATGTTGTTTGACTAGTTGCACTTTGTTTTTTGTGTCTCACTTTTACTGATAAGTTCCAGTAATACCGAGCTTATCATTGGATTACTGGTTTGGTATCACTTTATTATTGCTTTTCTAATTTTTTCACATATGCAGCAGCATTGTTTATTTCTTTTGGTCCTGATGAAAGCCTGGACACTTGTAAAGACCAGATAGGCTGAAACATGTCGACCGACCTTTACATTTTAGCAGTCTAATTCACACTGCTTTGCACTGCTTTTTAATCCTGCCAGTTAGGAAAAGCCAATAAAAAAACTTTTTGTCCCTACTAGGTAGTTTTAGAATCACATTTATCCTTCCAATCACATCTACGCTGCACCCTCACAACGCCTAGCACTCACATATGGGATTTTAGCATCCTCAACATCTTAGGACATTCAACAAATAAACATCCCAGAGCTCCTACCTCACAGTGAGGGAGTTGTAGCCCTCAGTGGGACTAGGTTTTCCCACTGGGAGGAGAAGCCCATATGATGAAGCATGCCACCTATGGTGGGTGAGGGCATTCGTCCTGAAAGGGATTGCTCCCCAGAGAGACACAATTTCACCTCTATCCTTATTGAAACACAAGTTGCACTCCATGATAGACCCGAGAATTCTTGTGCTATGATTCAGCAACCCCTGACTTTGGCAGCACCTTAGAGGCTCCTAAGAAAGGTTTTGCGGCCCTACATTTATTTATTACAAATTAAGCATTGATAGAGAGCTAACACTCATGCCCCTTCCTTTTTTCAACATAAAGCCCCTTCACCAGCACTCTATATGAGCTTTTCTTAAATGTATCACTTCTGCGGACCCACACTAAAGCACTACTGAAGGCGGGAGACCCCGGCCTAAGCAATTTCCTTGATTTAAACCTAAAAAAATGACAAAAATACAGAAACAAGTATACAGTACACAAATGCACAAATTAATAACTATATTTAATTTATAAACCAAAAATAGCCAAAAATGTTTTTTTTTTAAAAGACAAAACGATATGCTACAGTCTAGCGCACAGCTTTCCAAACTTTTCATGTTGGTGACACACCTTTCAGACAATCTTCATTTCGCGACACGGTAATGCGATCGAGCGCTGCGAGTGAGCCCGAACCACCTAAGGGGGGTTCTCCCCCCGAGAAAAGTTTGAGAAAATAGTGGGCAAATGGTGCATTTCCAAGCAAATTTGAGAAAGCAGGAAGGTTAATAAAGCAATTGTGAATCTGTTCTAACAAAGACAGTGACTGGCAAAACTGAGTGTAAGCAAGGTTAGGTTTGTGCCTGAAACAAGAATATAATCATGCACACATTGACACATGCCCCAGTGATTTACGGCACAAAAAGGGCGGGTGCACGCACTGCCAACCCTTTCAACCATGCACAAAGTCCGCTTGCTGCCTTGCTGAATATGAGTTATACAAAAATCCGTTCAGGAAGGGGGAATTGTGAGTGGTAAAACAATCATGCAACTATCTTGATGGCTAACTGAACAACTCTAGTTTTACAGTTATATTCACAAACATCTCAATCCAGCATACAGTAAGGCTCACTTTAGTGCACAAGTAACTGAGCAGTCATAGGATGGTAAGCATGTAACACAGGTTATTTGAACATGGTGTTTCAAGTGCGCAGCTTTAAAAATGAATGTCTAGATTAGAATTAGAGAAGCCGAACTGAGGCAGCTTGCTTCTGTGACTACACTCCCAGACCACAAACAATGCCTACATTCCTCGAATGTAAATTTGACCCCAGCTGTTAGTCGAGCCCTCAGTAATTAGAAGGCGTGTATCTCATGGATGGAGAATGTTTATGAGCTCGTATGGGGGTCGGACACACTTGAAATGTGAGGAATATGGATAGGCCTACCCATAAAAATGAGCTCCATCTATGACAAATAGCAAAGATTGTCTGGCTGCACAGGCAACTTAAACTGAAGAACCAACCATCAGTCCTGTAATTTGAAATTACTCTCATGTCTTCTCTGGCCAAAGAAAAAAGGTGGCAGTGTGTTTAAGGCACATGGTCTAGAAAACAGAGCTGAAGTCGCGACTCCCTCACCTAATGTATATTTAACAGAAAAGAAGCGTGCTTTTCTTAAAAGGCGTAAGGTTCGGCGAGCAGCAGAGACCCAGTGGAAGAGAGCAGGGACCACGGTGTTAAACAAACTTTTCAAAAGTGTGACATATACGACCAACGTAACCCCTCTGTGCTGGAAGTATTTTTAATAATAACATGACAATATAACTGAGAAGAGACGGGTCCTCAGAAAGGAAATAAATGATGATGAATGGCAGCAGATTGAACGCAAGTACAAGAGTAAGACCCCGCACCACACCCTTGCCAGGCACAGCTGGGCAGCAGAATGACAATATCTGAATGAACATTCCAATGATGACAAGAATAGAACTGAAGCATGTCATTAGTGAGAGTAGCAAAAATGCTGATATTGTACATGCCAGCCTCGAAGACACGCCTCTTCCAGACCCACCCAAAGCAATGTGGTGAGTAGTGGCACGTCTCTTTTTCCATTTACAGCACTGCGTAAGGTTCATGGCTCACAGCTGCAATGGTAACTAATGTGACCATACAAAGGAGGATAAAGGCATAGAAAGGTGGCAGGCGAGAGAGTGGAGGTGAAGAACACAACCCAAGAGACAAGAGGAGAAAAGGCTTTGATGAGGCGCACCATCATCGGAAGGGAGCCGGAGAATGTCACCAGTCCTGTTCGACAACACATGAACTGTCATTAAATCGAGGGAGTGAGCAACAAAGTCACACAAGTCCACACCCAGTACATCTGATCACACAAGTCAAGCCATAATAAATCCTGTTCAGGGGCAGACATGCCACACCCACCGCACAGTTTGAGGTGGCACAGACCTTTTCAAATCGTAATCTTATCTGTCTAAAAAATAAAATATGCTTTAAGCCTGCCTAGCTGTGACCTAAATGAGTGCCTCCCACTCGCAGCTTTCCAATGCAGCCATGCTTACTGCTCATGTAGCCGGCGGCAATCGAGGGAGTCTGCGAGGCACTCAGCTGATTATAATTATACACGTCTTCCAGACAGCTTTATCTATTTTCTGAAATTTTGGCTAGTCTGATAAATGAAAGCCGTCTAACAATTATTCTTAAGCTTTGCAGCAGTTAACTTAGAGTTTGTCCTTGCTCAAAGGGGTGTAATTTCTGATATTTGTGTTACCCTCGTCGTCATTGCTTGATTTTTGCTCACTAGAAAGTGTCACTCATAGTCATTGAAATGGCACTCAAAATTACACTGAAATTATGAGAATGTCACACATGGCAATCTAAAACCTTGGCCGCTATGAAGGAATGCGAGAAAATAAACACTGCGGTGCTATCGAGAATTGCGAACCTTTTCTCTCACAACGCAAACACAAGAGCTTTGTTCCTTAAACCCCAGGGGCAGCAAACAAAAAACTGTTTATGGCAATTACAATGCAAAGAGAGAGAGCTGGATTGCCAGTGCTGCGTGCTATGAGAACAGAGCACCCAACAGAAAACCAAGTTACAGGCCGACAACCTTACCAAGCGCCTGGGATGGGCGCCAGAGCGGCGTGCTATGAGAACAGAGCGCCCAACAGAAAACCAAGTTACAGGCCGACAACCTTACCGAGCGCCTGGGATGGGGAGCAGAGGCGGCTCCGTGGTCACTGCGTCGCAAAGGGAACAAGGCCGCGGGCTCAGCTCACGCTCGCCTAACGCTTCTCCTTCCTCCGCGTACTGCGTCACTGAATGCAAACGCAACGTCCAAGAGAGCATTCGCCCTAATCTGCCCGCAGACGTCATCGTCGCGACACAGTACCGTGTCGCGACACACAGTTTGCAAAGCACTGGTCTAGCGTATTACTTTAGCTGTTTTTCTCCTAATGATGGTCCCTTTTGTAGGCACACACCAATGCTTCAATTGAGACCATCACTCTTCAATACTACACCATGTCTTCTGTACTTGCTCTGTTCCTGCAATGATATCGACTTAATTTATTGCCTCCAATTTCAAATTCCTTCACATTTACAGAGCGGTTTAAAATTTTCAATTTTACTTTTTGGTTTATTATGTATATATACTTTACTATCCTGCCAATATAATTTTATTTTCTAAACTGTCGTGACACCCTCTATAAGTGCTGCGGGCCCCAGGGGTCTGCAGACCCCAGTTTAAGGATCACTGCTCTTGATCATTTCTGAGGTCTGCCATTTCCTAATACACTTTAGCAGATTTTATATTTCAAAATTATGTGGGTAATGCTCGAGCCACAGAAAAAACTGTGAACGTGCCTTTCAACCACCCCTTTTGGGGTGTGACTATCAGTAGTGCAGCAGGCGCAGTGGCACCAGGACCACATGTGTAGGTGCTATCACACACCATTTATAGCTGCCTTTCACTACCTAATCAAGAAGCAGGGGGTATATCTTCCATGCTACATTAGGACCGTGGCACTGCAGCCTTAGCTTACTAGCCATAACCGCTAAGCATGTTGGGACTTGTAGTTTTACTGTTCCTGTTCTACTCATCGGCGGACAAGTGTGCCTAGTGGTGTTGTCGGAAAAAACAGGCGTACCACTCACCCAAGAAGGCTACTGAAAGATTAAAAGACCAACACTCACCTTCAGATATAAGAGGTGTGAGGAGAAGCCCGGCAAACAGGAAAGAAACAAGAGCGGTTCCAGGTACAGGCTTCATCTTCGCCTTTGAGAGAATTGGCGTGAAGCCAGGAGAGGCTGAACAAAACACGGGCCTGTCTTTGGCAAGGAGAGCTATATGCACTGCTGTGTGACATCCCAGCACCCACGAAATCCTTCACACGCCTCTGCTGGGGATTTCCCTGGTCACAGCTGAGATTGTGAAATAGTTCTTGCTCTTTGTAAACATGGAATCTGGTTTTACTAGAGACCAACGTGGTGTCCCATAGAGAACTGAAAAGAGGAAGCTCTGGCAGGTCAAATGTACTGCACTGAGGTCACCTTGGGTTTTCCTCTGTGTCGTGGGCTGGGGTGCAGGTGGCAGAAACATACAGACACTAAACCTTGGAAAAAACACCAAACATACAGATTATCAACTGGATAGGTCAGCAGATAGATATATCGGTCAATGGGCAGACACATTGGGCCAGGTCACAAAACATTTTTGACTGGTGTCGTTTCATGACTTTGGTGGTAAGTTAGGGCAATGCTTGGAACAAACACTTTTTACCACCTATTATGAAAGCATTTTTCTGGAAGTGGTAATGTGTGAGTAGATTTTTTAGCATGTTTGTGGTGTGGTATTTTTGAGCTGGTGATGTGTTCTTTTTGTTTTTTGCTACTGTGGTTTTGTGCAGCATTATCACAATGTGACGTTGTTTTGTTGTATTGCCTTCTGTTTTGCTATGTTGATCCCTGTCACGTTTTAATTGTGTGGTTATGTTGCTTTGTGTATGTTATTGTGTTATGCTCTGTTGTTTACTTTAGACACGCCAACAAATGCTCCTACATTTCCAGCGAAATGCAGCACACACTTTTAAAGTTCCAGTGACAAGACACCATTTACAATTGTCTAAGGTGGTAAAATAGTGCTGCCCCAGCTCTTTAACTGTTTAACAAACTGTAGAAGAACTGTCCCATAAATTGACACTTGCAGTGCTCACTTTATGTGATGGGGCCCAAAAGAGATACAAAGAAACAAAACTACTAACTTGGTGTATAGAAAGCTACACAGATCGGTAGGAATTTTTAACAATATGTATTCTTTTACCATGGTGCTATGTAGACCAGTGACACTTTGCCTATTGGCCACTTCACAGGGGCATAGCTTGTATTGGGGCAGCAGGTGCAGTGGCACCGGGGCCCAGAGGCCTGAGGGGTCCTCTCAACCCTGATTATTGCTGTATTTCATAGTTCAAACAGTGAGCAGGGGGCATATTTCTTTCTTTGCACTAGGGGCCATGACACATTGGCTACGTCACTGACACTTCAGGGTACAAAGTACTTAGTAAAAGACATACCTTTATCAGAAGTAATAACTTCTGCACTAAGGACAGACAGCACGCTGTGAAATTAAGGACTGACTGTACATGCCTCCATGGTATCTATATTTCTCATCCATTGGTGGTGCACCACGTTATGTAGATTGCTCCACGACTCTATTTAACTAAAGAGTCCTAAAGTGTACCCTTATGCATATTAGTGGATGACGGTAACCCCTCACAAAATTATGGGGAGTCAAGTGGCAGCTGGTTAATAGGTTTGTGAACGGGTCTCTTTTCCTGTACTTCTCATCGTGGTGTTGACTGTTCTCTTGCTAATATACTTTCAGCTTCCATCACTGTTGTCCCTCACTTCCTTATGAGTGTTCATTGTGCGGCTGTACTACATGTGAAATTTGTGTTGACCATGTGCTTTGGAAAAGATGTCCTTTTCAAGAGCACAGTGCAAGTAGCTCAATATGGAATTTCTCTGTATTAGGGTTAAGGTCATTTTCACTTTTCTGTCATTTGTGCAGACACCTTAGTCATGAGCCTTGAAGTCTCCTTTGTTGTTTCACCTGTGCCTGGTTTGTATGTGTGTTCCACATTCCGAACAGAGACAGGCCCATCAACAAAACCTACTCAAAACAATTTGGTGGCCAAGTAGAACATGACTCTGTCAACATCATCTAGGCCCCCTTCGAATATCTGACCTGTAACTTACCAATACACATCACCACCTTAGTCAATTTCTTTCATGGGTGCCATCAGAGGGGATATACTACCCCAGCCACATGGGTAGTGTCCCACTACTCACAGAAGGCCTAAAGCATTGTGTATCGTGTTAGTTGCCCTTATTTTCTGCTTGGGTCTCTTGTGTACCAGGGTGTCTTTAAGGCTTCCTGCTCAATAATGTGAGAACAGTGGGTAATCCCATTGTCTGGATCCTGTATTAATGATGCATCAGTTGCGTTAGATGATTTTCTCTATGCTGTCTGAGGCAATGTTGTATGTAGTTACGCATACTAATGGGGGTTCTGTGTTCTCTCTCACTGGTGTCTCAAGTAGTGCATTTATTGTAATGAACCTAGAATGTTAAGGGGGTGGGTTCCAATCATCCTAAGTCATCTTAGAATGACCACATGAAAAGGATTCTAAGTGAGTCAGGTACAGTGGGAGAGCTAATAGTTGAAACTGCTTCCATGGTTGGTGCACTATTGGAATTAAGATCTTTTACAACATTGGATTTACCTGTGGATTATTGAAGATTTTAGCACTGGCGACGAGCTCCTGAGAGGAGACAGGCATCCTGTGGCACCAATCTCTCCTGAACCCATTGCACTGAAGAAACTCACCACGCTGGGTAAGCTCATATGTGTTTATTTTTTATTTGAAGAAGACTGAAGAAGATTACCCCAGAGGTTGTTTAGTGCTTTGCGGGACATTTGTGCGAACTGCCTTGGCATTCTGGTGATTTTGTAATCAAAAGCAACGTTAGGTGGACTTGTGATGTTTAACCTACCAAAGGTTGCTGCGTCTCATGCGAGTGGGACGTAGCAGGATCGTGATTCGGCTCGTGGAAGTTCTTTTTGCTCGTGAAGTTCTTTGGCACACATGAGCGTGAGCTGTATTTGGTAGCTCCAAAATACAAAGACAGAAGCCCAGAATCCCTGATATTCTGCACGCCCCATTCAATACAGTAAATGTGCCAAACAGTAGCCCTCCTTTTCTCCTTTTAGGTGCATTGAGACCCCTGGACACTTCACTATTCACCATCAACTATAGGAAGTGCAAGGGAAAACATTACAAGCAGCTACACTCATCTCTGAAATATTTAATCTATATATCAGCTAAGCATAATTCAACAGAGGAATGTGGGTGTCAGTTTAACAGAACCTATGTAAATCGTTGCTGCATGCAGTGATTGCCCCCACCCGAAATGTACAAAGAAAGGAAAAACAAAATGAAGAAAAGAAATGGGAAAAAGAGAAAAAAGGAAAGAAAAACATCGAAAAAGGAGAGAAAATTAAGACATAAGAAGTAAAAAGAGGACCGAAGAAGGAAAAAGCCTCAGAATAACTGATAGGAACACCTGTGGGCTTGCTGAAAAGTTACAGCCCTTCGTTGTTTTGTCGGTAATAACAATCTTTGGTAATGGGCCACTATACATGTGATATATCACATGACAAAAGATTGCAACCTAACCACTTCATTGCAAAGTAATTATATAATTAGATCCTTCACACCACTTAAAACTACCTCCGAAGGTAACTATGAGCAGGGTCACTGGAATTATGCAATTGTGCTGCTTGTGACATTTTTTGCATAATTATGCATTTGCTGCATTTGCTACATAATTAATCATCTGCTGTTTAATCTGTAGATTTTACACGAAAAAATGTGTTTCTAGCTCAAACGGTTCAAAAGATACTAAAACACAGCAACACATATTGCTGCACAGTGGACGGACCTTTGCAAAGGTTGACTGGTTCCCTTTCTGTTGCTTATTGCTATATTTGGGTGTTACACTGGTACTAATGAGGTGTAACCTATGCCCAGGCAGGGTTAACAAGTGTAACAAGCATTTGCAATGCAATAGGTCTCGCATTTGTGAAAGTTAGAGCTATTGGTGATGTAAATGACAATGCTTTTTACCTGTGTGTTTTGTTTTGGTGTGCTGTGAATGTGTGTGGTGTGGAGTGGAATTATGTGGGTTGCATTGGGATTGTTAGTTGCGGAATTGTGTGTTGTGGAGTGTATTTGTGTAGTGGAAGTATGTGCATGGTTAATAGACAGTGGTGAGAGCTGTAGATGCTAGATCGAAAGAAAGAATGAGAGGGATAGGTAAATTGTGTAGGAAGGGGTTATTGAACTTGAGACTGAAGAGCAGAAATAGTGTGTGCGAAAGAAGGAGAGAGCAGGCCATAGACGCATAAAGATGAAGGTTTTGTGTACGCAGAAGACATATGAATAACAATAAGGGAGGTAGGGGGGGTGGTTTATGAGGACTCGTCCTCCACAATATCGTACTACAAAACCAAAAAGAGTCAATCTGACCAACGTGAATTTTGCTCTTTTTTTCTTACCCTCCTGATGTTGCTATAGGAGGAAAATACGGGGCATATTAGCAAGGGCGGTATGCCGCTTTAGCGGCACTTTTTGTCGCTAAAGCGGCAATATTTCTATCGCCCTATTAGCAAGCTGTCGCTAACAGCTGTTAGCGACAGCTTTATGGCGAAAGCGACCGTTTTGGTGCCGCTTTGCATGTCAGCGATAATTATCGCTAATGACATGCAAAGTAGGCGTTCCCAACTAAAAGCGACTGGAAACAGTCGCAAACACAACTTCCCCCTATTAGCAATGCCCGCGAAGCGATGAAAAAAGTCGCGCTAACCACGATTATCGCTGGAATTTAACACCTGCTAAAAACTTGACTTAACCATTCTTGTCAATGGGAGGTGGATTGTAAGGTTAAGTCCTCACCTGCCTATTAGCGAGCTTTTCATTAGCGCAGTGATTTTATCGCTGGATTTCTCGCGCTATTGCTGGGTTTCGCCGCTATTGCTGGATTTTTTATCGCCTTGGAGATAAGCGTTGATAATAACGCGTTATCTCTGTGATGAAATCCAGCGATAGCCGGCGATAAAAAAAACTGCGCTAAGCGCGCTTTGCGATAATTATCGCAAATCCTAGGTAATATGCCCCTACATTTCTTTAAATAACCCTCACCCACCAGGGTTACCCCTAGGTGGTATGCTTCATCATAGGGTTCTTCCCATTCCTCTGCGTAATGGGACGTGCTACGACCTATGGAAAAGTGGGAGCACTGATAGTTTATAACCTAATGAGAAGGAAATCGGAGTGTTTTTTTTTTTTGAAGACAGAAAATTAAAAATGCCTGGCTAGTCAGAAAAGAAAGTTTTTATTAGCTCCTTCAACTGGTATGGTTAAAGTGAGGGGAAAAGAAGAAACACTCTGGGGAGATGTCCCTGGGCTTCTTTGGTCAACTAGTTTCAAGCCCTACCCCAAGACTTTTCTTCAGGACCTAGGAAGGCTAATCCCTTATGCCACTCCTTCTGAGTCCAAACAGAGGAAGAGGGACACCTGTAGTCACACTTTCCTCAAGGCTGCTCCCTCACTCTAAGGAACAACGTGTCCGCAGAAGATGCCCTAAGAAGAGGAGGAGAGCATGGGTTTGAGGGACAGAAACTTTGAATAGTTACAGGATAGAAACTGTGCTTGAAGACCTGATGTTAACCACACGAGAGAGGCGGGAATAGTGCGTGAGACAGCGAGAGAGATGGGTGAGAGGGAGTATGAGAGAGAGATAGAGGGACAAGTGGAAGGGGCACCTGGGGGGGAGGCGAGAGGTGGACTAGTGTGCACAGCGTGAGTAGGCACAGGAAGGTAGCATGTGTGAGTAGGCAGTATAGAGAGGAGACAGGTAGTGTAAGGGAGGGATGAGAGGGGCAGTGGTATTGCGGGATGAGAGTGGGTGTGGGAGTATGAGAGAGAGATGAGAGGTGCAGTGGGTATGTGGGGGAAAGATGACTGTTGGTAGAAGTGCAAGGGAGACTTTTTTGGGGACTTTTCTTCATTGTACTTTTAAAAAGGAATATCTCCGCAAGGCGTCCATTTCATATCAGAGGGTGTGGAAAGCATTGGTCTCTATTTATACTTTACAAGGAACACCTCCAATAATCACCACATTGTAGTGACAGACAAAGAAACACTTGCATATAAATGAAATTTAGACAAATCACCAATTTTCCATCCGAAGTACCAGAGACAAGCAGGTTGTACCTGCAACACTGGGATCATGGTGAATACATTTTGGTAGGGCAATGTCGAAATGAGGGTGCTGCTCACAAGTCCTTCCGTTGGTAGTGCAGTTAGCTTTGATCGTGAGATCAGGCAGCCATGATTCCAATACAAAGCGCCCTACTGCTGCCAATGTATCTGTAGTGAGCTTTTCACTGGAAAGCAAATAGAGAGAAGTGCTCCAATTTGTGGAATATGATTGTAGCCCTCTCCCAAGCCATTCACTCAATCATGCTTCTCTTGAGTCTGAGAAGAAAGGAATAAGTACTGAAACTGAATCAGCGGCTATTTTGAATCATCGAGGCATGCTGACAGTTAAAAAGAAGTATTTCTTTACTGAGAGAAAAAAAAGCTGTCTCCTTCTTTTGAGGTAGAAAAAACTCCATCATTTTTACCATCTAATGAGGCTGTGAAGTTCAAACAAAAGCTGTCCAAATAATGCTGTAGCCTTACATCTCGATCTGTGTTCATTTCTTCAGCACATATATCGTACTTGAGTGGTAACTGTTTGCGTACAACAGGCACTGGGCCTCCTGGAACCTAGAATGAGAAGGCTCAAGATTATCCCACATATGCCAAGATGCCTGTGGCCAATGAGAGGCCCCTCTGTCTTGAGTATGTGTGTGAATTATGTGTGTAGAGAGCAATAAGTGAGCGTGGCACTAGTGTGAGGATGGGACACTAGTCTGGGCTGTCGGAAGCGACCTCTTCTTGAGCAACATTGAAGACTTTGACAGTGTGCTACCCATCAAGTGTAAAGTGGAGCTAAACCTTCATCACCCATGTGCAATTAGCATCAGTGAAAGGGGACAAACATTACACAGCAGGATGGACAATGATGTGTAACTCTTGAATGAGATGGGGTTTGTCCACCATTTTACTTTTTCCGATGGATAGACCATCTCTGAAGGCTCATAACAGCATTGTATGTGAAGAGATACAGCTCTGAATAAATCTCACTAAGCTGGTGCTGCAGAGGAGGATGCACTTGGGATGGAATATGCCAGTAATGAGCCTGTGGGTTCAGGCTGAGGCAAGGGGAGACTGTCCAGCCCTCAGTTGCTGATCAAGGAATTGTCTCAAGGCAGATCAACTTAAGATTTCTTATCATGGAGGCTTTAAATAAAAACTGAAGCATGGGATCCAAAAAAAGCAAGCTACTGGGCCAGGCGTGCAGAGCGCATGAACTGCTCTGCTGCTTTCTCAACCAAAAAGCAGTGAGAACGTGGAACCTTCCAGTAGTGGGAATGGACTGGGAACAATGACCTTCCCCCGCCCAGAGTCAGTGAAAGTACTTTTCTGCAATTCAAAATATGGACTGTTTTTTATAGATGTTGACACCATAGATTTAGGCAGGAGACTCCTTGCTTAAACAAAAAAGGATTTATTTCAGCTTCTAATCACTTAGGCATTACTGTGTGAGATTGTTGGAAACCGTAGCTTTCTCACAGAAAATAATGTATAATCAACATCTACTAACATGTATTTTCCCTTATGACCCTAAGTTTTCACTGTAGAGGTTCAGTCAGCAATATTTGTGATGCCATTTCCATTTCAATAACTTTATTTCGGCCATTACGGCCTTAGAAGTTTCATGAGCATAAAATACAATACAAGCATAGCAAACAATCAATTAAAATAAACCATAATAGCATAAAAAACTTCCAACTTAGGGGCCGATTCCGATCTCGGTCGGAGGCGCACCCAATACTATTCGGTCGGGAAAAAAGCCATGCGAAAGCCAGTTTCCCGACCGATCCGTACAGCACACCGAACGAGCAAGTACGATGCGCACAACAGCAAAAATTCCGGCCGAGCCGTACTCACCAAAACCAGGTCCTGTTCTCCGACCGAGGCGAATCCGGAAACGCCGAATCGAGTCGCACGGAAGGGAAAATGCAGCCCCGTCCGGCCGGACAAGTACGATGCGCTTTCCGTACGCGCCGAACCCGTCGCTACGCACGGCACGTCAAAGCATCCGGGAGAGGCGCACATAAGCTCCGAATCGCGCCACAACACGATCCACGGCTACGAGACGAACACGGCACCGACGAGGACGACGCGAAGCGACGAGGATGAAGCGAGCGACGAGGACGAAGCCAAGCGACGAGGACGACGCGAAGCAACGAGAAGGACGAACGACACGAACCAACCATGAATCCCTTCGTCCCGATCATACCAATATTCTACATCTACTACCGGAACAGGCACGGACGCGTACGGCTCAGAAGGTAAGTCAGACACCAACCACAAAACACATACAACACGTACACGACACATCACACACATACACTGGGAATCTGAATATACTTACACCAGCAACAGCAGCACCATAGGGGCGGGATGCCCATCACCAATGCCACATATGCACACAGGGGCCTGAATGCGCGCCACCACCCCAACCCAGGGGGGCTGGATGCCTACCACTACTACCACCCTTAGCCAGGGGGCAGGATGCCTACCACTACTACCACCCTTAGCCAGGGTGGCAGGATGCCTACCACTACTACCACCCTTAGCCAGGGGGCAGGATGCCTACCACTACTACCACCCTTAGCCAGGGGGCAGGAAGCCTACCACTACTACCACCCTTAGCCAGGGGGCAGGAAGCCTACCACTACTACCACCCTTAGCCAGGGGGCAGGATGCCTACCACTACTACCACCCTTAGCCAGGGGGCAGGATGCCTACCACTACTACCACCCTTAGCCAGGGTGGCAGGATGCCTACCACTACTACCACCCTTAGCCAGGGGGCAGGATGCCCACCACTACTACCACCCTCACCCAGGGGGCAGGATGCCCACCACTACTACCACCCTTAGCCAGGGGGCAGGATGCCTACCACTACTACCACCCTTAGCCAGGGTGGCAGGATGCCTACCACTACTACCACCCTTAGCCAGGGGGCAGGATGCCTACCACTACTACCACCCTTAGCCAGGGGGCAGGATGCCCACCACTACTACCACCCTCACCCAGGGGGCAGGATGCCCACCACTACTACCACCCTTAGCCAGGGGGCAGGATGCCCACCACTACTACCACCCTCACCCAGGGGGGCAGGATGCCCACCACTACTACCACCCTCACCCAGGGGGGCAGGATGCCTACCACTACTACCACCCTTAGCCAGGGGGCAGGATGCCCACCACTACTACCACCCTTAGCCAGGGGGCTGGATGCCTACCACTACTACCACCCCCACTCATAGGATGGACAATGCATGACACAACAAGCACACCACAACCTAGGGAATGCAAGATTAAGACATCCCCCCACCACCATGACAAGCGTGTGAGCAGGCTGTGTCAAATGCCTACAACACCGAACATGACTTTGAACATACAATGTGACCCCCTAGCACATGTGCCACACATATATGTGTGTGGCACCCACAATGCAAGCAGCCCATGACCATTGTGGCAATGGGGCCTAAACCCCCATCATCACAGTGACCAAAAGGTAAGTGTGGGGTCCATAGCTGAAGCACATTTTGACCATTGTGGCAATGGGGTCTAAACCCCCATCATCACAGTGACCAAAAGGCAAGTGTGGGGTCCATAGCTGAAGCACATTTTGACCATTGTGGCAATGGGGTCTAAACCCCCATCATCACAGTGACCAAAAGGCAAGTGTGGGGTCCATAGCTGAAGCACATTTTGACCATTGTGGCAATGGGGTCTAAACCCCCATCATCACAGTGACCAAAAGGCAAGTGTGGGGTCCATAGCTGAAGCACATTTTGACCATTGTGGCAATGGGGTCTAAACCCCCATCATCACAGTGACCAAAAGGCAAGTGTGGGGTCCATAGCTGAAGCACATTTTGACCATTGTGGCAATGGGGTCTAAACCCCCATCATCACAGTGACCAAAAGGCAAGTGTGGGGTCCATAGCTGAAGCACATTTTGACCATTGTGGCAATGGGGTCTACACCCTCATCATCACAGTGACCAAAAGGTAATTGTTGACAAAGAAAGAGCTGCAACTGCCAAACTGCATGGATCATTCCTGGTCACAGAACCAAAAACTCATCTGTGGCAAAGTAGTGTATGTGTCCCATTGCAACATAAATTGGGGGAGCCAAATACTGCAGTGCAAATGAAACATTCCTTTGGCCATGTGCAGACAAACAACACCCATGGGGGCTGAGACCGTCAACAGTCATCAATGACACAATGACAGAAGTGACCATCAGAATGCAGAACCACATATTTGCACCAATGGGCACACAAATGCAGATACCCTGTGGAGACAGCAGATGTGAGGTGAACAGATACCATACCATGGCAGCAATGGGACACACAAACCATGATCACTGTGCTGACCGATGACCTAGGAGTCCCAGGGACAGCAGGGGAAACACACCAAACAACATACAGCCAATGGCACACCCAAGATATGCCAATGCAGTGGTGCAGATGCACAAACACAAACAGGCAGACCAACACTGTCATCATACACAGCAGGTGAGGGGTGGGGGTGCCAGTGTCCCCAGGCAACAACACAACACATGAGGAGAGCTGAATACCAATCATACAGATGTGCATACACTGCCACACTAAGGTAACTCATGGATCCAAATCCCCTATGTGGGCAAGCAGGCATTGACAGGTGAGAGGGAGCACAAAACACACATGTCACACAGGCACGTAGGAACAACAACTGACACAGCAAGTCACAGACACACCACAGCACCACCCCCAGGGCCCCCACAATGTGGTGACCCTGGGCTGAATAAAAATACCACTGTGATGACAAAGCTAAATGTCGTTCACACTGTGAACCACAGTCAGGTGTCCTGAGCAACAAACTACCATCACACCTACACAAGCACAAATCAATCAGCATGGCCAGTAAGCCAAGGCCAACATGGAGGCAGGGGCCTAGCCGGGCAACAACTCTCATCTGCACACACTCAAGACCACACCCCTCGACCTCCAACAATGTGCAGCAGTGAAGTACACATGCACTGGTGACATTGCACATGCACCCATGACTATTCCAGGGTGGTGGGTGGGAACCAAGGTGTAGAAACACATCACACATGGACACTCAACAAGACTCCTGAATGTCTGACACACTGCACACTATGCTGTACATGGACATGACGGCAATACCACACCGACCAAAGGGATCCCAGCCACAGTCACACACCAATGAAGAAGCCAAGGTCACCCACAAAGAACACACATAGACAACAACCAACATTGCAGCCCGGACCCTAAGGAGTGCCAGCAGTCACACACACAACGTGTCACAATCACTGAAAGATAACACAAACTGGAAATCACATGACAGGGGCAAACAACAAGTGCCAAAGGGAAACCTGACTGTGACCCATCTGCGTCTGCACACAAACTCTGCCCTGACAGCAAACACACCTATGGGTGACACCCTCATGACCAGTAATGTGCCATGCACCCACATCACAGAGAACACAGGGAGAAGACTTTGGGGGAACATAGCTCAAGTCAGCAAGCATCACAAACAGGTACAACACTAGGGATCACAGCATGCGCAGATGAATGGAAGTGAACACACAGACATGCACATACAACACACACCTTGGGCGCAGGCAATGTCACACGTGTACACACTGCCATGAGGGGACTCCACTCCTGTGTGAGGAAAGCTGTGCCATATGTTGCCTCAGTAGGGCCCCATCATGTCAGCTGAGCACTTGGTCACACAATCAACAATTAGCACCAAATGAGGGCTCCCATCACATCAGCCTGGTCATGGATGTGCCAACGGAATCATCAGCACAGATCCAACACACTTGTATAGCAATGTTGCACTGACTACACGGATGAGTCCCTCCCCATTGATGCCCAAACCTGCATGTCCACTGGAGATGGCAACACGGTCAGGGAAGTAGACAAATGCAACGATGGCAGGCACAACAGATGTGCAGGGGTGGAAGCCACAGATATGAAATTGCCAATGTAAGTAGGAAACCCATTGCCAAATACTGAACACATGACACCCTCAGATGCTGCTATTGATGACATGGATACACCACATGATAGGACACATTCCCCCTGGACCACATGGGTTCCTGCACAGTAACACTTCATAATCATGAGACCAGATATCACCATCACTGCAGCAAGGGCATGGTTAGCTGCACCAACAACATGTACATCTGAAGCATGAGCACTAGAGAAAAGAAAGTTGCTTTATTCAGCATATGTGTTGTTTGATAACGACGTCCAGAAGAAATTAGAGCAAAGGCCAATGGCCAGTCCATTGTCAAAGTTCAAACAGGGTGACACTGGCAGATGTCACCCTACGCATGCCTGCACAATACCAGGGACAATCCACTAGGAGGGGCAACCGGGGGCAGGCCAGGCACCGCAGGGACAGGATCAGGGCTCACCAGGGGGAGTCAGGGAAGGGGTGGTGGGTGCTGGAGAGCCACTGACAACTGCAGTGGAGGTGTCTGACATGGTGTGTGCCGGCACAACTGGGGGCATGACTCAGATGTCGTGGGTGCCGGCACAACTGCAGTGGACCCTGCAGATGGGGTGGACAGGTCCGCCACTGCAGTGCCCAAGTCAGACAGGGCGGTAGTGGACTCCACTGCAGTGCCTACCTCCAGGGGAGGAGAATGGGGAACAGGCAAGGTGGGTTGGACAGAGGGGGAGGACACCCTCACCACATCAGTGGCACAGACAAGCGCAGCGGGGGGTGTGGTGCTGGGAGAGCAAGTGGCAGGGGGAGAAGGCCGGAGCATCTTGGGGATGGTATATCTGTGGGTGGGGGAACCTGGGGCAGGGTGTGGTGGGGGCACCTGTGCAGTGGGGGCCTGAGGGATGGAGGACGGAGACCTTGTGCCTGAGCTGCAGGGCGGTGGCGGGGTCTTGCTCTTACCACTCCGGGGGACTTGCGGGTGGGGGCCTCAGTCCGTCTGCACCTGGGGGAGGGTGTCCGGGGGCGAGGGGCACTCTGCTCCGTGTGGGTGGGCTTCCTCTTCCCCGGGATGCTGGGGCAGCTTCATCGGTGGGGAAGAGGCCGAGGTCACAGAGGAAGAGCTGCTGTGACTTTGGGGTTGCAGGTGAGGCAAGGGAGGGTGCTTTGGAGGGAGAGGGAACTGAGGACTGCGCAGTGCATGTGGATGCGTGTGTGTGTTCCAGGGCCCCATCCCCTGTGAGTCTGGCTTCAGTCCCCTGAATGTGCGTGCGTGTGCGTTTTGTCATTGGCGTGTGTGTCAGTGTGCTGGATGTGTGTGTGCTGGTGTGTGCCTGTGCCAGTGTGTGTGTGCCTGGGATGGGTAAGGTGCTGGGGAGTGTGGATGGAGCAGAGGCAGGAGGGGTGAGGGACCGTTTGAGGAGGGACACTGCTGCCGTCAGGGAGGAGTCCATGGACCTATTGCCCCTCTGTAGGTCAGACATGCCCGATGAGATGCCCTCCATGAACGACACCAGCTGAGTCAACAGCGCGGTGTGCGCATGGAGGACACTCAGCATGGCTGTCTGCCCTACATGGAGCTGGCGAAGGAGGTACACAGACTCCTCACTCAGGGCAGCAGGGGACACAGGGGCAGGGGTGCGGTGCCTGGCCCAAAGGAGACACGCTCCCGGACATGGGAGCCTCCACGGACCTGGGGAATGGGAGCCGATGGGAGGGCGGTGGTGGTGCTGGTGGTGGCGGGGACAGCAACACTAGCTGGGGTGTGGTGGCTGCTGACACCCGCCTCCACAAGGGAGTCATCCTCCGAGTTGCTCTGGTCCTCAGCTGAGGTGGATGCTGCTGAGGACTCCTCGGTGTGGCTCCCCTCGCCCTCCGTGCCACTGGGTCCCTCCGACCACTCCTCGGCTGCTGACCCAGTCTGGCTCTCCGGCTCCTCCTGGTCCGTGGAGCTGTCCCCTTCCGTGGCCGTGGATGTATCTGCAAACAATGGGGAAACAGACAGACATCAGTCACCTGCACATAACGCACACACCACTGTGAGCACAGCACATCACAGAGCAAGCCCTGGCATCATTAGTTGTACATTGCTAAAAGTGCACTAATTGAACAGGAGAAGTCAATTGTCAGTCTGATGCCAAGCATGGCACTCACATCCCACATGGCCTTGCACCCATCTGTCTGGTGTCTGTTGGATTGCAACACCCCAGTGTTGACACATGCACCAAGTACACAGTAGTTGGACAGTGCAGAGGACACGGTGTGGACACATCACAGCTCTTGCCACTGAGTCAGTACAGGTTTACGGATGTAAGGGATGCCCAGAGTCAAATAGGAAATGCATGTGATGCATACCAGCGACAGACACCATGATGCACCCATGTCCTGATAGCCAGCGCCACTATGGTGTGCATGTAGCACATGTCACTCCCCTGCAGGATCACCAATCAGTAGACACATGCCATGGCGGAGGCATGACTGCAAAGTCATACATCACTGTCTCAGTGATGTATGACTTTGCAGCCAGACAACAACACTCTGCACTGTGTCACAATAGTAGGTCATGGGGAATGCAAGTCCTGGAGCTGCACAAGTGCACATGTACATCCCCCCACAACACATCCTCTTAACCCTCATCTGTCCAGGTCATACCTATTGGACATATGGGAGACCTGTGACACTACCCTCTGAACCTGAGCCCCTCACACTCTGCTGTGCATGGGGAACAGCTGCCTGAACTTCACATTTACATGCCCCATTCTGCATGGGCAGCTGATCAGACACCTATGTGTCACACAAGTATCGTCTCCTATGGTCACATCTCCAGTGGCATGCTGAGCCCCTACCAAGAAACTCCACAGCAGTCCTGGCGACTAATCCACAGCACACTGACACAGAGGCAGACACCTGAGGGGTCAAATCACTGTGCACAATGTGTCCGCTGATACACGGGAGTGGGAGTACAGAGTGTATTGTATGGCCTGGAGTAGGCATGACTGTCCAGCCCCACATGAATGAGGGATGAGCCCTGGACTGTAGGCAGCTGGCTAAGTATGTGTGACACACGTCATATACATACTCCTGGGGCCCAAACATTGTTCCCACCCGCAGCATGGGTGTGTGCCAGGTACCCCAGCCACATGTGGTGGATCAGCTCAGCAATTGGACCACAGATCAAAGTAACACGCTGAATACATGTCAGAATACAGGCATTGTGTAAGCAATGGACCCACCCATGATGCCCACCACAGAGTCAGGGAAACAGATGCTGTCTCCCACCTTGAGTCAAGCAAACTGCAAGGACACAGTCCTAAGTGACAGAATTCCCTGCATGTAAGGGCCACACCTGGGTATCAGATGAGGAGTGGGCAGTGCACAATAGAGGGACATGGCTCCTGGACAACATGACTGCTGTACTGTGGCAGTTTAACCAGGCCCGAGGAGGGCACATAGCATGTTAGACAGAGTTCACAGTGCAGTCTTTGACTCGCCCCTCCTTGCTGCTCTCTGGCCTTCAGCTGCCCATCCAGGTCTGGAAAGACCACCGCCAGGATCCTGAGCATGTGGGGGTCAGGGTCCGTGTTCCGCCCCTCCTGCGAGGAGGCGACAGCTTCAGCTGGACCCGTGCAATCCTCCGGGTCCAGCCCCGAAGGTCCTGCCACCTCTTTTGGCAGTTGCGGATCCGGCGCTTGTAGACCCCCACGGACCGGACAGCCCGGACGATGTCCTTCCATATCTCATGCTTCCGATGGGCAGAAGCCTGTCAGGATGACAAAGTGATAAGGCCATTACTACATATGCAACATATCCGTGCATGACACAGTTGCATATACATGTCACAATCACAGGGGCACATGGTGTACCCAGGCAGTGCACGGCTGCCCATGGACAGTTTTCCAGAAGTCACTACATGGTATCATTGCATGGGGAGTAAAACCCTGTTCAGAAGCACTGTCACTGCACCATACCTGTCCAGTGCAAGTCACTACACACTATGGGGGTGACAACTACTCAGTGAGCCTGCTAGCCAGTGGCGTGCTGACTCTCAGCCTTGCTAGTCAGACAAAATGCACATTCAGAAAGGCAGTGCACAGAACACTCACCTGCTCCCCTGGTGTCCCATACAGCTTGCTGTACTGTGGAAGTAGGCTGTCCAGCAGGGCCTGGTTCTCCTCAAGGCTGAAGGCTGGGGCTCTCTCCACAGTACGTGCCATTGCAGGGTCCAGAGGGGCAGAGACAGCAGCAGTGCAGTGGCAGATGTCGTCCTGGAGCATGTAGTGCAGGCAAGTGGGCTCTCAGGGGAACAGGCAGCAATATATATGTGCTGGAGAGGCAGATACTGTCCCTTGTGTCCAAAGTGATAGGTCCAAGTCGTTTGCATCTTCTGAATCTGGCCAATCCATGGAATAGCAGCACCAAAACACGCCCACAGCATCCTTCAAAATTTCAACTTCATGACATACATGATTTTGCAACATTGTTGTGGGTGACCAACTGATTTTCCAGCAACCGACTCGTTCGAAATTCGAAAACGCGTCCGTTGCCAGGCAAGCCCATTGTCAATGGGTGCGCACCGATCGGTCCATTGAGGTACAACGCGCACAGGGGTACAACGCGTACCCGCACACATTGAAAGCAATGGGCCGGCCGGAGGCACCGATCGGTCCATTGCTGTTCAACGCGCACAGGGGTACAACGCGTACCCGCACACATTGAATGCAATGGGCCGGCCGGAGGCACCGATCGGTCCATTGCTGTTCAACGCGCACAGGGGTACAACGCGTACCCGCACACATTGAAAGCAATGGGCCGGCCGGAGGCACCGATCGGTCCATTGCTGTTCAACGCGCACAGGGGTACAACGCGTACCCGCACACATTGAATGCAATGGGCCGGCCGGAGGCACCGATCGGTCCATTGCTGTTCAACGCATCACTGTATATGTGACTGGCATAGGTCAGCATGCCTGTCTCAGATGGACATGTGCCAGCCACAGATAGCTCCCAGGGAGTGAGGGGCCCACCTACATCACGACAGCCTGTCCAAACCTTATCATAAGGCATGTAAGGCTGCATTTCCTATTGTGTGTATGTTGGTGTACATGTTGTCCTGTGGGTGTCACCTGTGGGCAGCCACCCCCAGGCTGTGCACGTGTTAATGGGGACAGGATCCTGGGTGTTACGTGTACATGACCACTGTGATGTGCAACTGTTCATATCTGTGCATGTGTCATGGTCACATTTCACAGTGGTGTTTGTGTATGTCATGTCACATACCCCGTGAGTCCCATGTGGGACGGTATGTTTGAGCCAGGGTGTCCCAGTGGCACAATAGTGATGGCCCTCCACAGTCTTTGTGCATGTAGTGTTTACAATGTCTCTGATTTCATGTGCACAATGGGAGACAGTCTCCACATCCACGTTGTGTGTGCATGGACTCTGATGTTGTGCGTGTGTGTCACAGACGTCCATGGCTCTCCTGCCATGGCAAGTGTGGCCACTACCTGTGGGGGTCATGTTTGTTTTGTTGTGGTGTACACATGATACTCCAGGTGATGCCAGTGTCCATGTGGCATTACAGGGTCCCTGGGAATGTGCCTGTCGTTGAGCTGTGGTGCCTGGGGCACATCTGTCCTCACATGTCACTGGGGGGTGACTGTGACACAGCATCATGATATCCAATGGGCCAACCTGGGACAAATTGATGCCACCTGTAGGACCGTGTTGACAGATGTTGGCCATGTATGTACCATACATGTCGTTCCGGTACTGCACACTTCATGTAGTTGTGCCTCATGATGATGTATGTTGGGATCTTGAGTGTGTTCAATGCCGCATATGTGGGGTGACTGACGATCTTGCTTACTTCTCCTCTGCACTGCAGGGCTCCTGCTGTCCATCGGCCATTCCCAGACCTGGCAACGATGGTGGAACGGGACAGCATCCGACGGTACCGCTTCACCAGGCAGCTGATTGAGGATTTTGCAGTGCAGTTGTCCCCACATTTGCAGCCTGGCCGGCCGTATCCTACAGCGCTGACCCCCAAGGTGAAGGTGATGGCAGCCCTACACTTCTTTGCCACCGGTACCTTCCAACATACTGTGGCGTCTGCTGGTGGGATGTCACAGACCATGTTCAGCCGTGTGCTCCGCGATTTCTTGGCGGCAATGTTGCTCTTCCTGAACCGGTACATCTATTTCCCTAGACTGCGACGACTCACTGACGTGAAGAGTGACTTTTATGCCCTGGGGAGGATGCCGCATGTCATTGGCTCCATTGATGGGACACATGTGGCTTTGGTACCACCACAGGCCCAGGAGCAGGCATACAGGAACCGCAAGCACTACCACTCGGTCAATGCACTGGTGGTGTGTCTTGCAGACATGACCATCACACACGTGTGTGCCCGTTTCCCTGGTTCAGCACACGATGCCTTTGTGATGAGGAGTAGTCGCATCTCCAGGTTGATGGCACAGATGCAGAACCAGCGTGCCTGGCTTGTCGGTGTGTACTGACTTTGTGCCATTGTGTGTGATCTGATCTGTAGTATTCCGCCCACTTTTCCAAGTCAGCTGATGTGCACTTGTCTGTCCGTAGGTGACTCGGGATACCCCAACATGCCGTGGTTGCTGACACCCCTCAGGAACCCTGTGACACCTGCCCAGATGCGCTACAATGAGGCACATGGTCGGACCAGGAGAGTGATTGAGCGGACCTTTGGTCTCCTGAAGAGCCGCTTCCGCTGCCTGGACAAGACCGGAGGGTCCCTCCCATATGCCCCTGCGAAAGTGTGCAAGATTATCATCGTCTGCTGCATGCTCCACAACCTGGCAGTGCGGAAGGAGTTGCCTCTCATCCAGGATGACGATGACCAACATCCGCCACCTGTGGAGGATCCTGGCCTGGACCACGATGCCAGTGACGATGATGATGATGATGATGATGGTGATGGTGATGTCCGCACACAGCTCATCACCAACTTCTTTAGCTGAATGTGAGTATCCTGAGGTGTCATGTGAATGATGTGAGTTGGCATGATGTGTGGGTGGTGCTCTGGTGCTGTTGGAGTGTGTCCATGGGCTACTTGACAGGATGTGTGTTGCGATGTGTGGTGACAGGTGGGCTGTACTCCCCAACAGTGTTGACATGCTAACTTGGTTCTGGGTGGGTATCTTGTAACATGTATTGTGCATGAGTTTTGCTGTTCTGTCCTGTACTCCATTGCTTTTGACTGTGTGTCATTTCTGTCCTTCACAGGGTACTTTCAGATTCGTT